>VZQC01006291.1:1676044-1786044 GCA_009823505.1 Rhizomys pruinosus | reverse complement strand
CATGTATGTAGGAAATCAAGTAAGACTATCAAAAAGGAAAACAAAACCAATAAAAGGAACCTTGTGGAGACCAGAAAGGACAAAAGTAATAAAACCCACAGCCAAGTCCATTACTCTGGAAAATTAAGAGGCATCTTTTGAGCTGCATTAATCACAGGGCTTGGTTATACATGTTATATGCAAGCGAAACCTACAATGTTGCCTTGAGCAATAAAAAGCCTTTTTCACATTTGTAAGTAGAAAACCAGATAATCACTTTAAAAATCAATTTATGTATTAGAACAAACAGAAACGTACATGGTTGTTTGAAACGTATGCCATCAATATTCTGGGAGATCGAAAGGCCAATTAAAAACACAGGACTCCTTGAGGAAGTCTAGTATAGTTTCTACCTTACCTGCTGGTTAAAATGTTGGGAAAATGAACTAAATTTCAGTCCATCATTCGGTGAATTTTTTGTTTTGCTTAAAAGCACTTGTCTTAAAATATAACCCATGAGCCATAAGGTTTCCCTGTTTTCATGGAAAGTTCAATTATTGGACCTACTATGTTAAGGGAGCCAACTAAAGTTTCATTCAAGAAAAAAAAAGTTACACTGCTCTCCCATTACACACATATATGCTTAACCCACTAAAGGATAATGTTTTTATAGACAAAGGCAAATTAGAAGTATTTTTACGTTTGGATGCCCTCTATATCCTGAGGCAGCAGTGAGATGTCCCCGTGATTACCTCCACCTGGGAAGAGGAGAGTACCATTTTTTCTCATGAAATCCCTGGGACTTACTTAAACACAACCGAGAGGGAAAAGGAGGAGGGAGAGGCCAAAGAAGTCTTTCAGGTGTCCAGGTGTGTAAGATTCAGAAAGGGCTTGCCTTCGGTTTTCATGATTCCTAATATTTCTCCAAAGTATCATTTTCTATTTTTAATTGAAAAGGCTCCTTCAACATATATTTTAAACTTTTAAAACAGGGTAAAATATTAGTCTCTAAAGAATGCTTAAAATGTGTCATCCAAGCTTAAAGCTTGCTTTGGGACATTTTGCAGAAATTTTGAGTCTTTTGCATATAATTCTTTCAATGACATGTCAAAATGAGAAGCTGGTAAGAAGTCACTTTCAAAGTCATACATTCCAATTGGAAAATTAAAGAGAAATAAGAGAACAGTACCTTTTTGTTTCAAGGAAACAGATTAAGATAATTGGATTTGCCTAGCCAATTTACCAGAGTTTAGGGTAACATAATTGCTGGATATTGTCTATAATCCCACTAATGGATTTTTAAAACTCTGTTATCAGAATTCATTTTTCCATGTTACTGTTATGCTTAGGCAAGCTTGTCTTAAATATTTATTTAAACTCTCAAGTTAATCTGTTCACTTCATACTTACTAGACTATTAGACTTTTATTTGATATTCTTTCTACAAGAGGAGACAGGGCATCAAAAGTGATACATTTTTGCCTTAGTAAAAGGTCATGAAAATAGTGACACTTATTCTTTATTTCTTTGAGGTCGTATCTTTTCCTTCTTGTCTCTTCTGTGTGAATTTCAATGCATTAAAAATAGCTTTAAGAAAAGGCCACATCACAAAACATAATACTTTTGCATTATTTAGCACACATTGTAAGATGTTGACCTCAAGTATAAAAACAATTCTAACCTTAGGCTTATAGGCTAAGGAAAAATTTGTTTCCAATGACTGAACACTGAAGAATTAATACCTATTTTCAGCAGCCGATAGGGATTAGCTTTTTCTTTCTTCCTTCCTTGTAGTCTTACCCACTCATGCACAAATGTAAAATAATTTTCCCTTTTCATGGAGGGGGCTTCTAGATGGAGCTCACTCACAGTCTTTGGTACTGCCAAACAAGAGCTCTGTCCCTAATCTACCCCCCCCACAGCCCTGAGATACACAAGACTCTGGTTATGTTTAAGTCCAGTATTTGGAAATCTCAGTGATTCCTCAGTGCCACTCTTACCCCTCTGTCTTCAGTTACTCAGTTTAAGGATCTTAGTAACCATGATTCTCTCCACTGATTATGATTTTGCCATATAAACCAGTTCAAGGCTTCAAGTACCTGCGTCTTTTTACTTTCTTGGCTACTCCTATTCTACCACCTCCCACATCTACGCCTTCCTTTACTGTATTTTTCAGCTTCTGGAAGTGGAAACCTTACCTCTCCCAGATGCTCGTCCTGTGTAAATCTCCATCTTCCCTGAATCAAAGAGAACTTCTGGGAGAAGCAACCTGCTCCTTGATCTTAATAACAGTGTCCTGTGTCTTAATTAGCTTAGACTGTCACCTTGACAGAGCTTTTAGTTATCGGAGAGGAAAGCCTCAATTGAAAAATTGGCTAGCATTATGCTGAGTGAAGTAACACAGTCCCAGAAAGACAGAGAATGGTTTCCCTCATTTGTGGATGCTAACACCAAATCCCCCAGAGGAAAGGCAAGCTGGATGACATTATTGTTATATTTCTGTTTATCTGAAAGCAGCTATGTTGTTATAATGTGAATCTCTCAATGGCCTCTAGAATCCACCCACCAATTATTTTCAGACTCTGTAATTACTGTATATTGGTGAAGAGTATGTATCCATATTTTAGAGGAAAATGTGAATTCATAAGCATAAAAAAAATACTGAGAAGGATGCAGGACAGTTATGGCAGAATGCATTATCTGGGGTGGGGGTGGGATGGGGGAAAGGGGAATATGTCTGAACTGAATTGAAAAATGATGTATGAAATACACAAAATATCAATAAAAATAAATAATAAAAAACATGCAATCCAGTAAAAAAAAAAAAAAAAGAAAAGAAAAGAAAAGAAGAATTGGCTAGATCAGATTGCCCTGTGCCAGACTGTCTGGATTAGTAACTGATGTAGGAGGGCGCATGTGTGAGGCTCTGTCCCTAGGTGTGAACCAGAGAGGGGACCAGCGAGTGGACCAGCAAATGGTGTTTCTCCGTGCTTTGTTTCACAAGTTCCTTCCCTGAGTTCTTACCCTGACTGGCTTCAGTGTTGGAGTATGACCTGGAAGTGTAAAATGAGATGAACTCTTTCCTCCCCTAAGTTGCTTTTGGTCAAAGCATTTTTATAGCAACAGGATGAAACTAGAAAAAAACATGTCACGGCTGGAGAGATGGCTCAGGGGTTAGGGTCCCCAGCTGCTCTTCCAGAGGACCCAGATTTGAGTCCTAGCACCCACATAGTGGGTCACAAACATCCATAACTCCAATCCTAGGGGACCTGATCACCTCTTCTGACATCTGTGGGAATTGTATGGCACGGGTACATTTACATACATGCAGGCAATACACTCAAACACATTAAAAATAAATAAAATATTGAAGACTAAATGGTTGAATTTCCTTGGCCACACCACAACATTACTGGGTGTCTTCAGGAGAACACAGAATCTGTTGGAATTTTTACCAGGAGATTATGGCGGGTAGCTGGAAAGAACTGCTCAGAAAGTAGCTAGGGAGGTTCAGGTGCCAGTACTTGGAATCAGAGTTCCAGTCAGTCATGTGATCGTGTTCGCTAGCCCTGTGGGCTTTCTCAGGTAGATGAATGGCTCATCTGTGACATTTTGCACTAACAGATGGAGAGTCTTGTTTGCTACCAAGCCTGAGAGACTTGGAACAGGAGAGAGAGGAGAGGTTGAGCCTTGTTGTCTTTTCTCATTTCCGACTTACTGCTCAGTACCACTCCAAAGTAAGGTTTAAGCATTAAACCTTCTTGAATGTCTAGGTGCAGGTTTTGTACCCTCCCCTTCTCTAGAGAGCTGAGTGTCCTGTCCAGTCCAGTCTTGGGACTCTTATTTCCCACACAGTGTGAATTTCCAGGCTTCTTGATTACTTTGCCTCCATGTTCTAGCATTACGGGCACTGTTTATCTCTTTCTCAGTTTTTGACACAGTGCACACATATAGACATTCAGAAGTTAGCAGATCGTCAAGCTGATCTACTCAATTAAAATTTAACCACATATAAATGGAATATTTATAACTTTGTAAAGATTTTAAACTCGTGATCATACTGCAAGAATGGCACATACATTCTTATACCTAGAGATATGGATTTATGTAACTCCTCAACAAATAGTTTTGTTTGTAATACGATGCATTAGAAATAGGACTATTTCGTTCTATTGAGAAAATAAGAGACCAAAATTTTCTGGTGTTACCTTTCTTCCAGAAAATAAGCATATGCTCAGATATATTTTTCAAGAAGTCTTACACCATAAACTCTCAGAGCACTGAAAAATTCTCCTCTAATGCCTGTGACTTGACAGTGTTGTAGGTGAATTAGTATCTTGGGCTGTCTTATTATATGAATCTTGTACTAAATATAAGACTATTAAAAAATAATGAAAATGTTTTACTTGTGGCAAATTTTTAAAGGATGGGAAAGTCTATGGAATTGGCTTTAAATCCAAAAAGTGTTAGCTCTATTAGAGTTCAAGAGTATCAGATTCGCTCTTCCTTAGAGGCCATCATCCCTGGTCCAGCAGGGACTCTACTCTGAACTGCATTCGCACTCCAGATCTTTGGTACTTTCTCAAGGTTTCCAGGGTGCTCTATGCCATGCAATCATATCTTTGTGGCTGCTGATTCTCACTCTCTGCCACCCAGCAAAAAAGAAAAAAAAATGGAAATAGCACATGGCAAAATTTGCATAAAATAAAGGGGACTATAAAACTCAAGGGTAATCAGTATATGGGCAAGATGCCAACCAAAAATGCCATTTACAAGAATCTGTGTTTATGATACAAATACATTTTAGTGCCAAGTAAATGCTTGAGGAGTCACTAACATAATTCAAATATATTGAAAATTATCATAATTGATGATCCAGCATTTTTGGATGTGGGTGGCTATGTTCTTGTAAAATCAGGTTTATAAGAATTCCTCTTGAGTTCCTTCTATTTCTGTTAGTCTTTTACCCATCTTGTCTGTTGGGAGGGGTGAGTTCTCAAATTGGATTTGTCACCAGCTGGTTTTATGCCAAATCAACAGCTCTAAAAACATAAGTTCTCTATTTTCTGGCTACCCTTCCACAGAGCTTAGTTCAAGGTATTGGCTCTGATCTGCAAAGTCTCTAGTGACTTTGGTTATGCAAAGTTCAGACATATATGTTTGATTTATTTAGCAACAGTACTTTGTTCACTTTTACCAGTCATTTTTGTGGTAGAGATCACTGCTACACCAAAAGTTATTGGACTGAATTTATCCCAGACAAAGATGAATGTATTTCAAGGCATGTGGGTTCTTTAATTTATGAAAATAATTTGTGACTAAGAAAAAAGCTCTTAATAATATCTAACAGTATGAAGCAATGGATGTCATTTAGAACGGATTATGAATTATATCATTGAACAGAAGATTCTTATATTCATAATTATAAATTAGAAAAATTTAAGTTGGTATTTTAACACACCTGTAATGAAGAAGAAAATATGACATTGTAGCTTGGTCAACTACCAGCAAATAAATCTTAATTTTAAAAATGTAATGAGAGGGGGCTGGAGAGATGGCCTAGTGGTTAAGAGCACCGACCACTCTTACAGAGGACCCAGGTTCGATCCCCAGCACCCACATGGCGTCTGAGAACCGTCTTTAACTCCAATTCCAGGAGAACTCCAGTTCCAGGGGAATCTGACACCCTCTTCTGACCTCCGCGGCATTGCACAACATGGGTGCACAGACCTACATGCAGACAGTACATTCATACACATACAAAAAAAAAGAGAAAAAAATGTAATGAGAGAGGTTAAAAGGTACCCCCCACACCCCACACACCCCACACATCACACACACATACACACCACACAAATATGATAACTTTTATCTAAACTTAAGTTGGAAATATCGGCTCTTCAAAGAAGACTAGGTAGAGTATATAAATGTTAAATTTCCTTTCAATATCAAAAGAATATAAATTTTTTAAATGAATAGAAAACTATAAAACAGCTAACAACTAGCAGGATAAGGGACACTATCCCTATTATAAAGCCAGCACTCAAGAATCGATGAGAAATGGTAAACTCTAATTTGATAGACTTCCAAGTTTTCCATAGAGAAAATTGAGACTTTTAAGTGAAAACATAACATGTATACATTTCTTTTTCATTGATAAATTTGACCAGAAATAAAATTAATTAGATGTCCAGTTTCATCAATTATTTGTTAATAAAGTCATTCTTCCACATTGCTGAGGTTCATATGAAATGTTACATTCTTGGATGGTGATATGGAAATACTAGAAAAATGTGTACAATTTATGAAGTAATCATTGTTCATCCTAAATCGTGTTTTCATGAAATAATCAAAGAGCTGCACAAAGATTTATGATCAAGATTACTCACTAGAGTAATATTTAAATTATTAAAATGGAAGCAAACTGATATTTTCTACTAAGTAATATAAATAAGTGCAATGTAGACATTAAATGTGTTCTCTGAGCATTCAACAACATACATATTAATGATCTAATTATATACAACTATATATGAAGAATATCTATACTATTTGAATATATCCAAAAGCACATCATTAGTTATTGATGGACAATGGAACTTTAAGTTTTGTTAGCTTTTTGTTCTGATAACAAACACCTGAGACAATCTGCTTATAAAGAGAAATGATTTATTGTGGCTCATGGTTCTGGAGGTCTTAGATTTTTACCAGTTGGCCTTGTTTGATTTGGCTGCAGACCCTGGTAGGAGTACATGGCAGAGCAAAGCCACTAGCCACATCATTGTGTCAAAAGAGAAAGGAGAGGGTTATGTTCCTACTATCCCCTTCCAGGACCTGCCATCAGTGACTGAAAGGCTTTCATTGGGCACCATATCACAGCAGTGGCCTACTTTTCAATAAGGCCACTACAGTGAACAATCTTTAGAATATGCTTTGGAGGAAATTCCATATGTGTACTGCAGTGTATTTAATTTTATTTTTTATACTTTTATGAATTTTCAACAATGAAAATTTGCTAACAATAATCCAGGGAAAATAAATATATTTTTCAGCTTATTTTTTGTTCTTTGTTTGTTTCAATTTTTGTTTTGTTTTTGTTTTTGTCTGGAAACAGGACCATAATCCCAGCAGGCATAGAACTCACTATTATAGCCCAAGGCTGGCCTTGATAGCACAGAGATCTGTCTGCTTCTGCCTCTCACGTGCCAGTACCAAAGGCCCGTGCCACCATGCCAGGCTTCTCCAGATTGTTGTATACAAAATATTCATCAGTCTTTGATTGAATAGTGAATTCTAGCAATGCTAGAATGTCAGTGAATTGAAAATAAAAATGTTTCTATCATTGTGAAAATGTTCTTTGTGCTCCTTTATTGTCATTTCATTTCCCCCAACAGTTTCTGGCAACCACAAGTCTCTTCTGTCATTCTTGCTTTTTTTCTAGAATTCTGTGATTTTGAGATTTATTCATATTGCTGTGCATACAAACATTTTTTTCTTTTTTTTTTCTTTTTTTTTTTTTTTTTGGTCTTTTTGAGACAGGGTCTCCCTGTAGATCCCAGCTGTCCTGGAACTCTCTCTGTAGACCAGGCTGGCCTTGAACTCACAAAGATCCACCTGCCTCTGCCTCCCAAGTGCTAGGATTAAAGGCGTGCACCACCACGCCCAGCACAAACATTTTTTCTTAAAGATTATATTTTGACTTCAGTATGTGGCTCACTCTAAGAATTAGCCTTGGTATGTAGAGGACACAAAGCCTATTGGCAAGAAAAAGAAATGGTGAAGCTAAAGACTCGGAACAAATCAGCTGTGTGGGCGATCCTGTTTGCTCATCTATAAAATGCACATTATTGGGCTGGAAAGATGGCCTAGCGGTTAAGAGCGCCGACCGCTCTTACAGAGGACCCGGGTTCTTACAGAGGACCCGGGTTCGATCCCCAGCACCCACGTGGCGGCCGAGAACCGTCTGAAACTCAAATTCCAGGAGAAATCCAGTTCCAGGGGAATCCGAGACCCTCTTCTGACCTCCACGGCATTGCACAACACGGGTGGACAGACCTGCATGCAGACAGTACATTCATACACATACAGAAATAAATAAAAATTAATAAAAAAATTAAAAAAATATAAAATGCACATTATTACATCTTTCTCATCAACATGTCAGCAATTGTGGGCAATGAATCAGATGATGCTTGTTCAAGCCACATTGTCAAGAGTCAGGATCAGCCTACTTTATTATTTGAATCTGGCTGCTACTGCTGATGTGTAAGCTAATCTGCCTATGCTATGAATGGAGATTAACCTTTATATGAAATGCAGGATTCTCTTTTATGGAGTTGTTCTAGTTTCTCTTCCATTGCTGTGACAAAACACTCTGACCGACACCAACTTGGGGAGGAAAGGGTTTATTCAGCTTACATCTCCTGGGTCACAGTTCATCACTTAGGGAACCCAAGGCAGGAACTCAGGGCAGGAACCTGGAGGCAGAAGCTGAAGCACAGGCCATGGAAGAATGCTGTTCACTGGCTTGCTCCCCTGGCTCATGCCCAGCCTGCCTTCTTATACGGTACACAACAACCTGCCCAGGGTGGCACCACTCATTGTGGGTTGGGCCCTCCCACACTACTTGACAATCAAGACAATACTCCACAGATGTGGCCACAGGCCAATCCAATGGAGTCAATTCCCCACTTGAGGCTCCCTCAACCCAGGTGTGTCAAGTTGACACTCAAGCTATCCAGCACAGAAGTCATATTTTATAGTTAAACTATTAATTAATGGTCAGTGCAGGAGATCTTTAGACGGGGTTGGGTCTTCAAGCATGGCTAAGCGGCTGGAGTCTACCATGAGTTATTCCAGATTCGATTTCTGATGTCTGTACCTCTCCCTTATGTTTCTTTTATTCTCCAAACTCTCCTGTTTAGAGCCTGGCCTCTAATTGTACTTAGAGCCTGTGAGCCTTTTCCTTTTATTAATTTTTGGTAGCATATCTTATACTTTAAAATCTTAACCATGAGTTAAGATTTAAGGAAGCTAAAATGCTCTGAAGAATCAGCAAGTTTTCAATTTTTTTATTCAACAATAGGAACAATAAGCCTTTTCTAAACCACTTAGAAGAAAGTTACAATAAATGTGCCTAGTTCATCTATTACTTATTCATTCTGCAGTGGCCAGAGTTTGATTGAGTTTACCTCATGTTCCAGATACTCTGATATGATCTAGGATACAGTCGATGACTATTCTAAAGGAATTATATTCAAATAGGAGATGGGAAGTAAATCAAGAAATTAAATGATTACAAATTCAAAAAAAAAAAAACGTAAAAAGCAAATCAAAGAGAAGATTTCAATGAATGACAAAAGGGCAGCTAGGGAAATGGAGAAAGGACCCCTAGGGAGGTGACCCTCAAGTTGAGATCTTATACTTAAGAAGGAGTCAATCTTGTGAAATACTGGAAGGAAGAACAGAGAACAGCATATACACATGTCCTGTAGCAGGAAACCCAGAAGCTAAAAGAAATGCAGGTGATGGAAGCATGACGGGTGGAGATGAGATCCAGAGCTGGAGAGATGGGCAGAACCAGCTGAGTCAGCACTCGGAGAACAAGGTGAGGAGGAGATTGTTTCCTGGTTCCATGGAGAGGACCGGATGGTTTCATTTAAAAGTGTTACCTTGATCTCTTGTAATCTTGCATATCCTCATAAAATTGAAATAGCCATTCTTTCATTTAATCTGGAGCCATCTGTTTACTTAAAACATTTAAATAAGGAACATGAGCATATATTATGACAATATTATTTGTCTTAAATTGTAACTCAAGGTTTTTTCCACTTGAGAAAATATTGAATGTTGTAGAACATTATGCTGCTTTTTATTATTGTCATCCCTCTACCCCCATGATGAGGAAGGCTTCCAGAAGCAGACACAGATATTACACAGTCAGTCAGAGGCAGTGTTGATTCAGCTACTGGTCAGTCTTCTATGGAAGCCCTGGCTGGATTTAGAATGACAGGAGTAGAATCTGATTCATTGACCACTTTATGATGTGTTGTAATCTTCATTTTCTAACTGCATGACTTCAGGTTGTTAACAGAGTCCTGAAAGTGTTCACCCCTCAAAGCTTTGTACATTTTATATGAAGGTCAAAGAGTCTTGAATAACTATCATAATTTTATTTAAAAGATTACACATATACTTTTGATTTTTATTTGCAATGATAACCATCACATTTTTGGTCCAAGTGCATCTTGATAGAGAGTTTGTATATGAATTCAAATTCAAACCATGGTTCTGAGAGTTAGTGAACGAATTTTGGATACATATTTAACTTTTAATTTAAGCATCAGTTTTCTCATCTCGAAAATGCAGGTTGGAGAATAATAATTAAATGAGTTTATATATGTATAAAGACTGAACCTATTATACAAACTGTATAGAAGCATTTATTTCCTATTTGATAAATACTATCTTGGAGATCATGGTTTGAATATTGAGCATGACAAATGAGTAAGGACAGACCATTCATCTCACTGCAGAGGTCTGTCTACTAGAACTAAGGAGTGAAAAACAGAGTAGGAAGAGTGAAAACAAAAGCAACCCTCAGCCATTCATTGGACAGACTGGCCCTTCTGTGCTGCCCTGGGAATTAAGGTCAGGTTCCTGGCATTACTCAGCCTCTGTGCAGGCTTATTAGACGAAATGCTGATTTCTCCATGGAAAGTCACAAGAACCTTGGTTAAATCTCCCCCACCCCATTTTGATCCATTTTGATCTTGAAGTAGGTAAGATCCTGTAACAGATTATAGAATCGGATGAACCTAGATTTAAGTCCACTTCGGGTCATGTGATCTGCAGTTTTCTTGAAACTATTGATTTGTCTATAATATTGAGATAAATCCGCAAACTTCCTGTTTGTTATAAAAATAAACAAGTTAAGGGCCTGGAGAGATAGCCTAGCGGTTAAGAGCGCCGACCGCTCTTACAGAGGACCCGGGTTTGATCCCTAGCACCCACATGGCGGCCAAGAGCCGTCTGAAACTCCAATTCCAGGAGAACTCCAGCTCCAGGGGAATCCGAGACCCTCTTCTGACCTCCGCGGCATTGCACGACACGGGTGCACAGACCTGCATGCACACAGTACATTGATACACATACAGAAATAAATAAAAAATTAAAAAAAATAAACAACTTAAACATCTAGATGGCTTGATATTATATATACTTCATAGGACTTAAAAGTTGTCAATCATTTTAGCATTATCATAATTAGCCAATATTTTAAACATGAGAACCTATAAAAGTTATGTTAAGTGCTTGGTAACTTAACATGGATTCAAACTCAATTCTTCCTGACATCAAGGTTCATGTAATTTGCATTGATTTTATTCATCTTCATGTAAAACAAAATAAAACCAAATCAAAAATTGTCCAATTGACTCAAAAATCTAAAATGTCAAATTCCTGCACTACTATTAATTAAAATAAAAATGAAAGACTCATGGCTGTTGGAAATAAGATCACAGAATAAATATAAACAGTGATGTATTTTCTGGAAGAATTACAAAAATAGATATCAAGTACAATTTTTATTAGCTTTCTTCATTAAAATCCTCTCCCAAGCAGTGTCACCACTTTGAGGTTTTTCCAGGTCACAGTATGTCTCTGTTTCCCAGGTGAGCAGACCTTATGGTCTAATTCAGAACTGGCCATTAGCATCAAACACTCAAAATGCACAAACAAGGCAGAGTGTGTGGCCAGGTAAAGTTTTTGGCTCTTATTGTTGGGTGTCAGAGGGCATTTGTGAAGGCATATTCAAGGTCTGAACTTGAATTTTTGCATTTTCAAGCTTCTATTAGCCAAGAAACCTGTGTGAAGCTCCAAGCCAACACCGTATTGCTGAGCTTCTCTTCAGCTCACACTATTTATTCAAGCAGTGGTTAGAGACTTCCATTAAGTGCTTGAATCTTCCTGCTGCAAATGTGTCAACTCCTGAGATCATTACCAACTTGGTCAAATGCATGAATTTCATAAAAACTTATCCAGGATAATTAAGTTCTATGCCTAGTGAGCGGTGTATCTGTGCACATGTGTGTGTTGCAGACATCTAAGCTTAGAACAGAGAGATTTATGATAATGAATAGCATCTAAATTTTAGGGTACTATGAATATGAAGTAGTTAGAAGTGACTATCTCAAGTTCTTAGATCTTTAACAAGCCTCCATGGACTCATTAAAATTTTAGGATCATATCCCAAATCATCCCCTTCGTGAATGGATGTAATAGGATTTCAAAGCTAAACGAGGATGTATTTTAGCTCTTGGCCTTTGACTATTTGCTGTATATTCAAGGTTGTGTGGTACCCTCTCAGCTACAGAGAATAGCTGAGGAAAGCCAGGTGTGCATTTCTCCTCCTTCTTCTCAGGAGCTGCGCCCCCTACTGGAATAAGGAAAAGAGCCATGAAAATGTCTTAACATTTTGTTTAAAAATGCTCTTCCTCATATTCTTCTTTAGCATGCATTGTGATTACGCCTGGATGTTCCCATATAAGACACAAACACAATATCATCCTGTAGGGTGTACTCTGCTTCCTTAGAGCAAAAGTGATAAGATAGCTCATGTGACTTCAGCTAGGATAATCATAAATTACTAATAGTTTTGAGCTTTTGTAAAGACTGGGTCTTCTATCACTTCTACACATATTAGATATTTGTTTTAAAATATTCTCTTTTTTTCTGGTCTTTTTGAGACAAGGTCTCCCTGTAGCCCCAGCTAGCCTGGAACTCGCTCTGTAGACCAGTCTGGCCTTGAAACTCACAAAGATCTGCCTGCCTCTGCCTCCCAAGTGCTAGGATTAAAGGCATGCACCACCACGCCCGGCTTAAAATATTCTTTTAACATATATTGCATTGTTATCCCCAGTTTGCAGATAAGAAACCAAAGCATCATGGGATTAGGTGACCAAGGCTCCTTGTAGAGAGTAAAGCTGGATTGCAAGTCCAGGCCTTTGGGCATGTGATACTTATTGTTACCCACTGTGCTAAGCTACTAGCAGATTTGGTGAAAGAGATAATTCATGTTAATAATGCTAATCACAATTATATTTATATATTGTTTCCACTATGTTAAGGTTGGTGGAAAGTACAGTGAATCCTGTTTGTTGTTGTTATTTTTTAATTGAGAAACCAAGGTTTTGATAGTTTAAACAACTGGCTCAGGCCTACACACTGGAAAAGAAGCAGAATTTGAGTTTGATATGAGTTGAACCTTAAAAGTATCAGACAAAATAAAGCAAGTCTGCTTTCTTAATACAAGCCTGGGCTTCCTAGTAGCCTACCAACAACTCCTTTACAAACCAGGGTCAAAAACAATTTAAGAGAAAATTACACTTAATGGTTCAGGGTATTGTGTGTGTGTGTGTGTGTGTGTGTGTATGTGTAAGAAACTGTCACTTTTCTGTGTCTGTGATCAGCTATTTAAAATATGTTGTATACAATTACTCATTAAATTTTCTAGAGTGTAATTGCTAGTGAATTTTTCTTCAAAGCTCCCTCATAGATCTTCATGAGAAGTATTTATGAGGATTAAAGCATTACTATATTTAAGGCACCCATATGACATAATTTTGAATAGGTTATATTCTTTTATTTATTTATTATTTTCTTAATTTTTTTAAATTTATTTTTATTGATGCTTTGTGTATTTCATACATCATTTTCCAATTCAGTTCAGGCACATATCCCCTTCCCTTCCCCCCCACCCCACCCCTACCCATCGCAGATCGTGCATTCTGCCGTAAGTTTTCTGCATCTTTCTCTGCTTTTGTTTTGTTTTGTTTTCACTTTTTTTTAACAATAGGTGATAATTTGTGAGTACAAGCATCCTTCATGTAAAACCAATTTGCAAGCAGTTGTGCCCAAACCCACACAGCTCATGGGTCCCACCATCCTGAAAGGGGGGGCTTGTATGTTCAATCAAGTTGATCAAATGAGTGTCCAGTCTATATTGTTGTAGTTTCACCATTAACCCCAATCGAAGCCCTTACATTCTACCACGCCCCCTCTTCTGCAGATTGTTCCCTAGGCTTAGAAAAGGGGCACAGGTGGATGAGAAGCAAAACACTCTACTTTCTCTGGAGCTGATGTCTTGGTCTCTAGTCAGTTCTGGCTGTTTTTTTTCATGGGCTGCCAGCTTGTCCAGGCTTAACCTTTCGATCCTACTAATGAAGCACATGCAATTAGATATTTAGGTATTTAAACAGTATAATATATAGCCTTTCGATCCTACTAATGAAGCACACACAATTAGATATATGGGTATTTAAACAGTACTAATTGTTATGGTAGGTTACTTTGGTATAGACACAGATGTTTGGATGGTATGTCAATTCTTGATCTACATTTTCTTCTGTCAAGTATGGCAGGGTCTTCGTGTGGTTTATAACATCTCCTAACCATTAGAGGATGTAAGCTTGATTTAACTCAAAAATGAACTTTGTTTCCCAAGTTAATCACATACAGTAATCCAAAACAGCATGGGTGAACTTGATGAAATCTGTGCCTTGATTCCACCCTATAGGTATGTATAAAACAACTGCTTTTTTGAGACTCAGGGGTCAAAACTAAACACCTTAAATAAAAAAAGGGGGATATAGATAGATATGAAAACTTTTTGTCAAAAAACCTTGCAACCCAAATCTTAAAACTAACTATGGGAAAGGATTTGTATGTTCCAACAGGCCAGAGTATCACCAACTTAATGGCTGAGAAAGAAAATGCAGCTTTGCAGTGAGTAGGTTGTACCAGAAAGTGCCAGCAGAAGGATTGACTCCTCTGCGCATTGAAGGGAAGAAATGCCTCAGATTGCTGCAGACATCAGGCCCCTCTGTGGATCCTACTAGTAACAACTATTTTTTAATGATTCCTAACGAAGCTTACCTTCTAGGTGCTGCAAAGGTTTTAATACAAGAGACTTTCTTAACTCCCCCCCCATAGAATAAAGAGAAATAAGAGGATGATGAGGTCATTCTCTAGCTGTAGATTGGAACCAGCTGTTATAGAAGTGTTCTCTTGTAAAATCAGTAAAACTGCCTTCTTTAATTGACTAATGGACATAGAAACTGTGAAAAGGATTATTTTCTATTCAGAACCAAATATAATGCTAAAGTCTCCTTAAGCTATGCACCTAAACAAAATATATCAATACAGGAGCTCTGACATCAACAATGGATTATTCTACCAAGGCGATGTTGGCCAGGGGATCCAAGCCCCCACAAATGGTAAAGGCTCCTTGCCTCCTAACTGGGATATCTGCAGGAAGAGAGGCGATAAGGCCCTGCTGTTGAAGACCTGATACAAACATGGAAAAGATGTATGGAGACCGCACTTGCAAGTATACAGATGGTCTCTGGGATGCCAGAGAGTGTTACCAAAGACCACTAAACCAATAAAGCAAATATAGGTCTCGAGTCAAGCAAGACTCTTCCGTCAGCACCAGCTACACCTCATCTGCCTGGAAATACTGTGCAGCAGTGGCAGCCATATGTCTGTATATCCCAAATCTAATTGGCTATTGGCTCTCTCCTTGGAGGAATAACCCACGGCTGATGTCACAAGCTTATTTATTATTTTCTTATGTGTATTAATGTACTGTCTGCATGTAGGTTGGTGCACCTGTGTCATGCAGTGCTGAGGTCAGAAAAGGGTGTCAGTTTCCCCTGGAAATGGAGCTAAAGACAGTTCTTAGCCACCATGTGAGTGCTGGGAATCGAACCCAGGTCCTCTGCAAGAGCCATCTCTCCAGCCCCTTGAATAGGCTATATTCTTTTAACCCCAAAGAGGATGTTCTACTAAGAATTGTTCGCCAATTTGTAAAGAAGGATTAATGCTCCAAGATGTCCATTGTGGAGAAAAGATTTTACAGATTTATTTGAGAGCAGTTCAGAAAGCAAGAAACAAGAAAAGCATTTGATTAACTAGTCTCTGAAAGACACTCGAAAGTCACAAGGAGGTACGTTTCACTACAGCTGAGGAAGAACTTTCCATCAATTGAAGCTGCCCAGCCAGGCAATAATCTGCCTCAAAGCTCCCCCACTTTAAGTAACCATAGGCATTCAGCAAGGGCTGAGGAGCAGGTATGGAAGCTGAGGGACAATCCCAGTTATGCAGATAATCATTCTAATTCTGAGATTTTTTTATTTGATATGAAACAAATGCTTTTTAGGCTAATTAACAGAATGAGTAATTTATTCTAATATTTTAATCTATGTCAGAGTTTGTTATCTATAAAAGATGCCCAAAGGGGGAAATATTTTAAATGGAGAAAAAAAGTTATTTAATTGATTTGAAAAACAACATATTGGGGGAAAATTAGTAAAAGTCTTATAGTTCAATGGGATCTATAATAAGGTTTAATATTTTGGAGGATATTGTAAAAACTTCAGAAAAGTTCTGAACATTTCATAGCTCTGAGTGAAGTTCCAAAGATAAGAAATAGAAAAAAAAATGTGGTTTTCAGAAAATAAATGATAAATTGCCCATAAAGTTCACAACACAAATGATTTTTTGACAACAGTATTAAGATAGCAAAGTGCAAGAAAGCTGTGAACTAGGAGGTGGAGAGATGGCTCAGCAGTCAGCAGATGCTCTTCCAGAGAACGGTTTGGTTCCAAGAACCAACACTGGGCAGCTCACTACTAGCAGCTCAGTGGGATCCAAAGCCCTCTTCTGGTCCCAAAGACCATCTGCACACACAGAGCATGCACTAACATGCACACACATATACATAAATAAAAATAAACCTTTAAAAATAAAAAAATGAAGCCACAAACTCAAGCTAATCATAAAGCAAGCAGGATGTTAAGTTCAAGACTGCAGTGCCTTGAGGCAGGTATAGACATTGAAAAGACTCTCCACTGCCAGATTTTCAAATCCTCTCTTGGATTCTGGTCTATTATCTGCTTGATACAGAACATATTCATATATCAATGCCTGAAATGCACATTCAATTAATAACCAGATACCTAAGAATTCCAATTGTAGAATAATTTGTAGAAAAATTTCCAAGATATTTTGGGAGCATTCATGTCTGGGTGCACAGACTCAAGCAGGCTTTTAAAAACTCTGATCTATCTGGCTACTGTGCTATCTCCTTGTGTCCTAGCTTTCACGGTAGCCCATCTACATCTTAGAGGTACTGTAGAGAAGACAGCATGCTACAGCATTCTATCAAAGTGTTGTGATTTTCCTGAAGAGAGGGAGCAAGGCCTTGAAGGAAGAAATATAGAATATTTATAATTCTGGCTGTCTATCAGCACATAGACTGAGGAAAAAATCTTTCCAGCATTCTTTAAAAATATTTTCTTATTGTTTTATGTGTATGAGTGCATTGGTTGCATGTGTGTAAGTGTATCTATGTTATGCAGTGCCTGCAGAGGTCAGAAGAGGGCATCAGATCCCCTGGAACTGGAGTTATGGGCAGTTGTTAGCATCTATGTAGGTGATGGGAACTGAACTCGGGTCCTCTCCAAGAGGAGCCAGTGCTCATAAGGACTCAGCTATCTCCCCATCACCCCTTACCTGGGTTCTTAAATTTATCACTTCCAGAGGAAATATAACAGGAAGATTATCGATGGGCAGAGGGCTTGCGTAGCATAGAATGGATGGGAATTTGTTGAAAGACACTGTTTAGAATGCAGAAATTTGACACACCTAATTTACTATTTTTAATACTAAAAGATAATCTGGACAGTTTAAAACCTGTTAGTGTTCGTTCTTCAGCTGTGTAAACACCCATACTCAAAATTTAAAACGAACATTTCAGACATGTGCGATACTTACATTGGTCTGGCTTGCTCTTCACTGCTTTCTCCTCATTAGGGTCGTCTCTAAAAGCATGGATGACCAGATTCCACAAGGAGTATCCTGAAAACCCCTCTTTAAATATTTGAGAGTAAACAGCCCTGGCACAAATATCACCATGACAGGAAGATTCCTCCTTCGGACACTCACCCCTTTGATCTTTGTCTATTTTGCTGTGTAGTCACTCTCTAAATCCATTCCTCAAAGGTTTTGTGCTCACTACTTCTAATTGCTCACTCTTCTCTGCTACCAGAGAAGCTGTGAATCCCACTGCTTCCTCGATTCCACATAGTTCCCTAACTCTTTTCTTTGACCAAAGTTATTCTTAAAAATTAAAGGGTCTGGGAGGATCAAAGACTGTGGTCTCAGAATGATGCTGTCATTTTTGTGGTATTCTTTAGATTTTAGAACCGCAAAGGCAAGAGTAGGCAACTGTAATGATCTTCCTGCCTTTCACTGGAGAAGCCTGCTCACTACTGCACAGCAGTCACTTAAGGGCATTTAATAGCTTAGAAATGCTGGCTCCTTGTAGCCTCACTGAAAGCAATACCTTGCAATGTGATGATTACCATTCTGTAATAAAGCCCACAGAAAGCCCTGTTGCCTTGCAGCCCTCTGCTTTCCTCTTTACTCCATTTATTAAACTCATAGCATCATAGCAGCAACCAGGTTTAATTTGCCTTGCTTGATTTCATTACCGTACTGCAAGCATACTTACTTCAGAATTCTTAGTGAAAAATGTCAGTGGGTTTCCAGCCTAGAATTAGCAAATGGCTGCTTAGAAGATGAATCATGGTAGAAGGAGCTTAGAACACATTGGGCACTGGTCTAGGTGCTGCACTGCTACTAGCTCTTCACAAGATCCCTAGGTGTGTGGTTGCACTATCTCTGTTTCATAAAGGATTCCAAGGCACACAGGTGAGCAAATTGGCCACGGTCCTCAGAATATGAATCACACAGTCTGGTTTCAGAGTTCACGCTATGAACTGCAATCTCAGTGCCATAGCATCCTAATTACTTGAAGGATGTGCTCACCCATTCCTCAGGCTTTTGTTTTAACTCTTTAACTCTATGTAAGGTTAAATGACCAGAAAACCGAGGCAGTGGTTTTATTGCTGAGGTCCCAATTTATGAAAGAAATAGAATAGAAAGTGTGTCTTTATAGTTCAGTACAGTGATTCTAATCCAGGCTCCAGTTTCACTAGCTATGTTAAACATTATTAATTTCTATGGACTCCTCTTGCTTAATCTCTGACATAGGGATAGGATAGTGGCATCTTCTTTGGAGGGTTCTCATTGATAGGAGTTTACATAATGCATTTAGAGTGCCCAACACCATGCCTGACATGTATACATATAACTCGTTAATATTTTTTTTTTTTGGTCTTTTCGAGACAGGGTCTCGCTGTAGCCCCAGCTGTCCTGGAACTCACTCTGTAGACCAGGCTGGCCTTGAACTCATAAATATCCGCCTGCCTCTGCATCCCAAGTGCTAGGATTAAAGTCGTGCGCCACCACACCCGGCATAATATTTTAAACTGCCTTTAACACACTGTGGAAATAGACTGGTGACAGAAAATGAACAACTATGTGTGACTTCAGTTAAACTGGTATTGCTTTAATATAAAATAGTGAGGCATAGGAAATTTCTGTTCAAGTCAGTGGTCTGTGTTCCATCAAAAGACTAGCTTTTCTGAAATACCCTGCTTCTGTCTCTGGCTTGGGAACACTTTAGGAGCTAGTGTAGTGATGCATATGTCCCACGTTTACTTGTTACATTCTAGGAGCCATGTTATCTGTGATTCTGAAGCACAGGCTTGTACCACATCTGCTCTAGCTGCTCTTGATTTCCCAGAATACACAGTAGTCATGGAGCAGGGATTTACCCATCTCCTTCAGTTAATTAGAAATGGAAAATCTGTACAGTCACAGGGAGAGAGGGAAATATAAGTATGCTAGCAATGTTTGGAGGATATGAGGATCCTCCCAGACACTCTTTGGTCCATATTCCCACTGAAGTCCAAGGTCTAGGGGGAATGGGTAGCTCAGATCAGGGGTGTGATGGTGAACTTCCCTCCCAGCCCTCCTGAGCTTCCCTCCTCTGAGCCAAATTATGCAGTTTCTTCTTTTAAGTTGAAAAGGTCTTTATTCTCTCTCACCACACAAGCTTTAAAAACTATACACTCCAATGTAACTACTTTTTCTTAAAGCCTCTGTAGAAAAAAAATGGGGGATGGGGAGTGGGAATGAGGAAACCATCTTTTATAAACAGGACCCTGCATGGCACCTTAAGGGTTAAACTTATTGCAGAAAAAGAATAGCAGGAGGCTTTCCTGGAGGGAATATCCCCCAATTTAGAAACTTCCATTGCCAAGAGGTAAGCCACAAATGCATTCTTCTGCACATCTTTCTATGAAAATGAAAACTCGCTCGAGGCTTCCAGCGAATGTGTAAGTTTGACTAAGCCTTCTGCTCATCTATCATCTATATGGTGCTTGTAGCAGGGTGAAGATTGTCAATCACAGTTAATAAAAAGCCTAGAACACGGCAGGGATCTCTTTTACTATAGATCCATTTGACGATAGCTCTCAATTTATTATGTCACATAAATCAGGAAGGAAGCATTTATCTTATCATTCCACGGAGTCCCTGCTCCCTGTGGCCGAGCCCCTCCCCCTGTTCCAGTTTCCAGCCCCTCAAAGATGCTTTGTGCAAGAAAGTGCAAGTTCTCCTTCTGGCTTCGTTTTTGTTCTTTTTTGCTTTCCCCCTGGCTCCCCCCACCCCAAACAAAGCGAGCACAGCAAATGGCCCGGGTCCCCCCTCAACGCCTGACCTGCGTTTACTGGGAGGAGAGCAGAAGAGGGAGCGTGCATTCTGAGCAGGCTGCTCCTACTCCGACCACAGGCGGTTTTGTGCAGGCTGTCCCTCTCCTTCGAAACCCTGCATCCCCTCCCCGAAGCAGCAGGCAGTGTGCCTCCATTCGGCCACATTTGGTATGCATGAGCAAGGCTGCGGGGAGAGGGGAGGTGGCTTTCTTAAGAAGGTTCAGGGGCTCAGGAAAAGCCACTTGACTAGCCTCCCAAGTTCCAGAAAGCCTCTTTCTTCCCTGATGGAATTCGCAGGTGCGGAGATGACCATGGGATGCCAGGGCCGCGGGGGACTGTTTATTTTCTAGGCATTGCTCAGGTTTGCAGTTTCTTCTTTTCCCCGTGGAATTTGGAAGGGGTCATGAATCAAACTGATGCTTCTCGACCCTTAAATTGGACCATCCGGAAGCTGTGCCACGCAGCCTTTCTCCCATCTGTCAGACTTCTCAAGGTACTGTAACTTGCTGCTTTGAATGGCTCTTACTGTGCTTTTCAGGTCTAAACGCCCAACTTTGCACTTGGACTGGGACGCCAGTTGTGGGGGAGTCCAAATGCATGCAATGCAATTCTGGCTGTGTTACCTGTGGCTGAAGAGAGTTCTCAGAGCCCCAACCCCACCCTCACCCCACCTGGAGGATGACCTGAGCCACACTTGAGAATGAGATTATGGTCTCAGAGATGGGGCTACCTGTGCGCACCCCCACCTTTATTAACCGTTAGGGCCCCCAGACAGAATTAATTAACTTCTCTGGGATGGTGAGAATAATAGTGGGCGTGAAATCTCTTACTCCGCAGCATTTGGCTCCAGGGATCTTTTTTTTCCCCTCCCTGGGGAAGCCCTTCGACCCACTTTCCCTTAAATGGAACCCAGGAGAACAAAGGATTCTCCTCATTATTTTTTAGAAACTGCGTTGTAAGGTGGTCAATCAGGTACAGACAAAGAAAGAATGAACCTTATCCCATAATGACTTTTTTGGTGGCCCAATTTTTTGAAGGCTTGATAATTTCTGTCTCTTGGTCTCTCCAGTGGAGTCAATAGTAGAAAAGTATTGTGCGGCATATACAGAAGGAAGCTCTCTCTAGCTCTGAGTCACACAAAAGATTTCTACTACACCTGAGTGGGAATTGCCACCTTATCCCCACAGTGCTCTCTTGCTTCTAGAAGCAAATATATTAAAGGTACTGAAAAAGAGTCCACCTAACTCCTTAAGAATCGACCTTCATCACCTGTGTGACAGAAGACAAAATAAGAATAAAGTGCAAAGATGCAGAAGAGAAATATTTCTGCCAGGGAAGAGAATCAGCTAATCCTTCGGGGGTAAAGTGCACATCTCTTAATGTTTTAAAATAGTTCACCAGCCAGGACAAGTTCTTAATTCTCTTTTTCCATAGTACATATGATCTTTTATTAATTACCAGTGGGAATTGAGGGAATTGGTTATAATGGAGAATTGATGGTTTACCCCTGAATAAATCAGTCTTGCAGAGGTTTCTGTTTGTTTGTTTGTTCTTATTCTAGTTAAGTTTGGTATTGATAGTGAGTTCTATATAGCTAAGTGGTAACTCACAACAGAGACACCCATTGCCCAAGTTTTCCTGACCCATTAAAAACATGAACTGGCATTAACTTTCACAGAGCCTGCCCCCAAGTGCCCTTCAAACCCCATCTTATGGTTGTCATGGCGATGACTTGCTTCCCAAGGAAATTTGGAAGGAAGAGCATGGAGGGTGGGGTGGGGGCTGGTCTGCGGAGTCAGAAAGAAGGTTCCTAGGGTTATGCGTGCTTTTCCTGTATTGGAGCAACATTTGTGACAGGGAATAAAGAGAATGAGCCCAGAGAGTTAACATGCATGTGGATTTCCCTCCAGATTCCCTAGTGACAAGCCTAGGAAAATTAACTGTGGCCAAGAAAGGGGAGCTCAGTAATTCCATGTGCAATGAGAACCTTCTTTTTGGTTAAAGTCATTCATTGGCTTGACCCTAAAATAATGCCTTTTAATGCCTCTTAATGGATATATGTATATATTATTAATGCATATTCAATATATTATTAATTAGTACTCATTTTTAAATAGAAACTGTTATTAATTTACTAGTCACAAAGCCAGAAGTATATATTTGAGATAGATACATTATTTATTTTTAGATGAGCTCTATCACCTTTTAAAATTGAAAATACATACATACACACACACACACACACACACACACACACACACACACACTGAAGCCCTATAACCAGGAGAGCAATGCTTTCATTTCCATTCCACTCCATCATTCCATTTATTCAATTTATTAATGTGCTGCTTGATAACACTTCATCTAATAAAGGACATTAGTGAGCATCCTTTCACTCTATTCAATAGCTGAAAGACAGGATGCATTTTACTAGAGAACTTTCCTTCTAAATGACATCTCGGTGTTTGAGAAATCATAGCTACACTAAGAGACTTCATGTAGTAAGCACATTTCAAATTCTTACATTCAAACTAAATGATACCAAACTCTCCCAGCAATATTTAAGTAGACACACAAGCTTCTTTTGAATATGAGCAGTTGTATTGTCCACAGGAACACCATGGTGGATTGGTGAATGTCCTGCTCTGGGTTATTGCTGTCCTGTTTGTACCCTGCTTAGTTCCTATGTATTCTTGACTTGCTTTTATTTTCCTAAGTAAAGAATTTGCATCTTTGGGTAAATGTACTTCTTGGCTTAGGCTAAGCATTAAATATTTAATAATGGCCTTTCTTACACTTCATTGCTTACTTTCTGCCCCCTGCACTCCTCCTGCCACTCTCCCTCCCTCACCGTGTTGAATGATGGGCAAGTTCTCTGGACATCCAGAGTTACTGAAACCTTTAGCTAACAAAGCCACTTCTGCCATTCAACAGGTAACTTTTGTTCATTTTCTAATCGTTCTGATGTGTTTTGCCCTCTCTAGTGCTCTGACTTGTCAGCAAATGCAGTGTGGGGCAAGACGGCCTGATTAGATTCAGCTAAACGCAGATCACTCCTCAGTTCTGGCAGACTGGGCTCAAGCTAATTTCCCTTCCAATTCTTTCCTCGAAAAAGTGTGGAGATTTTTTTGCTAACTTACTTTGATACTATAGTTAGAAGTAGCTTATATCTAACTTTTTGTATTTCCCACATCCTGGTAGACATAGGATACTAAGAAGGGGAAGATCTACCTCTAAAGCATGAATTAAGCCCTGTAACTGTTACAATATTCTTGTTCCTTCTGAAAACATCTCATTTGTTGTTTTGTGCCCCCATAGCAAATTTTGAACATGCCAAAAAACTCTCATTCTGATTTTGGGGCTGCATTTGAAAATAAGACTTGAAAATGAATTTCTGGACAGGCACTTGGTAATGACAGCCAAACGACAGAACCTGCTTTGGAATGGATGCATTTCAGATGGAACCCTTTCCAGATGGCTCCTCCTCTGCTGTCATTTGCTTCATTCTTGTGTGGTTCGAGACTTCATTCTACAATTAATCATAAAAAGTCACTTGTTTCAGTGACAGAATGTTCTTAGCATATTTCATATTCATTATCAGGTCTGTCTCTGCCATTGTTTTATTTGGGAGGTTTTATTTTGGTAATGTGTTGGGTTTGAAGATTATTTTTAGGGCAGAGAGTTTTCTTAGTAGTGAAGTCTTGGCAGACTTTCTCAAGGGAAGGCTTCTGGGAAATGGGTAGCCTGGAGGGGAAAGGAAGCGATATTAACAAATTTTGAATGCACATTTAAGTCAACTTGTTAATGAAAAGTACACGGGATCAATTTGATTGTTAAGACTTTGGACATTTTATACAGAGAAATGGTATGACTTTGAGCAATGTCAGAAATAGAATAAATGGGCTGCAGAGATGGATCGGTGCTTGAGGGCTGCTACTCCTCCAGAGGACCATAGTTTCCAACCCAGCATGCACACACACATTGGGCATACATACACATAAATAACAAAATAAGTCTTAAAAAATAGAATAAAGAAATTTTATTTCGGAAAGGTAGATCTAACCATGTTTTTTAATTCTGTTGTCTTGCTATCCAGCTGTGTGACCTTGGTAACATGGAGTTCTTTTTAAAATGAAGGATTTGGGTCTTAACTAGATACCATAGTGATTCCCTACAGTGAGGCCTGCATGTTCCCTAGGAATGGAAGAACACAGCAAGATGGATTGGATATTCAAGTAGCAAGAAGAAATGGGAAGAATTAGCAGTGAGGTTTAAATCACAGAGGGTCTTGTCTGTGAAGATAAAGCATTATCTGGAAACTGAGGTGTATGCTTTATGTTTACAGGGAGGTGGCAGCCATATTTGGTATTGTGGGATTGCTCTGGCTGTAGGTTCTCCACTGAATGTGGTGTGACAAGTGAAGCTGCGTGATTAGATTAGAGACCTGGAGAATTTCTAAGAACAAAGTAATAAAAGTAAACCAAATAGGGCCTTGTTATATTGATTACTTGTGTCTGAGGGAAGAATCTAGAATGACTTTTGAGTTTCCATCTTTGGAGTCTGATCAGGTTAAAGTCCCACTGCCTGAGAACAAAGGTCCTGAGAAAGAAAAGCAAAGCTACTTTGTGGTCCTCCTGGTGAAGTGGAAAGGCATGTCACTTGGTGTGTCTATTGAGACTGAAGGGAAAGTCAATAATGTGCTTCTCTGTCTCATTCATCTCATTGATTATGGGTCCTACTGAATGCCAATAGCAAAATCCTTGAAGTAAAAATAATATGGAATCAGCAGTAGTAGCATTTCTAATGTTCTTAGACTATATTGCAATATAATCTTTCTTGTAAAACCGTGGGCAGGTTTGCCTACTATGTTTCCCTCCTTATAGGCCAGCTTGTTGGGCTCCAGTCAAGCAGTTCACACTTGTTCTGTTTTCTTTCCTTTCTGACTTTTATATATAAGTATTGATAAATGTAAACTGGTTAGTTAAAGGACACAACTTGAAAAAGCACTCATTCAGTTTGGGGGTTGGGGAAGTTCCAGTTCTGCCCAAGTGCTGACGTTTGATTCCTCTATATTTCCATATAAAGTTAGCCCTCTTCATCAGACTGTTACTGAAACAGTAATATTCTGACCAGGGCCATTCGCTGTGTCTTCTATAGTTAATGGCACTCATTATGGAAATGGACTTTTTTTTTTTTAGTGTGCTCAAATTCTCAAGAAACGATTATATTGAGATTAGTTTCACTCTTTATTTTTATGTTTTGGAAAAGGAGACTCGCACTGTAGCCCAGGCTGGCTATCGACACATGGCAGTCTTCGACCTTAACCTGCTATGTACTAGGAATACAGGCTTGAACCACCATATCTAACTTTCACTTTGTGTTTTAAGTCTAAGGTCCCCAAAGGTCTTCCAATCCCATATAAAATTCAGAATCTTGTAATAATACCCAAACCCAGAATTTTTGCTTAGTGAGGACAGGTCACAACTGAACCACATAGTGAATAGCAGTTAATTTTCACACATTATTCTATCTATACATGGGTGCAAACATGGTGACCAGGCTCAGGGAGCTTCCTGTGGACCAAGGTCTCTAAGATCCTCTAAGAAGCAGGTAATAAATTCCTTTTTAGGAAAATGGGGTCTATTGTTATACAGAATTTTAATGGCTGAACATAAAGAAACTTATGTTTCTCCATCTCTTTAACATGCCAGCCTGATTCCTTCAAATAAAAGGTGAAACAGAAAGAAAATGTGATCAAACCATAATCCCAGAGGACTGTCTGATTCGGTTCCCTAGCGGCGTGGTCTTGGGCCCAGCACCTTGGACCACATGACTTGCCCTTTTGTGAAATGTTCTCAGCAGCCTAGGGGAATTTCTGAGGCTACAAGAAACCTTCCTGTCTCTCTGCAGAATTCTGTCCTCTCTTTTGTGGAGGCAAGAATGGAAATGTGTGGTCACAGGGATGAGAGAGGAAATGGCTGAGATGTCCAAGGCCAGGGCCACCGCACTCAGCGGGGCCTGGGACCACAGTAACATGCCTGCCAAGACTTGTCTCTGGCTTTTGTGGAGACTTCCTGCCTCTCCAGTGTGGCTTCCAGCCCCCTCCTCTCCTGGCTGTTTGTGTAACCCCGGATGGCCCCAGATTTGCAGATAGCTACATCACATTCTTCCTTTCTATTGACATGAAGACTTTTTAAAACTAAATATTCCGTAAATGCATATTGAATAAACAGGTAAATGAATGGATAGTGAAAGACAAATGAAATATATTCAGGCACCATTCAGGGAGCCACTGAGAAAAACGAAGTTGAAGCCCCATTTCAGAACTACTGATTCAGGAGGAAGGCAGAGATGCAGGATTCACACCTTAACTAGCTCTGGGCTCAGGAATATGTGATTTAACCAGTTCTCCCAGTGAACCTGTTGCCCGCGGCTCTTACGAGGACCCCACATTGAGGACCACTGTGGTGGATTCAGTAGAGCTGGAGTGAAGCTTAATTAGGTGGCCTGTCTTGTGCTGGCATCTGGGCAGAGCAGGTTTTGTGTTAGTCAACAGCGTGAGCAAAAGGTTTGAAGTCAACAGTTCACAGGTTTTCAGAATTTAATCATGAACCATCATACAGAGAGAAATAAATTGAGTTCACCTGCCCTGCCTAGGTTGCTGTTAATATAACCTCATAATCTGAAGAGATGTTTGTCCTCATTCCTTTAATTCTCTACTTATTTATATGATCATTTCTCTTGTGTTTTCTTTCATGTGGTTTATTCACGTGGTAAAAGCTCACATTTTATGTCCTCTTGAATTTATATGAGATATATTTATGAACGAGAGCTCTCAACAATAATGCTCATAGTCAAGATTCCAGAAGATTCTGCATTGTTATATGCCGATATGATTTGAGGATTGCAGTGATCACTTTCCATGTCCCTTCTATTGAAATGTATTTGATAGCAATACCCTAGAAGGGAAAATATAGCTAATGTCCACAGTGTAAGAAGATCCAGCTTCCTACCAGATCCCATAATCATCAACGACCACCCAGAGATTCTAGACCCAGAGGGGAAAAGGTAACTCCTAGTGCTTCTGTTTGAAAGGGCATATTCATCTTTAAAATTAAATCCACATATGGAATTTTTAGGTGATGCTTTACATTAATCACATATGGGAAAATAGAGCTGAATAAAACTTCTTTATTTCTGAGTACTTGATATTTGTGGTGGGAGGGAGAGATCAGGTTTTATTGAACATAACTCGCAAAATTTGCAACTAGGAGCATTTAGGAATTCTGTCTCAGACATCAGCTCTACCCTATTTTCAGAAACATATACCTAGAAATTATAGTTTTGTGTCAGTATTGATCAATTATACTTCTTTTTAAAGATTTTTTCAAGCTTTAATATATCAGTATACACATTATCAATAGATTATGGATAGATGAAGGTAGTAAGAAAGGAGAGGAAGATAAGAGAGGATGATCAGATAGAAGAGGGGATAGAATGGAGGGAGACAGGGAAAGATGGAAGGGAAAGATATTCATCCAACACAATGAGCTTATGAAGGAATGTTTCTCCAAGTGAGGTCCAAGACTTCTGTCCTAGAGTCAGTCCTCAGTAGCCACCCCAAGCCTGCTAAGATATAGTGCTGGGAAGACCTTGAGAATCTACATTTAACCAGTAATTTTGTGCATAACAACTTTTGAGAATCTTCTCTTCTAAAATATGACATTTCAATAAAGAGTCATTAGCTCATTAAATTATGCCTCTGGCAAGGACTGCACATCAGTATCTGATTTTATTTTTAAAAACTGAACATTTACTATCTCCCTATAAATGTATATAGGATCATAATTCAGCCACATCTTGAAATTTCCTCTGCTCACAGAGCACTGAAAGACTTGCTTCTTAAAGGATCATGCTTTAACCTCAACCCACTTTACATGCCAGAAAGGTGAACTCCACAAGTAACATCTGGTTTAGAAGAGAAGGCATCATGTTAGCCTCATTCTTGATACTTAAGACACTAAACACTTTTTTGGATGGTGACAGAGAAACCTGGAAGCAGAGAAACAACACTAGGTCTAGCTTCTACCCTAGTCATGTGGTCATTGCTGAGCTGGGCAAGCTCCTTCCATGTCTGTTCCTTTTGATCTGGACTTCCTTTCTCTTGCTGGAGTCACCCATTCACCAAATCACTCAAACTGGAAAAAGTTGGTTTGTGCCTTTAGGCTTATTTTGCTTTCATCCCTTATATAATGTGCCAATTAGTCCTGCCAGATTTTCTCCCAACTTTCTCTGATCCGCCCCCTTCTGTCTATTCCTAGTTCCCCAAATTGGCCTCTTTATTTCTTAGGCCCCACATACTATAACTGTCTCCAGTGTTGTCTACCTGAAATCATTCTTTCCCACAGCCACCAGAATGGCCCATTTAAAATGCAAGTGAGCTTAAGTACATTGTTTGATGCTCTTCCATTCCTGCAAAATCTGTACTTCGCCAAAGTCCATACTTCTCCCTGCCACCTCATCTCCATCTCTTAAAAATATTTTTATTCTTATTTTATTTATATGAGTGTATTTCCTGCATGTATTTAAGTGCATTCATGTTCTTCGATCCCTGTGGAGGTCAGAAGAGGGCGTCAGATCCACTAGAATTGGAGTTATAGACCGCTGGTTGTTAGCTGCAATGTGGGTGCTGGGAACAGAAGCCCAGTCCTCTGCAAGAGTAGCATCTCTGAGCCAGCTCTCCAGCCCCTTTTGCCCCATCCTTTAATCCTCTACTCAGGTGAGTAGGATGAGTTCAGGAAAGGATTTCCTGAATCCCCAGCATAACCAGATTGGGCTTTCTTATTCTCCATGTTCATTAAAGTCACTAGACATTTCCATTCCTCAACCCCTCTCCCACTCTGAAGGTCTTGAAGTCAGGAGTCTTACGTCATAGAGTTTGGTACATAGAGCATCTAGCAGAAACCATAGGACATGTTAGGTGCTAAGTGAATTGTGCTTGAATAAGTAAAAGTTGGAGAAAATGAATAGACATGTGTTTGATTCCGGGGTATGAATCTGCCACTTAAATATGAAATGGTATTGCAGTGTCTTGGAAGTTTAGGGTAATTAAGGAGTATTTTGAAGTTTTTTACTTCATATGTTCCCCAAATTGGAGTATAAAGAAATGAATCAATAAACAGTATACTACTTTGTAAAACAGTGCAGTGTTTCAGGAAGTCTTCAGGAAGACACTAAGACCAGGTTCCTGCTTTAGTAATATTTACTTCAAGAAAAAGCGAGAGGTGGGAATTATGTAATTTATCAATTGTGGTAAATACATGCATTAATTCAGTGATCAAATAGGATTTATTTCCATTAATAATGTTCTTAACTGAGTTACACTATGAATTAGAGAAAGTAATATTAGAAGGAAAACTTCCTGTTAAATCTGTTGTGGCTGTCTTTGGAAGGTATCTAAAGATATTGGGTATTTAAGTGTAGATATGATCCAGGATTTACTTTTCTGATTATATTAGGGACTTTTTTGCCTCATTAGTTATTATAGAACACTATTAAGTAGAAATCTTAGTTTATCAGGTTCCATAAGAAAACTGTAGATGAAAATAATTTTCTTGTGGAAGAAATCAGAATTATCCTAGATTACCAGAAAATAATCCCATTGTTGTTGGTTAAAACCAATAACACAATAACACGTATGATGGGGAAAAATGAAGTTCAATAGCTATTTGTGGTATAAGCTCTATCTTCTTGCTGTATGAAAATGTTAACAAGTAAGGTGTCAGATAAGAAGTATTTGCTCTGTGGTGACTTGAATGATGGCTTGACCATGCGGGGCCTGGCAGCTGAATGTGCAGAAGTATTAAATGCCTTAAGAACTCTGTTTTTCCGGCTTCAGCACACTGATGTTTTCAGCTTCCTGACCTCTGCATTGTAAGGCTTGTAGCAGTGTCTTTGGTTTCTCCCCAGCATTTATACAAAGAAGTGCCTGCATTGTGCAGTTAAAAATTCCTCCAGGCATTGTCAAATATCCTTTGAAGTGAAACATCACCTCAAGTTGACAATAACTACTTTAAAAGTTTTGTTTTGAGGACGGGCATTTTAAGGTGTTGGGAAGTAACTCTTAAGAGAGTCTAGAAGGGTATGCTTTAACTTTAAACACATTTTCTTTTCTCTTATACTAAAAGACTGAAATTTAGCTTACATTTGGAAAATTAATTGGTCAAGTTGTGTTCACTAAATATAGAAAGACTAAGAAATTATTTTTTCATCTTATTGTCAATCATCTTGTAAGAAATCTGAATGTGTCCAATTTCTGTGAAAGTAAGCATTCCATAATGTTGCTTTGCAAATTAAAAACGGAACATATTTCTCAGTCTGATTGATGTATCAAGTGAAATATTTAAATTTTACCATTGTTTTGTTCTATAATAACATCTACTTAGAACTGTTTCAGAAAATGCAACAGAGTTCATTTCAATAAATAAATGAAGACATTGTTTCACTCTGATTTTTTTGGTATTACATTACCTCATGTGAGCAAGGATATGAAATTAATCCCATGAGTTACATTGGAGGCTTTCTAATTTAAATATGTCTATAACTAGAGCTATTTTTAATCATTAACTTCTGCATGATTAAATAAAATGTTAAAGCTGAATTTTAACCTTAATTCTGTATTGATACTCTAGCTGAGCTACCAAAAACCTTTCAAGTGTTTCAGTTTTCCTATGTCTAATATAAGAGGTTTGAGTTAGATCAGAGCCAGAAAATTTTTCTATAAAAACTAGATCATAAATATTTTAGATTTTGTGGGTCAGACAGTCTTCTTTTGCAAATAACTCATCATGTCTCTATCCCTTCTTCTTTGTGAGCTAACCAGTCTATATTGCCCAACATCAGCCATAGATGAAAATATTTGTGTTCCAGTAAAACTCTCATGAGCACTGAAATTTAAATTTCACGTGTCTTCAAATGCCATTCTATTTCTCTTGTTTCCCACCATTTTTAAATGCAAGAACAAAGTGTTTCAGCCTATCAGTTGCAGGCAGAGGTCAAAGGCTGTGGACAACAGTTTGTCAGACATGATGTAAGGTCCCTCCCTGTTGTAACCATTTTTAGTTGCAGAAGAGTGATAGCCATGTCATTTCATGCCTCTCCTCTCAGGAAATGAGAGGAATCCACTTACTCTTACCTTGGTTTATGCTCACTGGGATGAGTAGGTGGTGGAATAACTGTCTGAAGATGGACAGAATTCTTGTTTTATCTCTTTTAAAAAATGTAGTCTCAGTTCTTCATAAGATGTCATTATTCATGGATTATACTGAAAATTTCAAGAACTGGTATTAAAAACTTTGAAAATATTGAAAAATATTTTTTTACCTTTCAGGTATTGTGCTTGACATCAAATGACATGACCTTCATGACAGGCTTGTGAACAAGGATAGGAAGCTCAGTTACTCCCCTTTTTAGGTGAAAAAGTTCTGACTAGATAGGGTGAGCTTCCTGTTAGTGGCTTTTGTAATTCCAGACTCAGAATTCCTTTCCAGTCCCTCTCTGCATTGTAAGTCTGCCTCTCTTCACTCCCTCCTTCATCCAAGATCCAGCTAGAGTTGTCCCGTGCACCAATAATAGAAAGAAGCACGGATATCATTTCAGTACTTGACAGCAGCAAAAGAATTAAAATCATGTTCTCAAAATGATCATGGAGAAGATACAAAAATTCTGAGTCTTAATTTCCTTTGTTATAAATTGAAATAATGAAAATAATGGGTTATCTTATTATGAAATTAATACATTTGGTGTTACCATAGACTATGAACAGTATTCAGTAAATGTAAATTATTTTCTTTTCAACCTAATAAAGTAGAAATGGTATAATGAAAATGAAGAAAATTAAAGATTTCTTTTGGGATAATTTGAACACAGGGAATGTATGTAATTTGTGTTAGTGTCCTTCAGGGAACATACAAAATGGGATAAATGTATATAGATTGTGTGTGTATGTGTATGTATGTGCTTGTATGTGTGTGTGTGTGTGTGTGTGTGTGTGTGTGTGTGAGAGAGAGAGAGAGAGAGAGAGAGAGAGAGAGAGAGAGAAACACTTCATTTTAAACAATTAGCTTCTATGCTCTTGGAAGCTTGGCAAGTTCCAAACCTGATGGAAGAGGCCATTGAAGATTTGGGAAGAGATCTAGCCAGAGTTGCTTTAGAACCGGGAGGAGTTGTTTTTGAAGTTTGCTGCATAATTCCTCCTTATTTGGAGGGGGTCAGCCCATTTTTGGTCTTCAGTTCCACATTATGGAGTGTCATATACCTTACTCAGAAGCCCCCTATTTACATGTAAGAACACTCTAATAGAAATATCCCAAATAATCTTTATTCCCCCCCCCAAAAAAAAATCCTTAACCAAATATCTGGGCACCATGGCTCAGAATGGATCACACACATTAACCGTCATGTAGGTCATGGTTGATTAACTCATGCTAATGTAAATGAAAATTTTCTTCCAAAGCTAATCTCTAGGTTATACAATAATTAGAATGAAGTGTGGCCTGATGATTCAATGATCAAGACCTCTTTGTTATGGGTCCCATAGTTTCCTATTTCTGCTTTTCCTGGTTCATTGTTACACTTTTCTTCATAACCCAGCTTCCTCTCTTAGTCTGTATTCCTCCCGCACTTGCTGGGGCCCCAGGTTCTCTGTTTTCTTGCAATTGCATTCCTTACATCTCACCAATCTGTGTCTCCTTTCCCTGGTGGAATCTCATGAATCCGGGTTTGGTCAGATAGCCATCCTTGTTTGCACAGGTTGGGGAAATTGAACCACCAGATAAAGTAGAGCCACCTAGACCTGTTCTCCTACCAAGTGATATGATGGAAGCTAATTCTTTTAACAAAGTTGTAAGCACAACACTTGACCAATTAGAAATTAGCATGAATTTCCTATTTACATCATAGCTTAAATGCAAGTATTCCAAAAGTAAGATTTGACTCTTGTGAATGAAGATGGACGTTTTACCAATGTACAACATGAGGAATGGGCTGTGACTACAAAACCTGATTTCAGGTGTGATAAAAAAAAGTAGTACCACCAACACTGGCAGTACTTCTTATGAAGAAGCTTAGAGTGAATAGAATATAAAAGACACTCTCCTACACTGGAGGACATTTTGAAATCATGCAGAACTGCATTTATAGTTCTACCCCAAGACTATACAATGGGTACAAATGACCCTAAAGTGCCTCCCTGAGTTCTTCTGTATAGCATAGCTTCACCAATGCCAAATATTTAATGTCCACATAAATTACCATTACAAATTTATATCCTTGAAAAAATAAAGAGCAAATAGCCTGTTGCCTTTAAGCAATGTGATCATAAACTGAATATGGATATGATTTTATGACATTTTAATTAATACTGAATTACTATGCAAGAAGTAGCTCTGTGTAAAATAGATTAATAATGTTTCAATAAGAATAATTTTGTTTTCAGTGACATTGTTTTGAAGATCAAAGTTTCATCCAATCTAATGCAGTCAACATGAGTATTGTTTCTGTTTTCACAAACTTAGTAATTTGCTCAGTATTGAAGGAATATAGAGAATTGCCTTTGCTCCACTCATTTTCTATTCTTTCCATATTATTCTTTCTACAATAATCTGCTTTGTGACAGAAATTGTGCAAGTATTAGAAGTCAAAGATGAAAGTCACTAATTCTGTGATTAAAAAGAGCTAATAATGGGATTAGAGAGACAGAGAAGGATAATGAGGACAGTATAGCTTGATATATGTTTTCATATTGGGGGGGGGTAAAGATGCAGACAGCAAACACAGCCAGGAAGAGTAGGCAGCCTTTTCTAGAAAAGGTGATTCCTGAACTGAGACCTGAAGGATATAGGAAAACAAGGTAGAAAGGATACCACAGGTAAGTTGAGTGTATGTATGAAAACAGTGGCCCTCTCCAGCGTAGCTGACCTAAGGTGGGAGCTCTCAGTCGGGGAGCAGAAGTGTAAAGGAGCCACAGGAGCCGGAAGGCTGTGCTGAGGAGGCTGTGGGGTCTATACGCATTGTTCCCCTGTACAGCTTGTACTCACTTAGCAGACTGCCTAGTTTAGGCTGCTCAGTTGAAGTACAATGTTACCACCTCCTCACCCTCTGCCTCAAAGCTCTGTAGATAGTGCCACTGCCCCCAGCTGCGCCAATGCAGGGGCGAACCCAGATTCATTAGTCATTAAATGTGGGAACTGTTCAGCAGCATCGGGATGCTCTATTAAGAGGGTTACACAGTAGGAGGGACTCTTCACTGTTCTTTCTTTCTTTCTTTTTTCTCTTTTTTAAAAAAATTTTATTTTTGTGCCCCTGGCAAACTCATTTTCCATATCCAAACAACTTGCCAAACTGCCTCAGGAAGAAACATCTCGTCCTGTTTTATAGATTTTAAAGTGCCTTGCCCAGGACAATAATGGCCTTGAAAGAATTATAGTAAACAAGCGTTGTGGCAAAAAAATCCTTTTTTTTTTTTTTTTGTCTGTGTAAATCTGCAAAGGGAAGGGTGGGCATGCTTGGCCAATGTGACCTAAGAAGAGGACTGTACCCAGCATGATGGGTTTCTCATCAACAAGCACCTTATGGCTGTTGAGCTCTGAATGGATTCTCTAGGGTGGACATCCCCAGAGTCCTGCAAACACCTCCAACAGGCCCTAATCAAGGCACCATTTGAGTATCACCCATAAAAATTTTTCTTGAGGTGAAATATAAGTTACATTGAGAAAAATACTTTCATTCTAACCATAGCCTTAATTATTTATGTAGCTGTAGTCACCTATGTGACCCCTCCTATCAAGGCATATTAAGTTACATTACTGGTGCCCTTCACAGTTAATACCACAACCATCACTGCTACCATGTGCCCAGTTAACCACTACCTGACTTCTAGTAGTGTGTGTGTGTGTGTGTGTGTGTGTATGAACATTCACTTTTTAAGCACTATGTATATTTTGTTGTTCTGACATCATAAATTATTTCTGTCCTGAAGGAGTCTGCCCCTGCAGAGATCGCCAATTTTTTCAAAATAACAAGGGCTCAGCCAGGAGTAGCCTTTAATATACACATAGGCTGGAGCCATATCTCTTCTATCTGGCCTGGTCACCAAGAGGCATTATTCCTGTTTTAAATATGCCAGGACCAGGTATCAGGCAATAAGGGACCAATGTTGTAGCATATAGCCCATGGCTAGCCCTTAAACCATGGGTGGCCTCACCTTTCCTAGGATACTGAGCCGTGCAGGCCTAAACCCTTCCCTACTCTTTCTCTTGTCTTCTGCCTGCTGACCACCAGGAGGTTCATCATATGGCCTTGTGTCTCACAGGTACCTCCTCTACAATTTGGGAGTGTAGTGAACTCCCTAAGCCTTCTTGTTATCTCATGAAACAACTGTCCATGACACACTCTATCAGGCTTATTGGATTTATTTGGTCTTTAATTTTGTATCACTCAAATCATACCAAATGTATTTTGAATCTGGCTTCTTCTAGTCAATATGATAATACTGAAATATATCCATTTTATTTTTAATCATTCTGTAGTAAGTGGTATGAATATCCTATCTGGTCTTTTCTATTCCTATTAAGAGACATTTGCACTATATCCCATTGTGGGTTCCCATCATTGAAGCTGCTATGGACATTCTTGTGTACACATGCATTCGTTTGCATGGATGTGTATCCAGACAACATAGGGAAGTAATTGCTGGTTACAGGATATATATTTGACATTAGCAGAAACCACTGAAGAGTTTTTCAAAATGATAATACTATTTGAGCTCTCATAATGTGATTGTTCTGTGCCATTACAGATATTTGATTTATTTATTTATCTAGCTATTTTATAGTCACTGTGACTATAATTCATTTTCCAAATAGGTAATATGGTAAACTTCATATATTTTTTTTTTTTTTTTTTTTTTTAAGGGATTCACAATATAAGAGCACAGTTGTTTTCAGATCACATTGACATTGCTCAGTTTGCCATACAATTAGGTAATTGGTGTTAGCATCCACAGATGAGGGATACCATTCGTCGTTTGTTTTTCTGGGACTGTGTTACTTCACTCAGCATGATATTTTCTTTTTTCCCTCTTTTATTTGTTTATTTTAAAGGGATTCTACAATATAATAACACAGTTGTTTTCAGATAACATTGATGTTACTCAGTTTGCCATACAATTAGGTAATTGGTGCATTTTGCAAGTATCTTTGTCCAAATTTTGAACAACCCATGGTTCCTATAGTCCAGTTGGTGATGTTTGTATGCACAGGCATGTTGATCAATTAGGAGTCCAGTCTATTTTGCTGTAGTCTCATGATTCACCCCTATCTCTCCGCAGCCCTTACATTCTACCATGCCTCCTCTTCTGCAATTTGCAAAAACCCCTAGGCTTTGGGAAAGGGGCACAAGTGGGTGAGAAGAAAACAGTCTACTTTCTTTGGAGATGTCATTTTGGACTCTAGTCTGTTCAGGTTGTTTCCCTTCATGGGTTGACAGCTTATCCAGTGATACCTTTTTAGTCATACTAACAAAGCACAAGCAATTGGATGTACAAGCATTAGCAGTATATATTATTATGGCAAGCTAAGCTGTGAGCATAGACACAGATGCTTGGATGGTTGTTAATCCACAAACTGTGGTTTCTCTATAAAGGGTGACAAGTTCTTATTGTGGCTTATAACATCTCCTAACCACTAGAGGACATAAGCTGGTGGCATCCGCTGTGAGTTATTCCTCCAGGAGAGAGCTAATAGCCAATTTGATTTGGGATCTATATAGACACATGCTGCTCTACTGTTGCACAGTTCTCCAGGCTGTTGTGTGTAGTTGATACTGACGGAGGGTCTTGCTTGTCTCAAGGGACCAATATTTTGCTGTATTGCTTTAGTGGCCTTTGGTAATGCTCTCTGGCATTTCAGAGGACAGTTATATGTTCATGTAACATTTTTTAAAGCAAAAGATAGAAAACTTTGTGTTTAGTTAAGAAAAAATGAATATTTATTAAATTATTGAGGCTAAACACCAAGATACATAATATATGTTATTAAACTTCAGTAATGAAATTTTGCTGTCTTCAGGTTTCAGATGAGGATTTTGAGATTTAGAGGTTAATTGATATAGAAAAATTAATAATATTCATTGGTTTACACTGTGATGGAGAGAAGTAAACATAGAATAAATGAGAACATATAAACTTCTAAGAACAGTGTCTGACACACAAGAGGGATTCAATGTGTTTTTCCTCTTTTGAAATAATGCTGAGTTACTAGGATAGGTACAGTAAATAGGTGAGATTGTCCTTAGAGGAAAAGTTTTCATAGAACTAGTTCACAGTTCAGGAAGAGGGTAATCTTGACTGTTACTTGACAGATCTAGAATTACTTAGGAAGCACACCTCCAGCAACGTCTTCCAGGTATTTCTACAATGACCTGAATGAAGGGGAAAGATCCACCATATGTGGCATGGGTCAGAGTTCTGGGCTGAATGCAAAGGAGCAAGCATGTGGACCCCAACATTCATCTCTGGTTTTTGTTTTTGTTTGTTTTTTTTTTTTTCCTTTTTTGTTAATTGTATTTTATTTATTTATTTTTAAACAAATTCTAGACCGTGTTCCCGCTCATTCCCCACCCCGTCAGAGCTCATGCTTCTGCCAAACATGCATTTCCATCTCTTAGTCTTTCTCAATATTGTTCCATGGGGTTCTTTTTTTTTTTTTTAGCAGGAAGTTCACTGTTTTTCAAGTCAGTTTTTGATGCAGTATGTTTTTGTTGTTGTTGTTTTACCAAAATAGCCATTATGTCCCAACTGCTTTGTAACAGAAGCTCAGTGGGAGCCCTAACACAAGAAAAATACAAACTGGGTAAACTTTGGGCACTAGCATCCAACGATGAGGGATACCGAATTCGGTCGTTTGTTTTCTGGGACTGTGTTTACCTTCACTCAGCATGATTCCTCTAGCTCCCAACCATTTTCCTGCCAAAGCTCGTGATGTTGTTTTTCTTTACTGCTGCATAGAACTCCAGTGGTGTAGATTACCGTAACATTTTCTCTATCATTCTTATCGTCAGTTGAGGGCATTTAGGGTTGGTTCCATGCTCTTTGCTATTGTGGAAGAGGCTTGAAATAAACATGGCTGTGTGCATGTAATCTGTGGTGGCGTAAGTCTTGAGGGTACATGCCCAGGAGTTGGTTATGGTGGGTCGGTGGCAAGTGCATTCGCAAGTCTTCCTAAGGGTTCTCCACAGTGCTTTTCCATAGTGCTCGTACGAGTTTACATTCCCACCAGCAGTGGAAAGTGTTCCGCCCTTTCCCCACAACCTCTCCAGCACTTGGCTATCATTTGTTTTCTTGACCCCTAGCCAGTCTTACTGGAGTAAGAGATATCTTAAAGTGTTTTGATTTGCATTCCTTAATTGATTAGTGATGTTTAGCAGTTCTTGAGGTGTTTCTCGCAGACATCTCTAATTCCTCACTTGTGAAGTTCTCTGTTCAGCTTATTTGCTCCATCTATTGAGTGGTCGGTTTGTTTTTTCTTTTTTCTTTGTTTTTGAGTTAGTTTATATATTCTGGAAGATCAATGCTTTTGTCAGATGTATCTGCATGTGAAGGTTTCCTGACCCACTTCTGTGGGATTTCCCTCTTCCTTCCTTGAATTGTTTCATTTTTTGGATGTAACAGAAGCTTTTGAGTTTTGATGAGGTCCCCATTTTGTCAATTGTCGACCTTAATCTTGTGCAGCTGCTGTCCCTGATTTAGGAGTTTTTCCTCGCCTATTGTCTTGTGTCTGCACTGCCAACTTTTTCCTTCTATCGCCTTCAGAGTTTGGGTGTTTTCAGTTGAGGGTCTGTTAAATGCCATTCTTGGATGTTGACTTTTGGTACAGGGTGAGAAAGCGTATATGGTATTTGGTTTCATTGGAATTTCATTCGGTTCGGCTTATCAAGTGGTAGATTAGTATCAAACGGTTTTGTCCTTTGCCAAAACCACTTGCTGAAGATGCTCTTTATGCTGTCTTTTCTCCATTTGTGGGTGTTCGGCCTACAAATACTATAAGAAGCGCACGCACCCCTGTTCGTACTGTCAAATATGAGATGCGAGCTTTGGAAGATTGTATGTGAATAAACAAGCCATTGATAGGATCTTCGCTATTAATTGGTATGTCCACATAGGCTCAAACTATGGCTACTGTGCATTTCTTGTAGTTCCATGTATGAACAGGGGGCCAGAGAGACCTGACCTACATTTTGATGAACTATAGGACCCAGATAGGTACTTAGCTATGTCTTTACAAACATATCTGTGTGATATTTGGCCAAAAAACGAGTATCGCGCCTCCTAGTGTCACGGCACTCTTGTATGCAACATCAAGTTGATATAGATTTTAGATCGTAACAGGAGGTCTTCTTTTGTTTCTCCAAAATGAACTCCACCAGAAAACTCCTAGAAAACGATTAACAGCTTCAGCAAAGTGGCAGGATACAAAATTAACCTTAGAAAATCAATGGGCTTTCTTACACCAAGAACAACGCAACTGGAGAAAGAATTCAAAGAGACCTTCCCACTCACAATAGCCTCAAAAACAATAAGATACCTAGGAACAAACCTAACCAAAGACACCAAAAGACCTCTACAACAAAAATTTTAAACCCTTAAGAAAGAAATTGAAGAAGACCTCAGAAGATGGAAAAAACCTCCCATGCTCATGGATTGGGAAAATTACATTGTAAAAATGTTCCATTTTACCAAAACTCTTGTATAGATTTAACGCAATCCCAATCAAAATCCCCAAGAGTTTCTTCACAGGCTTGGAAACAAAAGTTCTTAAATTCATCTCTGGTTTTTGACACAATATGATCAGCTTGCCATAACTTTCCCATCATGATAGACTATACCTTCTAGCTGTGAGACAAAACCAATCCTTCCTGAAGTCAAGTATTCTGTCACAGTAATGAAAAAAGTAGTACAGAAACAGTACCGAGGAGCGGGGCTGTTGCATAAACCTGGCATGTGGTTCTCAAGACTTTGGAACTGGTTTGTAGGAGGAGTCTGGGCTAGAGGGCCATCCTGGAAAGAGCTTGGAAGACCAGAATACTGAGAGAGATGTGGACAGGGAAGGAAGGCTGATGAGGTTTCAGAGGGGAACAAAGACTCTATTGAGAACTGGAGTAGATGTTGTTTGTGTTGTATTCTGGCAAAGAATATAACATAATGTAAATTCTGCCCATGTTCTGACAACTTGAGTAAAGCTGAATTTAAAGGTGATGGGCTTATTTGTTAGAGGGAATTTAAAAACAGAATAGCATTCAGACTGTGGCATGGCTACTAATCACTGGTATTATTTTTGTCGTTCTACAATGATGGGAAGAGAAGAAGAGAGAGAGATGGAAGAGAAGGGGAGGAGGGAAGAGGAGGGAAGGGGAGGGAGAGGAGAGGAGGAGGGGAGGGGAGGGAGGGGAGGAGAGGAGAGGAGAGGAGAGGAGAGGAGAGGAGAGGAGAGGAGAGGAGAGGAGAGGAGAGGAGAGGAGAGGACAAAGAGATATGGGAAAATGTGAAGTTTGGCTCAGGAGGGTCAGCAGTTTAACACTGAAGTCATGGAGGGTGCAGACATCTGCAGTTGTTAAAGAGAAACCTCATACTTTTCACAGGGACAATGGGAAGGATCCCTGAGGGAAAGACTCTACTCACCAAGGGCTCCAACTTATAAAAATGCAAATTAATTTGAAGGGGACCTAAACTTAGCCAACTGCCACCACCTGGGTTCCCTGATAAAAAAAAATACAAAAAATCACCACCACTACCAAAACACCTGTGGAAGGGTTTCCTCTGGGTCAGTCAAGAAGGCACGAAAAGGCCACTGCAACTGTGAATTAAAGGATCTAGGCACCATCTCAGGCTGGCATCTGATCTGGTCATGCTATCCACAAGAGGCTGGTTTTGTGGGGGATCATGCTCCTGCCTCCATAACTGCCTGCCATGATGGACTGTACCCTCAATCTGTGAGCCAAAATAAAAACCATTCTTAGGTTGCTTACCTTGCTTCTCCTAGGGATTTTGTCACAGCAACAAGAAAAGTAACTAGGGGTAGGAGAGATGCTCAGCAGTTAAGAGCAATTTCTGCTCCTGGAAAGAACTAGGTTCAGTTCCTAGCATCCACATGGTGGGTAACAATGTCTGTCACTCCAGTTCCAGGGAACCTGATGCCCTCTTCTGACCTCTGTGGGCATTGCAGGACATGAGGACATGAGTGCATTTTCATAGATGCAGGTAATACACTCATACACAGAAAATAAAAATAATAAAATTTTAAAAAGAAAAAGGAAAAGTAACTAATAGAGAAAGCATAGTCTGTCATTAATTAATGGATCACTTCACACTTAGCACTGAGTTCATCAGGTGTAGCCAGTGCGTGAGCTGCTCTGCTACATACTAGAAATAAGGACCAGTAGAGTAAGCATGGTAAGCTTTATCACTGGGGCATTCTGTATCTCCTCATCTTCACCCCGTCTGTTTCCCTAGTCCGTTATGTTTAGACCACTGGAGTGATTTTGAAGACTTACTGGGTCCTTTTCCTTCAGGTTTATTCTAAATCCCTATAATCAAAAAGATTGGTGTGTTTGGGGCAGACCTTTGTTTTTTTTGTTTTTTTTTTAGAATTTTATTTTTATTTTTATTTATTTATTTATTTATTTATTTATTTATTTATTTATGTGTGTGAATGTATTGTCTGCATGGAGGTTTGTGCACCCGTGTCGTGCAATGCCGCAGAGGTCAGAAGAGGGTCTCAGATTCCCCTGGAACTGGAGTTCTCCTGGAATTGGAGTTTCAGATGGTTCTTGGCCGCCATGTGAGTGCTGGGGATCGAACCCTGGTCCTCTGTAAGAGCGGTCGGCGCTCTTAACCACTAGGCCATCTCTCCAGCCCCCAGACCTTTGTTTTTTAAGCCTGCTATAAATAAATTTCCAATGTCACTAATTACTATGCCAATATTTGAAAATTGTGTTCTCAACCCTCGCTTCTGAAGTCTCAGACCTTATTTCGCAGGCTTCTTAAGTAGAATGTCATGTTCTGACCTCAGCAGTTTGAAGGATTTGTTTTCACAGGATACCCAGGTAATAGCAGAAGAGACACTGCTTTGTTCTAAGCTTCCTAGTTCACTTTTAGTCTTTTTATTTTTAATAACTTTCATTTTATCAAAGAAAAATGCAATGAGGCATTTACACTGGTTAAAATCAGGAGACAGTGGAGAAAAAAAAGAGTATTTGAAAATATTCAAATACTTAATTCAGCTGTGATTATTAAAGGTGGATGTTTTAAAATGACCAAGACTGTCACTCATGTTTTTATTTACTTTCATGACAAAGAGGACTTGAGGTAATGTTTTTCTTAAAATTAAAAAAATCAACTCTCTGATTAAACTTTTAAAAATTGTACTTCTAAATTCTGTTAAACATAAGTACCAGAAGGAAGTAAATTTATATCTTCATGCCCTATTTTCTATAGAGGGTGGATTGCTGGATCCTTATAGATGGCAAAATGTGTGATGCTCAAATCACATTTATAAAATGGCCTAATATTTTCATATAACCAATCCACACCCTCCATATATGCTAAATCAGTTCTAGATTGCTTATAATACCTAATGCACTATAGAGACTCTGAATAGTTTTTATACCACATAGTTTTTCCCGAGTGTTTTCAGTCCACGGACAGTTGAATCCATAGATGAGGAATTTCAGATATAAAAAGTCATTTGCCCTGGTTTATCAGGCAAGAGCTGCCTATGTACCAGACTTTATTTCAGTAAATATTTCTGAGCATCTTTTATGTTCCAAACTCTGTGCTGTTCATTAATATATAAAGATGAAATTCTCATAATCGGTATCTTCTAGGACTTGAGCAACCTAACTGGAGGAAATAACGTGAACAACTAATCCTAATACTTTTCATTAAAATATAACAAAAGAACATACCAAGACAGAAGTGCTTGAAGAAAAGGTTGCTATTTAAGGGGCTGTTTGGAGTTAAGTTAATCTTTTTAATATTTAGTCTAGCTTTTCAAAATAGAGTTTTAGCACATAGACCAAGCTGGCCTCTGACACCATCTTGCCTCTGTTTCCCAAGTTCTGGGATTACAGCTTGTGCCATCACATCTAGATTGTTGTTCTTATTACATTTCCATGATTTAATACAGTGTCTCACACATTCTAAGCTAGTGTTCTACCGCTGACCTACAACCCAGCCCTGATATGTATAAATCTGAAAAGATGGAGAGAAAGCCATTCTGGGTGGAGAAAAGGTTTTATGTAAAGGTGTTGTGATGTGAGCAAGCATGATGCATGGCCTGGTGAGAACTTAAGGGTGCTCAGTGTAGTTGAGGGGTCGGCTGGAGGAGAAAACCAGCAATGTAGCAGGAGCTAGGAGGGCAAAGGAAAAGAAAGGACTTTCCATGTTCAATGCTCAGAAAGTACAGAGTGAGTTCCAGGACAGCTGAGGCTACAGGGAGACCATGTCTCGAAAAGACCAAAAAAAAAAAAATTCTGAAATGCACTTAGGGGAAAATGTGTTCAACACATATTTACAGAGATCATTCATGTGGCAGGGTCTGGGCTAGGCAGGGTAACACAATGCTAAAAGGAGACCCACCCACTCCAGCTCTCAGAAATCTCAAGAGGCCTTAGGCACACATAGAAACGATGGTAAGTCAAGGGCACATGGCCCCTCTACTTAACACATGGGAGGGAGCAGGAGACATAAAGGATGGCTTTGTTCTGTGTATGAAAAAATTCCATTTTCTACCAAGGCAAAAATGGTTGTGTTGCTAACCAAAATTTAATGTATCTATCATGTCATTTCTGAATTTGAATGGTTGTGGAGAGAGAGCTTGAAAATATATTTGAAAAGAAAAATTCACAGTGGCAGTCAACTTTCACAGATTTGGTGTTCAAAGCACAGACGTATTCCCCTAGAAAAGAAACTAGAATAGCGTTTTGATTTAATTGCTTCTTCCAAATGGCCCAGAGAGAAAGCTGTTGCCTTTCTCAGGCCTTTACCAGTTTTGTTATCAATAATACAAGAGATGGATGCTTACATGTAGTGTCTTCACTAGGGAAATGCTGTCACAAGAGCCAGTGACCTAAATTATCTTTCAACATCAAACTTTCTAAAGTGAAGAGGACACATCTGCCCTTTGAATATTAAACGAGTCCCTAAACTGGGTCAGAAGGCATACAAAGAGTGCTTTGACTGTGTTTCTCTTCTCTTCCTTGAAGAAAGTGATGTCTTGAGTGTTCATTACCTTGAAGAAGTTAGTTATAATTTCTGTGCAAACTGTTTCCAGTAGAAGAGCTCTTTTGAGACATTCACCTTTTACAGTATAGCTGTGCGCCAGTGTTTAGGGTTCCTTAAGTGAGTTTGAATCTAATTCCTTGGGAATTACTCCACTTTACCCATATTCCTAACTTTACTTTTATATCTTTGTCCTCAATTATACACACAAATGAAATTCAGCATACTCTTTAGAATTATTTTAGACTATCATGATTTTCTACGTCAGTTTCTATAAAAGGATGAAATGAGCGAGGTATGGTGGCATAGACCTTTAATCCCAGCACTTGGGAGGCAGAGACAGGCAGATCTCTGTGAATTCAAGGCCAGTCTGGTCTACAGAGTGAGTTCCAGGACAGTTGGGGCTACAGGGAGACTTGTCTCAAAAAGGACTCCCATCCCCAAAAGGAAGAAATGAATGATGATCAATGGAAGACTATAGATTAGCAGCTTGGATGATCAAGACTGACCAATTGAAAAAGAATAAAGTAGATACATGAGAATAAGACTCTTTTGAATTAATTTAAGTTTAATTTAAAAATTAAAACCATTTAGAACCATCCCAAAGCAAGTCTCCTGTCTTATTGTTGGTTCACTCCATAAAACTCAGCCTGAAGTTCCATATGGTCACATCCTCCTTAATAGATGAGTAAATGACTAAACAGGATGAAGAGGTGGTGGGTGTACTATTTGAAGAACGTGATCAGAAGGGGACAAATCAAGCAGGTAGGCTTCAGGTAGATGAAAGAGATATTAAGGTTTTTGACACATCAGAAAAAGCAAATGGACAAGAGGAAATTTAAATTTCAAACATACTTTGGGAAGAAGAAATATGAGTCACACCTTTTTCTAGAATAGAACATGTAAGGTAGGCTCAACCTCAGCTCTGTGCCACAATTGTATTATGACTCTAAGCTCTCTTTCATGTACTCAGCATCATAAGCAATAGTTACTATTAGTAAATATTTATTATGTCTAGGGAAAGGATGTTCCTTAGAAATCTAGGGGTGGACACACAGTAAACTGTTAATTAAGTCAATGGGAAGGAATGAACTTTGTCTTTTAAGACAAAAAAGACCAACTAAAGCTACAAATTGAAAATGCAGAGGAACCGAGTTCAATTCCTATAACCTCTATGACCACTGATAACTGTCTGTAACTCCAGTTCCAGGGGCTCCAACACCCTCTTCTGATCTCTGCAGACATTGCGCAACATGGATGCATTTACATACATGTGAGCAATATACTCATACACATAAAATTAAAAAGTGATAAAAATAAAATTTAAAAAGGTCTTTAAATATTTAAGAAAATTATCACTGAGGAAATGATACCTGAATTCCAATTGCATGTTAAATACTTACATTATTCCATTTAATCCTTATTATGAACTTACAAGGGAGGAGAGGGAATAATATTATTGTCATTTGTAGTTAAGATAATGAGACTAATTAGAGTAGGGAACTATTAATTAATTAGACTCAGAGAACTGTATACCCAAGGTAGGATTTGAACTAATCTCTCTCTCTAGGGGCTATCATTCCTGATAGTGAAGGGCTGAGGCTAGAGGTTGGAATATCCTTTACTTCTTATTGTCTAGTATTGCTTTACTTTCTCTTGATTATGTACCTATTATATATATATATATATATATATATATATATATATACACACACATGTGCATTACACATTATATCAATGTTGCCATATGTGCCTATTGTATAGATTATGTACACATATGAATACATATACATGTCTTATGTGTCTATTGCTAAATAGATTTTGCACAAGTGCATCCATCTGTGTGTATAGAGAGATGTCTATTGCTGTATAGGTTATGCACATACACATAATATCCATAGAGCCAAGCAAAATATAATTGACTTCTGGCCCAGTTTTGTCCCTTACCCAAAGGCATAAAGAGGGTAAGAGATTTTTCAAGGATTTTAACCCGTTAACAAGAATCTGATCAACAAAGTTTGGCTGTTGGAGAGTGCTCGCCATTGCATATGTCCACTGCTGACCAGCAGCGTAACATGTGACTAAAGAGTGCATAGAAGTAGTCACCCTAAAAGCAGGAACCCCAGTATAAACATTTGGCTTGCCTGAACATGCTCATTCCTTTATCTCTCTTTAAAGGTCTCTGTCAATTCCACACATGAAATAAATTAATGTTGACATGCCACTGGATTTCCACTATGAATCGATGGTTACTAATGGCTATTTTTAGTTCTTTTATTTTTCATTACTGTTTGATTAAGGATTATGTCTGTAGAGGGAGGACACTGATATAATCAATGTTGATAGTCGATAAGTTAACATTATTATACATATATATATATATATATATATATATATATCCAACTGTTAACTGAAGAATTATCTCTACTCCATGACATTCTCATGTCGTGATATACAAAAGAAACATGCAGGCAGATACTTACATTGTTCTTTTTCCTCTTCCAGCATGAAGCTTTTGGGAATCCTAGATGTCTTTGGAAGATTTCCTAGCTGCATCTTTTTCTTACTAGACTCATTGAAGTTATACTTGCCATGTTTTTCCAACCCATCTGTGATATTTGGAAACTGTTTATATCCAAAGTCCCCTTTGGCTCCACGTCCTTAGGTTTGGTTGAAGTTAAGCATAATCCATCTCTTGGCAGTATCTTTCAAAAGCGTTGATTGGCTATTTTGTCGCTTATGATATTGATCTAAGCATGTCCCTTTTGGAGTATACGTTGGCTTCCTGTTTTTCCATTTCAGCTATTTTTAGATTATAACAAGTAGAGGCTTATAAAATTAAATACTGAAATATGATTTAATTTTTCCTATGGGGAATATATCTGGTTCTAGGAGAAATTCGATGCTGTCAATATGAAGAAGGAGACTATAGTACTCAAGTGTCAGAACGTCTCAGTGTGCATTCTAAGCTCAAAGAAGTGAGGTAGAATTCAGAAACGAAATATATGTAATTTAAAGGTCCAAAATATTAATTGTAAAAAGTACTATAAATATGTGACTTATAATAATTTGTACTAAGTATACATCTGAGTATATCTTTACATTAAACTTTGGAAAGTTTTGTGTGTGACCACACATATACATCCCCAAATGTTAACATTATATTTCAGAGCTATTGACAGTGTCTTCTTTTATATCTTCTAAGTTTTTCTCTTTTTATTTCCAATGAACATGCACTATTTTTTTTTAAGGGCCAAACAATTTAAAACTGATCTATCCTTGTGTTTTTTGACAATGAACCCAGAAAGCTAGCAGAATCAAGAGGACACAGGAAATGGCTTAGTGTTGCCCGGGCTCAAGCCAAATAGGTCACAGGAACTGGTTTTCCCTAACCTTCTTCTCTGATGCACCAGCTATTCTGAGCCAGAATCATGTATGTGACTATGAAATTACTACTATCTTGTGTCTAGACTGAGGCTCCAGAAACTGATCTAGAGACAAATCTCATCATTGGATTCTCAAGTTTTACTTTTTTAAAGTACCAGATAATCTTCCTCACGCACAGATACTGCAGAGACATACATTCAATTGACCCCAGCTGATCCAGAAGCTAATGCTTAATGATAAAGGACAATTGGTTTGTGGAAGTGATCATAGTGGTCCAGTGCCTTCTTCAAGCTCTTGTGGTCATGTTTGTGGATATGAAGACTATGTGGGGCTTCCTACAGCCTGTGGGAGATCTTGACAATTTCTCAACTATTTTCTTTCTAGAAAAGTTCCACAATATTCACAGGCAATTCAGCATGTGATCTTCCCTTCCTCTCAGGATTCCAGAGGCTTTCTTTCTTTTTCTCTTTTAATAAAATCACTTTATTGTTATGACCTCAAAAATAAACCATTGCCTAGGTAGATTAAGACAGCTACTCAAACACTTGCCCAGTCTCAAACTACACACACCTTAGTAAACTTCTGTGCAATTACAAAGGCCATTCTGAAGCCACAGAGTTTTGCTTTGGCTTTTACACTTTCATTATGAATTTCATTTTTATAGATTGACTCACCGCAAGAAAAGAAAAAACCATAACAGGGTTGAAACTGGAAAAACAATCAGCTTTATATTCTTTTCACAATTTCACAATTCATTGTCTTTTTGCTCCTATTCAGTGGCATTCAATGAAAATTCTGACCAGAGACATGATTATAATTTTCCTTCAGATCCTAGAAAATAGTTTCCTCAATTTTTAGTAGTTTAAGAGAAAGACACCTGGCTGTAAATATCAACCAAAAACAGAGCCCAGTGTGTGCAGTTTTGATTTTGTGTAGGAGCATAATGTTGCAACATTCTTTGAATTTACATTTTTTTTTCTGATCACAAGTATATATTTAGATGGAAGCGAATTATTTTTGAAACATTAACTTCACTGAAATTTAAATTTGCTCCTCTAGAAGCAAGAAGCTGATCTTGGAAAGTTATCTTGCCTGAATAAATATCTTTGTTTAACTCTTAACTGGAAAACAACAGCAACAAATGACATGGTTTTGTAATGCCACCAGAAGTGACACTGATTTGAATCTCCAGGAACAACCCCATATCTCTGGTAGTTATCTGGGTAAGAAATAGAAGTCTCTCATAGCTCTTATAAGATAAGAAATGAAAAATTCTCAAGTTTTCCTAGATTGGAAGAAGTAATTGTGTTTTTCCTCTATTTTAGTGTTGAAGATTGCATAAAAAGAAAGCAGTTCAGATGCTTAAAAAGAAAAATCTAGCCGGGTGTGGTGGCTTAAGTCTTTAATCCTAGCACTCTGGAGGCAGAGGCAGGTGAATCTCTGTGAGTTCAGGGCCAGCCTGGTCTACAGAGTGAGTTCCAGGCTAGCTGGGGCTACAGGGAGACCCTGTCTCAAGAAGACCAGAAAGAAAGAAAGAAAGAAAGAAAGAAGAAAAAAAGAAAGAAAGAATCTTTTTAGGTGCCTCATCTTTCTTTCAACCTCATCTTCTTATTCATAGAGGAAAAAATATAATCTGGAAAATAGCTTTGTGTCTTAAATATAACAAGTCAGTAAGATGCTCTGTGTCCACTTAAGGCAGTCCTTTGTTAGTGAAAACAAGAGGGGTTTTGTCCACATACCTTTAATAGGCAAATGTAATCAGAAACTCCAAAGCCCAAGCATCAAAGAGGGAAATAGTCACACATCCCCTGAGCCTTACTCTAGATAAAAGCCCAGGAATTTCCCAGGGCTTGGATTACAGTCCATTTGGAAGATAGTCATCTGTGGGATGATATGGTTCTTATCCGAATGCAAAGCGGTCGTTTGGGATGGAGTACACTAAGAAGTCTGAAGGTCCTGCTGGATCTGGATGTGCTTCCCAAACTGTAGTTGGCCTTTTCTTATTCTTTAATGAGCCCTGGCTATAGATCAATGAGCTATGAACCCATGAGGTCAATGCTGCAGTGCTGACTTGAGTGTCAGTATTCCATTGTGAGAATGGATTCTGTCCTTAATGACGCACAGTTTGATTTTTAACACATACTTTCACATAAGATCTTATGTGCCACAGAGTACCTGTTGTGTACCAGGGACTGAATCAAGTACTTTTTAAGTCTTTAATACATTTGATTTTCCCATCAGCCCTGGCTGTAAATAAGTGCTGTAAATAAGAATATACTTTCTAATACCTACAAGAACTCTAACTTGTTAAAACACGTTGAATATTATACCACTAATTAATGGTAGGGCCCAGGTTTCATCCTAGACTGTGCCTTAACCCCTAACTGATTTCCTTGACTACATTCCTCTTGCTAAACTCTTTTTTTTTTTTTTAATTTTATTTCTGTATGTGTATCAATGTACTGTCTGCATGCAGGTCTGTGCACCCGTGTCGTGCAATGCCGCGGAGGTCAGAAGAGGGTCTCGGATTCCCCTGGAGCTGGAGTTCTCCTGGAATTGGAGTTTTAGACGGCTCTCGGCCGCCATGTGGGCGCTGGGGATCGAACCCGGGTCCTCTGTAAGAGCGGTCGGCGCTCTTAACCGCTAGGCCATCTCTCCAGCCCCATCTTGCTAAACTCTTATGTCTCTCATGAAATAATAAGAATTGTCTGAAATAGAGCACAGCACATAGAAATGGGAAGGACAAGGAGAAATAATCAGGGCAATAAAATGAGAATTTTCAGAAGTAGACAAAGATTAAACTTTTCAATACTAAATATATCAGAAATAATCTCCATAAAAGGAAGAAGTTCCACTAATCTATTCATTATAATAAAGATCTATACTTACTATTTATAAACTTCCTATAATGTTTAATGTCAAGTTTAACCACTGGGGTCTAGTCAGCCTATGTAGAGTCCTTCCTTTTTAAGACGATCAGCTCTTCCTCACCCTGTAGTAATCAGCTGCCAATAATTCTTCAACTAAGATTGGGGGTTATTATAATATTATATATAATAATATTCAAAGATTAGAGAATATGATTTTTTTCAATCTAAATGAATATTGTCCCAGTCATAAATATTCAGAAATTTAGAATCACAGTAGTAAGAATTAAATTCCTGATTTGCTTTTGTTGGTCTTGGGTCAGGGGTACAGTTCTAAAAATATCATTAATATCATGGAAGTCACTTCCCCTGAAGACTAGCTCTCTTAGCTTTGGAGAGCACTACACAAGCTGCTAAGGGAAAACAGCAATCAGTGGTCCAACCCCAGCTTCTAGGTCAAGTAACCACATCAATGGCTGGCATAGCAAATGACATTAGTGCAGTAGTGACACTTTTACCTTGGGAACAATCAACAGATAGATAATTGGACTTAAAGCCCACTCAGTGGGAGGAAACTCAAGTGTGGCACTATAAACATAGCCAAATATACACGGCCGGAGAGGTCATAGATCTCAGAGAAAGCCCCAAGACTGTCACATCCCTAGACAAATGTAATTTATTGTGTGCGAAATAAATATCCTCCTATTTACACATAAGTATCCCAATAACCACTCATCAATGAAGTTTCTTTTGTAACAGATGGAGACTACTATAGAGTTCCACAACTGGTCACATACAGACATTGTCTGTGAATTGCCCAAGCCTAAGTGGCACACCTACACAGCAACCTCGATGCCCAAGGCTCAGGGAACATAGAACGAGGGTAAAGACAACACTACTGAATCTCTCAGTTCTCATCAATGAAGCTCCTTCATGCAACAGAGGGCCAGGAACACAAAAGGCCGCAAACAGCCAAAGCATAGAGAGTAAGAGTCTGCAGAGTGTGGAGCTTTGGACAGGACTCCTATGTTAAACTTCACCCACCCAGGGCTAAGGAACCATTAAGAAAGAAGGGAGTGGAAAGATTATAAGAGTCAGGGAGGAGGTGCATTAACTCCTAGGTCTTTGCAAGCATGAATCTACAGCAAACTCAAGGAGTGGTTGGACAGGACTCCTATGTTAAACTTCACCCACCCAGGGCTAAGGAACCATTAAGAAAGAGAGATGGTCTAGCGGTTGAGAGCGCCGACCGCTCTTACAGAGGACCCAGGTTCGATCCCCCAGCACCCACATGGCGGTCGAGAACCGTCTGAAACTCCAATTCCAGGAGAACTCCAGTCCCAGGGGAATCCGAGACCATCTTCTGACCTCCGCGGCATTGCACGACACGGGTGCACAAACTTGCATGCAGACAGTACATTCATACACATACAGAAATAAATAAAATTAATAAAATTAAAAAAAAATTTAAAAAAAAAAAAAAAGAAAGAAAGAAGGGAGTGGAAAGATTATAAGAGTCAGGGAAGAGGTGCATTAACTCCTAGGTCTTTGCAAGCATGAATCCTACCGCAAACTCAAGAGTGAGTGGTTGCCTATTTTCAATCTTAGTGAAGAATTATGTGGACTGATTACTATGGGGTGAGGAAGAGCTGATCTTCTTAAAAAGGAAGGACTCTACATAGGCTGACCAGACCCCAGTGGTTAAACTTGCACCGAGGAACGTCTGAAGACACTAACCTGACATGAGAGACCTCAACACAGTGGAAGATGTATGAATTCCAGGGGCCCGGCTATAGCAGGGAGGCAGTGAAGAAGGGGCAGAATGATGATTAAGACTGATTGAGATGTTCTGTTTGAAATACAGAAAATATCAATAAAAAATTACAAAACTAAAAAAAAGAATTACTATGAAAACATATGCATAATGAGGGTGTTTCCAACAATGTTAAACTGAAGACCCAGCTGAATGTGAGTGGCCTTATACCCTCAAACTGAGAGCTAAAATAAAGTCTCTCTTCCTTAAAAATATACATAATTAAGCAGGGCATGGTGGTGCATGCCTTTAATCCTAGGACTTGGGAGGCAGAGGCAGAGGCAGGTGGGTCTTTGTGAGTTCAAGGTCAGCCTGGTCTACATAGTGAGTTCCAGGACAGCCAGAGCTACCTAGAGCCCGTCTCCAAAAGACACTGTATCTATATATATCTATATATATATATATATAATATATATATATATATCATTTGTAAAATACATTTTATACTCAGTTCGAAATTTCAAATGAGTATGCTTTATAATTTATTAAGAAGGACAATCAGAAAAATAGGTACTTGGTACGTTGAATAACTTAGTTTATTGCTAATAAGAAAGTAAAAGTGTAAGGAATCACATTTTAATTCCAGACAGTCAGTGTTGCTTTGTTTTCTATAGTCTATAAACATTATCTAGAGTGCTAGCTGTTCAACTAGAGAGGGTACCAGTCACTATGTAGTAGATCTATGTAAATTACATCCTAGGATTAGGTATCCCCCTTCTCCATATGAAGCAATAACCATGCTCTTCTCATATATACACTACTGAGCAAAGAGGAACATATTCTTGTATGAAGAAACAAATAGTCCATTCAAGAATTTTCCTTCGGGGCCGGAGAGATGGCCTGCGGTAAGAGCGCCGGCCGCTCTTACAGAGGACCCAGGTTCGATCCCCCAGCACCCACCATGGCGGCCGAGAGCCGTCTGAAAACTCCAATTCCATGAGAACTCCAGCTCCAAGGGGAATCCGAGACCCTTCTTCTGACCTCCGCGGCACATTGCACGACACGGTGCACAAACTTGATGCAGACAGTTACATTCATACACATAAAAACAAAAAAAAAAAAAAAAAGAATTTCCTTTCATATTAAAGAGAAATTGTTTTTAAATTTATTTATTTATGCATTATTTTATCAAATCTAGACCCTGTCCCCCCCCTCCCTCACCCCTTCAGAGCTCTGCATTCTGCCGACATTTGGCATTCCATCTCTTCTAGTCTTTCTCACATACTTTCCATGGGAGTTGAATGTGAGCCAGAAGTTCATGTTCAGTACAGCTTCTTTGATGCAGTCTTTCTTTTGTTGTTGTTGTTGTTTGTTGTTTCCAAATGCATTCCATTCCCACTGCCTTGTAACAGAAACTCAGGGGGCTCTACATCAAGGAAATACTTATCAACTGGGGTAATTGGCACTAGACACTCACAGATGAGGGATACCATCGCGTGTTGTTTTTTCTGGGACTGTGCTTACTTCACTCAGCATGATGTCCTCTTAACTCCAGCCATTGTTCCTCAAAGTCGATTGATTTGTCTTTCCTTTACTGCTGCATATTTCCAGAACTCCCCATTCTGTCTAATGTACCACATTTTCTCTATCCACGTACCAGTTGAGTGGGCATTGGTTGGGTTCCAGCTCTTTCGCTATTGTGAAGAGAGCTGAAATAAACATTGGCTGTGAATGTATCTCTGCTGCTGGTGTGTATGAGTCTTGAGGGTACAGCCCAGAGTTGGTATGGCTGGGTCGGGTTGGCAAGTTCTCATTCAAAAGTCTTCCAAGGGTTCTCCACAGTGCTTTCCATAGTGGCTTGTCATGCGAGTTCTACATTCCCCAGCAGTGTCATGATTGTTCCCCTTTCCCCCCACAACCTCTCCAGCCTGTGTGTCATTTGTTTTCTTGATCTAGCCAGTCTTATTGGAAAGCTGATTTCTTATTAAAGTGGTGTTTGATTTTGCACTTCCTTAATGATTAGTGATGTTGAGCAGTTTGAGTTGTTTCTCAGCATCTCTTAATCCTCACTTGGAAGTCTCTGTTCAGTGTCTCTTGCTCCATTCTTGAAGTGGGTCATTTGTTTTCTTTTTTCTTTTGTTTTTGAGTAGTTTTATATATTCTGGAAATCAATGCGCTTGTCTAGATTGTATCTGTGATGAAGGTCTTCCTCCCACTCATTGGGTTTCTCTTCATCCTCTTGATTGTTTTTTTGATGTACGAGCTTTGGAATTTATGAGGTTCCATTGTCATTGCGTACCTTTAAATTTCTTTGACAGCTGCTTGTCTGATTTAGAAGTTCTTTTCATCGCCTATGTCTTGTAGTCTGCTGCCAATCTTTTTCTTTATCTCCTTCAAAGTTTGGGGTTTCATGTTGCGGTCTTTGATCCATCTGGAGTGACTTTTGTACAGGGTGAGATGGTAGGGATTTAATTTCCTTTCATTTCTCCTACAGTGGTGATCCAAGTTTTGCCAACACCACTGCTGAGATGCTGTCTTTTCTTCATTGAGTCTTCCTGGCCCCCTTGTCAAATATGAGAAGGCTGAAATTGTAGTTAGTTGGATCATGGATGAGTCATTGGTAGTCTTCTGGTTTTGTTCAATGGTCAACAGTCTGTTTTTGTGCCAGCACCAGACTGTTTTTATTGACTATAGCCCCTTTGTAGTATAGTTTGATGTTGGTATAGAGATCCCCCTGGTAGCATCTTTTCACTCAGGGTTTTTGCTATTTGGTTTTTTGTCTTTTGTTTTTCCAAATGAATTAAGAACATTTTGTTTCCAGCCTGTGAAGGAAAACCTCTTGGGGATTTTGATGGGCATTGCATTAAATCTATACAAGAGTTTGGTAGAATGACATTTTACAATGTTCAATTTTTCCATCCATGAGCATGAGGAGTTTTTCCATCTTCGGATGTTTCTTCATTTCTTTCTTAAAGGTTATAAATTTTTGTTATAGAGATCTTTGGGTGTTTTGGTTAGGTTTGTTCCTAGGTATTTTCTGTTTTGAGCTATTGTGAGTGGGAAGGTATCTTTGAATTCTTTCTCCAGTTTCCCTGTTCTTGGTTGTAAAGAAAGCCATGATTTTTTTAGGTTTAAATTTTGTATCCCACCACTTCTGAAGCTGTTATCATTTCTAGGGGTTTTTGTAGAGTTTTTAGCATCTCTTAAGTAAAAACCATCATTCATTCATCAGCAAATATGGATAGTTGGACTCCTCTTTTCCAATTATTACTCCCTTTTAATTCCTTTTCTTGTCTTATTGTTCTCTAGCAAGTGTTTCAAGCATTATTATTGAAGACGGAGTGGTGCCAAGGGGGCAGACGTTGCCGAGAGTTCCTACCTTTAAAGGAATGTTCTGTCATTTCCCCATTTAGGAGATATTGGCTGTGGGTTTCCATGTATATGGGTTGATTACATTGAGGAACTGATCCTCCAATCCAATCCTTTCTAACGAAACTTTAAAGATGTAAGAGTTGTGATTTCGTCAAAGGCCTTTTTCCGCGTCAATTGCAGATGATCATGTGATTTTTGTCTTTTATTCTATTTTTTTTTTGTCTTTTTGCGACAGGGGTTCCTTTCCGTAGCCCCAGCTAGTCCTGTTAACTACTCTGTAGACCAGGCTGGCCTTGAACTCACCAAACGTCCGCCTGCCTCTGCTCCCAACGTGCTAGGTATTAAAGGTGTGCAACACCACGGCCCAGCGTCTTTTATTCTATTTATGTGTTTGATGATTGTTTATTGATTTTCCTCTGTTGACCCATCCCTGCATCTCTGGTATGAACCAACTTTGTCATGATGGATGATTCTTCTTGCTGTGAGTCTGTATGCGAACTTTGCCAGTATCCTGTTTAGAATTTTGGCATCTGTGTTCATTATGGAGATGGGGTCTATCGTTCTTCCTTTTTAGTGATCTTTGCCCTGGTTTTGTAATAGAGGAATGGGTGGGGGTGGGGGGTGGTGGGGGGTGTTGTGGGGGTTGGTGTTGGTGTGGTGGGGGGGGGTGGGGTGGGTGGGGTGGGTGTGGGGTGTGGGGTGGTCTTGGCGGGGGGGGGGTTGGGTTGGGGGGTTATTCTCTTATAGAATGGAATTTGGGAGAAGATCCCTCTGATGTATCCTTCTAAACAGTTCAGTATTAATGGTTGTAGGGTCTTTTTTAAATGTTTACTACGAATTTGCGTGAAACCACTGGGGCCTGGCTCTTTTTTTAGGTGGGAGGTTTCTTCATTACATATTCCATTTCTTCATGTGTATGGGTCTGTTTAAGCTGTGGCATTCTTCTTGGTTGAGCTTGGTAATTCCCAGGATTTCAGCTATTCTCCATTTCTTCTAGGTTTTCAAACTTGTAGAGTATAGGTTCTTAAAGTATTCCCCTCATGTTTCTGGATCTTTCCTTGTCTGTTGTGATATTTCCCTTTTCATCATGGATTATATTCATTTTGGAGTTGTTCTTCTTTCTTTTGGTTAAACTGGGTGCTAGAGGTCTATCTTGCTTATTCTTTCAAAGAACCCAATTTGGCATTCTTGTTTTTTGTATTGTTTCTTTGTTTCTATTTCATGATTTGCTCTGATTTTTGTATTTCTTCCTGTTCTGTTGTGTTAGGGTTGCAATCTGTTGTTTGCCTCTCACGTGCTTTTAGCTGTAGTGTTAGCTTCATTCACTGTTGCTCTTTCTGTTTTTCTAAGTAGGCACCCAGGGCTATAGACTTCCCTCTTAGGACTGCCTTTACGGTCATCCCCACAGGTTTTGTTGTGTTTGTATTGTCATTGTCCTTCAGTTCCAGGATGCTTTTATTTCTTTCTTTACTCTCTTCCTTGCCCACTTCATATTAAGAGTTGTTGTTTAGTCTCCATGGTTCTTGTAGGGCGAAGTAGGGCTTATCCTTGTGTTGATGTTGGAGCTTTATTGCCCTGTGGTCTGTAGAATGCATGAAATTATTTCAACTCTTTTTGTATTTGTGGGAGTTTCTTCTGTGTCCCGTAATGCGGTCGATTTTGGAGAATGTTCCCGTGGGGTGCTGCGTAGAAAAGTGTATCTCTGGTAATTAGGGTTGGCATATTTGGTAGGGGTCCTATGAGTTCCATTTGGTGTATCATATCGTTCAGTCTCGATGTCTACTGTTGTATTCTTTGGTCTGTTGACCTACCCAAAGGATCCAGTGGGGTATTGAAATCTCCTAATTGAGTGTACTGGGGTTAGTCTGTGGACTGTGTGGTCCTGGAGAATTTTTCTTTATAAAGTTTGGTGCATCAGAGTTTGGTGCTATATATTCATATATTGTGAAATCTTCTTTGGTGAATTGCTCCCTTGGATAATAAATGTATGGCCTCTTGTCTCTTCGATTTCTTTTACCTTTAAGTCTATTTTGTTTGATACTAACAATGAAACACCTGCTTTGCTTTTTGGTACCATTTGCTTGGAAATATTTTTTTCCCATCCTTTCACTTTAAGTGGTGCCATCCTTGCGAAGGTAAGATGTTTTTTTTTTATTGTTTCTTGTAGACAGATATCTATGGGTTATGTTTCCTAATCCAATCTCCCAGTCTATGTTCTTTTGGAATGGGGAATTAATCCATTATATTTAAGGTTTCTGGACTGATAGGTTTGTGCTTGCTTCCTTTTTGCCTTATTATCCATTTGTGTTTGTGGTTTTTAGCGTTTCTACTTTCAGCAGTTTATGCTTTTATTAGTTGTCTCTTTCTAGGTGCCTGGGGTTGTTGTCCCTTTCTTTGTCTCTTTGAATTGTTAAGTATTTCTGAACGGGTTGGTTTTCCGGACATTTATTCTTCAACTTTTTTTATGTCATGGAAGATTTTCTCTCTCCTTTCCAATATAATGACCTTTTTCCTGGGTAAATACTCTGGTTGGCATCTATTGTCCCTTAAACCACTGGGCATGCTTTTGCTCCAGGATTCTTCTTGCTTCTCATAGTTTTGCATTGAGAAGTTCAGTTTTAATTCTGTGATAGGTTTTCCCCTTATAGGTCAATTGTTGTTTTTCTCTTGTTGGCTTTAAGGATTTTGTCTTTGTTTTGGGTGTCTAGCATTTTAAACTATGATGTTGGCTTGACAAGCATTCTTTTCTGATCTTGTCTGTTGTGAGTTCTATGTCTTATGTATTTGTATTGGTTTGTCCTTTTTTAGATTGGGGAACGTTTTCATCTATTATTCTGTTGAAGATCCTGATCAATCCATTCTCTTGGACTTCTTCTCCTTCCTCTATTCCTATGATTGCAGGGGTTTGATCTTTTCCACAGTGTCCCACAGTTTCCTGGTTTTCCACCTCTTTGTGATTTTTAAAATTTTTATAATCTTTCTTGGGGTTTTAGTTGTTCTGTGTTATCTTCCAGGTCTGATTATTCTTTGTTCTGCTCCTCCATTTCTTCTGAGGCTTTTTCCATTCCTTTCCTCTTGATTGGATGAGTGTTTGATTTCCTTTTTCATTTCCTCTCTTGATTTCCTTTAGTATTTCTACTTCTTTCTGGAGCTTCTCAAATCTTTTCTTTGTAGCTCTTGGCTTGGTTGGTTTTCCTTAATCTTTTTCAGCATGGGATTCTTTTCATGTTTTCTTACTTCCTTCTGGAGTTTGTCATTCTCTCTTCTCTAGGTCCTCCTTGAGTTCTTCATTCTCTTTTCTTAGTTCTTTTGATTTGTTCTTTATAATCTTGTAGTTCTTTAAATATGTTCCCAATTGTGTTTCTGATATCTGTGTCCTTGGCATCCCCAGAGGGGATCCCACTGCAGAAGTCTCCATAGGTTGGTTAGAGCTTGTGCTGGGATTAACTTGCCCTTTCCAGTGTTGTCTCTTCTTCATGTTTCTGGCATATGGGCTTCTCCTTGCCTGTATTCCAATGTGAGTCCTAATGCCTCTTCACTGTGTTGAAGGCTTGCTTTGCTTGCCTCATTCAGATGCCTTTGTAATCCCACTTGGGGGGGCGGCTCTTCAGCCTTCTGCTGGTCTCAGATCTCAGATCTCAAGAGTCACACAACCCTACCTTTAATACCAGCTGGGAGGATAACTCTGCCCCCACAGCCACAAAAGCCAATTAAGCCAAAGACAGCTGGATTAACAGATCAACAATCAGACTTGCTGAAGCGCTCAGTTCCTACCTGCCCTGCTGCTCTTCCTTCCACTGGCCTCAAGAGATCTCCTTAAAGTGATAATTTGTTTTGATTTAACATTCGTTCAGTCACTTTGTCAGATTCTGGAAAGAAGCTCATAAATGAGCAGGAGATGATTCTGAAAGTAAATTTACTATCCATCAAAATGAAGAGCATTAAACTGATGTGACTATATCTCTACCTGCAGATAGATAAGACTGATGACTGGTAGATACAGACATATAGACAATATGGAAATGTAAACAATATATAAATAAACATGTTACAGTAGCTGGAAACGAAGGTTATTATTATTTTTAAATTTGAGACACTCATACAATATTCTTCAACACTTACACATCCTTGACTTTCATAGTAGAATTGAGTGTTTCCTCTCCGTGTTCTTTCAATACAAATATATACTTGGAAACCTGCCTTTTCTAAGCACATATCCTTGACTGTCTTTATCAATTCATGTGACTGGTCATCTCATCTTCGCAAGCTCAAAAAGATACCAAACTGAACGTCAACCAAGGTAGAGCAAACAAGGTATCGATTGGGTCCAAAACTAGAAATGCCAGGAGCTGTCTGGCTTCCTGGAGGATAGTGCTTCTTTTGCTTCATTTTTTTCTTGTTCTTCCTCTGGGTTAATCAATTCTCAGTCAGGCTCCTCTCCTGTCATTCAAGATGCTTGTGACAACTCCCAATTTATAGCATTATGCTCAAAGTCTTTGGTCACATCCTATGGCAAATCTGCATCAAGAGGGTTCAAGGGGAGAGGCCATGTTCTGATGGGCTGAAAGACTGAGGTCTTCGTGTCAGATTTTCCAGCTAAGCAAAAGGAGATGAGGCTGAGTGGGCTGCTTCCTTAGAAGCTGGGAATTCTTACCAGTTACTATGAAAGGAATGATGGGCACAGAATTAATAGACATTGACTAGAAGGACTAGAAAGAGAAACTTTCCTTATCTATGCATAGAATGTCACTATAACTTTCATAGTAAAGGTTTTCATTGTATCTAAGAATGGACTATCTCATCTGTAGGAGAATGGTAAGCATTGTATTTTCAAGTTTTGTTATTTCAAGTTGCTCATTTTTGAATCAGAGGCAAAAAGGTAAGATCAGCAAATTTGTTAAGCATTGATAGTAAGTTTAAAAATAGAAATGGGGGAGTTTAAAAGTAGAAATGAGGGGGAGATAGAAAAATGCCTATAGATTTGATGCAAGAACCTAAATGGTTAATTTTAAAATTGTTACATGTGATTGATCATGTTATTAATTTCACTTAACATTTTGAAGCATTTTCTATATGTTCAGCCCTACTAAATCATTCCAATACTAGTTTAATGCTCAAGATAACCCTGAGAAATACATAGACATTAATCTCACTGGATACTAAGGCATGAAGAAGTTCAATAAATTGTCTAGGATGGTGGGGTATCACAGCCAGCCTTGAACAAAAGTTCAAGTCCAAGGGACAGGTCTTAGAGACAATGATTTAACCTTACTGTCAGACTCCTCCATTAACAAACAGAATTCAAAACAGGAAAAGCAGTTGTCTTACTGCTCATCAAGGCAACTAAGCAAAGGAGGGTGACCATCTTAGGGGAGACCTTGGTAAAATGTGTGTATGGGGTGAGGGATAGCCAAACAGCTATAAGTCTAAGAATTATTGGTTGAGAAAATCCTCATCAAAGGAAAGGGACATAATAACTTCGTTTACTTGTGAGGACTTGCTTATAAAAAGAGAAATAAATTTATTCCCTGAAGAATGACTGCTAGGTGTTTCAGGGACATAGTTTACAGCTAAGAAAATGTAGTAACTTCCCCTAACCACCTGCCATTTCTTCAGCCCAGAGGACTTTTTCTAATGATACAGACCTAGAGTCTGCTATTGCCTTTTATCTGTCACTAATTAGACCATCTATACAAGTTATAGGGAGATGAAAGTTTTATTTAAGAAAAATAAGCATTATGTATTCTGCTGTATGTGCTGTCTTTGTATAGCATGTTTAGAGATTATACATTACTTTTGCAAGAAATATTTATTTTATACCAATGTAATAACTACATTCTTATAAAAATGTGTAACAATACATCTAAAGTACAGGCATTCATGAATCTATGTGTATGTGTGTACAAGGCATATAATTTACAATGGTAACTTTGATGTATGAAAGATCACTTAAGATAGTGTCTGGATTATTTTTTAGAGAAAAATGCAGTGGAGGAAGAGAAAAGTCTATCAGAGCCCATATTGTCCCCCTACCTCACCCCAGGTCTCCATCACCTCAGGTCCATCACCCCAGGTCTCCATCACCTTAGGTCTCTATCACCTCAGGTCTCTATCACTACAGATCTTCATCACCCCAGGTCTCCATCACCTCAGGTCTCCATCACCTCAGGTCTCTATCACCTCAGGTCTCTATCACTACAGATCTTCATCACCTCAGTTCTCCATCACCTCAAGTCTTCATCACCTCAGGTCTCTATCACTACAGATCTTCATCACCCCAGGTCTCCATCACCTCAGGTCTCCATCACCTCAGATCTCTATCACCTCAGGTCTCTATCATTACAGATCTTCATCACCTCAGTTCTCCATCACCTCAAGTCTTCATCACCTCAGGTCTCCATCGCCTCAGGTCTCTATCACCCCAGGTCTCCATCACCTCAGGTCTTCATCACCTCAGGTCTCCATCACCTCAGGTCTCCATCACCTCAGGTCTCCATCACCCCAGGTCTCCATCATCTCAGGTCTCCATCACCCCAGGTCTCCATCACCCCAGGTCTCCATCACCCCAGGTATCCATCACCTCAGATCTCTATCACCTCAGGTCTCCATCACCTCAGGTCTTCATCACCTCAGGTCTCCATCACCTCAGGTCTCCATCACTCCAGGTCTTCATCACCTCAGTTCTTCATCACCTCAGGTCTCAGGTCTTCATCATCTCAGGTCTCCATCACTCCAGGTCTTCATCACCTCAATTCTTCATCACCTCAGGTCTCCATCACCTCATGTCTCTATCACCTCAGGTCTCTAACACCTCAGATCTTCATCACCTCAGGTCTTCATCACCCCAGGTCTCTATCACCTCTTCTTCCGCCTCCCATTCTGCCTTTCTCCTCATTTGGGTTTTCATCTGGTCTCAGTGTTCAAGTGCAAATGAAAACCTGGGAAGGAATAACTTCCAAAATCAGAGAAGCATGCAAGAAATGTTTCAAAGAGGAAAACTGTGTAAAGAAGTATAGAACTTTAGAGAAGGGAATGACCTTACTTACACCCACATACTAATTTATTAGCCTTGAGATAGTGAAAACTCATTATGCCTTTGAAATTACTTTTTGTACCTCGAAATGTCAGCCAGATTGTTAATTCACATAGACACTTTAGGACTTTATACAATTAAATTATATTAACTTAAATCTAGGGCCAGAGCAAGGGGTATTGATATTTGAAAGTATTTTGCTAGCCAAATAGTTACAGTCGAATTTGTATAATGTGCTATATTAGATTATTACCTATAGGTTGTGCTGGTTCCCAAAGGTATTTTATATCAGTCTTTTATTTTTTTTATTTTTAATTTTTATTTTTCTCTATGTGTATGAATGTACTATCTGCATGCAGGTCTGTGCACTCGTGTCGTGCAATGCCATGGAGGTCAGAAGAGGGTGTAGGATTCCCCTGGAACTGCAGTTCTCCTGGAATTGGATTTTCAGACGGTTTTCAGGTGCCATGTGGGTGCTGGGGATTGAACCCGGGTCCTCTGCAAGAGCAGTCGGTGCTCTTAACCACTAGGCCATCTCTCCAGCCCTTTATATCAGTCTCTTAAACACAGTTTACAGATCTGAGGGTACATCAAGCTGATTTGGGCTGTTGTATAATTCTCTCTGCTGTTCCCACTTTGGAGAATGTAGTTCCACCCTGCTATCTGGAGGAGTTTCACTATAATCTGTTTGAATATTATCTATCCTGACATTTTCTCTTTTCTGACAGGACAAAGTGTTCTGTCTTCTGTGCTCTGTGAAATCTGGGCACTTACATATGTCTCTTCCTCAGGGTTTGTCTCAAGGGCCTTTCCTTCCATATAGGCCCTAGAGTCCCTGTAACCTGACATCTGAGACTATTGCTCATTATTCATAAGTGCTCATTAAAGAACAGAAAGTTTTATTTTCATTGTATTTCTAATACCCAGCTAGGCACCAAGCACAATGGACCTTGACTAAAGAACCAGTAACAGCCTCTGGGGCCAGGCACATGGACTGTTGTAAATGGGGTCTTCCTGTCAATATTCAGTCCAAAAACATCATGGTCACATTTTTTAAAGCCTTTTAAATATTTGAGTTTCTAATACTTTTTTTTTATTTATGCAGATTGTAGTTTTCAAAAAAAATCATACCATGTACTCATGCTAAATCATTTAGTAGTTATAAAGTGTTTTCTTAGTCTTTTAAAAATATTTTATTTCCGGGGCTGGAGAAATGGCCTAGCGGTTAAGAGCACCGACTGCTCTTGCAGAGGACCCGGGTTCAATCCCCAGCACCCACGTGGCGGCTGAGAACCATCTGAAACTCCAATTGGAATCCGACACCCTCTTCTGACCTCCGCGGCATTGCATGACAGGTGCACAGACCTGCATGCAGACAGTACATTCATACACATAGAAAAAATAAATTAAAAAATTAAAATATTTTATTTCCATTTTTATTTTCTTTATGTACATGTATATGAATGTGTTTCCTGCATGTATGTTACTGCACCTGTGTCATGCAATCCCTGCAGGGATCAGAAGAGGGAATCAGATTCCTCTGGAACTAGATGGTTGTTAGCCCATGTGGGTGCTGGGAATCCTGGGTCCTCTGCAAGAGCAGCCAGTGCTCTTAACTGCTGAGCCACCTCCCCAGCCCCAAGTTTTCTTAGTCTTTATACTCAGTAAAATTGGCCCAAATGTGCAACAGCCTATTCTTAAAACGTGCTTTGCACTTACCCTCCCAAGCACTTGCTGGCTGGCTGGCTCTCCTCCCACTCTTTTCCTCCCTCCCTCCCTGGAAGCACATTAACCCAAGTGCATTTTCATCATGAAAGGCACACCTAGTCAAGCAGTGAGATGCACATACATTAAGGGACCACCAAGTGCAATTTTACTGCTGAGTTCTACAAAGACACCTCCCAAATGAAGGGCTCCTTTCCTCCTGAAGTCCAAATTGAAGTCTTGGAACAGTTATAAAAGGAAAGAACTTTGTTTTTCAAATAAAAGTCACACTCAAATATATGATTTCTCAGGGCTGTGAATGACGAACAGTTGCGGGAGAGGAAGGAAAACATTAGTTCCTGGTGGGATATAAAAGGCTTTTCCCAGAAACTGGCCCCTGAATTGTGCTTTGAAATACATAGTATAAGTAAGGAGCACTGTAAAGAGTAAAGACAAGGAAATTCCCACGGAAAAAGCTCCTTTGGCCCTGGTGGTATCCATGAATAGTCACCAGGTATACTGTAAGGCTACTCTGTTTTCTTTTACTTATAATTTATGAAGAGGAAATGTTTATTTGGGCTCACAATTAGTGGATGTTTCAATACATCGGGATTGGTTGGCCCCTTGCTGTTTGGCTTGTGGTCAGACAGCACATGGAGCCCCGAGTCCACAGCATGGTAAGCCAACCATCTCATGGAAGCCAAGAAGCAAGAGAGAGAGACTTGGGGCTCACCGTGTTCCTCTTTGGGGTCACACCTTCAGTGACCTAGTCCCTCTACAAGGCCGCACCTTTTAGAGGTCTCTTCCACCCCCACTAGCACCAAGCTGAGGAAGCAAACCTCGAACACCTGAGCTTTACCAGAGAAGGTGAGGTAAGATTTGTGCCGAAGTTCCTGGGAAAGGGGGAGGATCTGGTTTTAATTTCCCAGACTAGGGAGATCTGAAAACTTCTGAGGCAAGAAAGAAAAAATAAGACTCGTTCAAATATTCTCAAGAGTCAGGGAGTTCAGTCAATGCAGACTGAAATTAAAAGTAGCAGGCACTTTGGTAATGTCTACACATATAATCTCCACCTTCATAAATATGGGCAAGGTTGGGGTGTCTCACATATAAATCAGGAGACGCTCATTGTTGTGACCCTGCAAGTGAAAGAAATGCTACCTCGCCTTACCTTGATCTGGCCCTGCCTACAATATTGTTAGTATCCCATTTAAGATATTCATGATACTCCTCATCTCTGTATCAGCCTGTAGACAAGTACCAAGCTAAATTCTTTCCCTGGGTAGACTCACCACTTTCATTTTCTTCAAAGAGAGAGGACAAAGGATTTGCCTAGATGGACTGCCCTTCAGTGAACTACAACAGAGATGCAATTAAGGATGGGGTTGGGGCTCAATGGTATGGTGCTTCCTCAGCATGCATGAAGCCCTGGGTTTGATCCTCAGCTCCCAGCACTGCAAGAGGAGGAGGGGGAGGAGGAGGAGGAGGGGGAGGAGGGGGAGGAGGGGGAGGCAACTTTACTGTCCTTCAGCCAAGGCAGGGTATGAATACTTCTATGTCTCCGTTCTCTTTCACTTAGATTTTAGATGTGATTAGAGCAAAGGGCACATTCAGGTGATGGTAAGAAGCCGCCTACTCTGAGCAGTGGATTTGTGCAGTGGTCCATTATGGTAATTTAGTGTGTTCCTCATTGCTAAGTTTGCTGAGAAGAGAAAACAAATTAGATTGAGTTTCTTCCTTGTAAAACCAAGAAATTGGTGCCATTTGCTCACTCCTGACCAAACTGCTTCCCATTACTAGTTCATTACTGACTGAATATGTGAAGCCGTGAACAATCATGGATTCTTAGCGTGGCTTTTATTTTACAGTGGTATAAAATGTTAAATTGGTGTGTGTTGCATATCATTCTCAGACCAAGAAGGTCTATGCTGCCAGTCAGCCCGCTTCTCAAAGAATTTCAAGAAGGACCTAGCACAACACCACACACTCAGTCCCAGAGTCGAAATTTGGCTCACTCTCTTCCAGTCTCTCAAGAATAACTTCTCCCTCTAAAATCATGTTGATTCTGAGTCTACACCAGTTCGTTTTACTTAAGGATTTAAATGCTCAGAGAATTCTAATTATTGTTTGAATATTTTATGCCAAGCAACTTACAGATTTTAATGAAAAAAAATTGGTCAAAATTTTGCATTTTATTTCATAATATATGCATGCATGTTTATGTATGCTTGTATTCATTTATCAGGATAGAAGCAGTAGTAATAAAATGGGCTTACATACAACATTGGTTACAAGTAAATGTCCTTCAATATATGTCTGTTAATTGAATAATAAATAATAGGTAATGAAATAGTCATTAAAGTAGGTAGGTGTTCTAGTCATCTCTTGCAACACTATCACATCCACCTTGAAAAATCTCAGTGTGGAGTTTCTTCTGGAGATTACAATGTTAGACTAGGTGCACCTTAAGCTCTATAGAGTCAGCAAAGCACAGGGGCATTATGGGGCCCAGGAGTGATGGCTTTGAATCAGCCCATCACACTTGGGTCCAACTCTCCTTTTAACAGCCCTGTAATCTTGGCCAGCTCGCTTGCCTCTTCTGACATAGTTTCCTGTATTAAATCGCTCCTCTGCGCTGTTGTAGGCATCGTAAGGATGCTGGCCGTAGCCATCCAGTGTGATTCCTAATGCATGTGGAGCATTCGAGAAATGGTAATTATCACACTGGCACTGCTTACATTTTATGAATTACTTCTATCTCATACAATCGCTCAGTCTTCAACCCTGTGTTTTCCATGAGATTCACTCAGAATTCAGACCCATATGTCCCTAAGCAGTCAATGGATTCTGTGAAATGTAATGCCAGTCATGTAGTATCATCTAAATAAGAACTGTTCATTGGAGCACACAGAGGTTTTCCTATTTGGGACAAAGTATGATTCTCCATATTAAATCTCCATGTCTTTCTAGCATATTATCTGTTGTGGTTTTTGCCTGTTTAATTATTTCTATCCCCAAATCTCTTACAGTAGAAATGTTGCCCTTTTTGCCTCTACCACCAAGTAACCCTCTTTCTGAAAAGTTCACTGTCACTGGCTATGTCATTAACCTTTTGATTTGTTTTCCCTAACAAAGTTCCCTTGACTACAATAACATATTGTTCCCTCTTTCTTGATTTGACAGAAGATCAGGCCATGTAAGATCATTTAATCCCCTAACAATAGGATCACAGAGTATTAGAGCTTGAAGGCATTTTGTAAGAAATTCAATTCCTTCTTAGAGTATACTTCCTTTCTTACACAGAGAAGCTTCTGGAAAGTAGAGCTGCAGCTTCTCCAAGCTCCCACCACTAGGGCAGGGCAATAGATGATAGACATTCTGAGAAGTTGAGTATCTTATAAACTATCATTTGAAAACATCTGTGACTTATACCTGACCCTTAAACACAGACTCCTTTTATTTACCTAGAACAGAACCCATCTCTGGTACCTTATAAGCATGCCTCATCTCTACCCCTTTATGTTCAGTGTGTGTTACATGAGAAGACAGCATGGAATAGGAAAGTTATACATCCCTGTTAAGAAGATGGTATCCCATAGGTACCAGGTAAATTGCCATCATTACAACGGCTTTCTGGTTTTCGTTGTCAATATCCATTATTTAACTCCAGACAAATCAAGTCTAAAGCAAACAGATCAGCATCAGTAATCACAAAGGAAAATGCTTATAGTAAATTCTTTAAATTCCCATGAGCTTTAGGACTTTGGCTGGGATCACTTGACAATGTGTAACCAACTTCTAAGTTGGTATTTTGAGAACTCGTCTTGCTAATATGTGACACACACAGAAATGTGCACTTTTTTTCTGCACTCTCTCCCAAATGGATTTATTTTAAAACATTAATTGAAGTTGTTACAACTGTTAGAGGAGAGAAGGTTATGCTAGGAAAACTTAAAAGATGGGTGAGTAGGCAGATGTGGCTTTTATCTTATTTAAAATGATCCTAAATCATAAATCCAATGAGTCAGTATAACTAAGGAAGGAGGCAGAATGTATGACAGATGTTTGCACACTTTCATTAGAAGTGCCTACTACTAGAATAAGACTGTGAAATTTGAAAAACCAGTGGTAATTATTTTAGAAATAACACACAAGGCATGGAGTTTACCAAGTGTCTTATTTTAAACACTCCCATGTGTGGGTACCAGTGTGTCTATATTCAAACAATGATCTAAACACTTTTATCTAAGTAGTGTACCAAAATTAAGTTCACAGTTGCTTTCTTAGAATTGCTGTAGTTGAGATTTTCAGTGAAGGACTCTTAAACTTGGCATTTTGAAAATATTCTTTTCACTACAATAAAACTCATAAATTTCCCTTTCCTCCAACCCTTGCAGCTAATATTAATTGCTTTTTCTGGGTACCATCCTAAGTACTTAAGCCTTGAGATGGTTACTTTTGTAGTTACTTATAATCTCCTAGTATTAAAGATGTAGAGGTCCACTTATGCACAGTCACACAGTGAGTGGAGAACCAGGGGTGCTGCCACGAGAGCATCTCTCCCTTGTTCCTTCCATAGATTGTCTCATCTGTTCACTTCTACTTGCCATCCAGTGCTTTCTGGAAAGCTTATCAATGTATTATGACTAAAATTCTTCCCTGTCTTCTTGAAGGCACAGCAAATTGATTGATAATGATCAGTTTAGCTTCATGTGCAGAAGCTGAGGTGGGTTAGGCTGTGCTGGGCTTGCCTAGGGTCCATGCACCGAGGGGTAGTCCTACCCCTAGCAAGCCTGGTATTTCCACTCTCTGCTTCAATTTCTCCTGCTCTTTGGTTCTGTCATTTTCAGGGGTGTGGTTGATTCCAGAACACAGATAGAGGGGGTGGTTAGCATCAACCACGCTGGTGACAGAGGAGCTTTGGGGCTTCCGTGCTTACTGTGTTCACATCTAACTAGCTACATAACTTGCCAGGTGTAGTGCAAAATCAACCCTTACTGAAAAAGGAAAGTGTATTAAATTTCTTTGCATATTCTGACTCCTAACCTCTCATGAATTAAAAATATTCTAACTATGGAGGCTGGAGAGATAGCCTAGAGGATAAGAACACCGACTGCTCTTGCGGAGGACCAGGGTTCGATCCCCAGCACCCACATGGCGACTAAGAACCATCTGTAACTCCAATTCCAGGAGAACTCCAGTTCCAGGGGAATCCGACACCCTCTTCTGACCTCCGTGGCATTACACAACTCGGTGCACAAACCTACATGTAGACAGTACATTCGTACACATACAAAAATAAATAAAATTTTAAAAAATTAAAAAAATATTCTAACTAATGTACTCAGTCAAACATGGGCACACTCACTAGATGAATGCACTTAGATCCCTGACTGGGGGAAGAGAGAGAGAGAGAGAGAGAGAGAGAGAGAGAGAGAGAGAGAGAGAGAGAGAGAGAGGAGAGAGAGAGAAGAGAGAGAAAGTTCTAGGTGAAGTTGAAGCTGGAGTGACAAAGCATCCATCCCAAGAAGGCAGGGGAAGCTGGGACAGCCATTGAGTCCGGGCTTCATAGCCCTGGCATTTATGTCATATGGTCCAATTGGGCATCACTTGCAGAATATACACCCTAAGGTTAAACCACCAAGAGATTCCAGCTTACCTATGTAGACTATCAAACTTCAAGATAAGACTCTCCTTTGTGAGGGTCAGGATCCAGCACGCATTGGTGGCACACCCATGGCCCTTTGTTCATACTGATTTGGTTTGGTTAGGGGTTGGAAGCTGATGGAAAGGATAGCTGTAGCTTCACTAACCTCCCACCACAGGCTAATAGCTTCCTTTGATATTACTGTTTAATCATTCCAATAACTAGATTGGGAATCCTGGAGGTTAAAGTGTCTCTTTCCTTAGGACCTGACGCTCAGTGATCAGAGATCACTGGGAGTCAGTGTTAGTAATATAGAAAGACCATTCCATGGTGTTTCAACCTCTCCAGCCACCTCAACCCCAGAAGGACTCACACCACTTTGTAGTGGATTCACTGACAAACACGGTTGATTCCTCAGCAAGCTGGGGAGGGAGCAGATGGAAGCCACTTGCATAACCAAGCTCTGCATTCCATTGGGAAGACTCCCATGCATTTTTAATAAAGAACTATTTACTTCCAGCTTATCTCCACAGGGTACAGTTCTGATGGTGCAAACTGAATAGGGCTTTAAAAATTACCCCTTCTCAACCGAGCACTTTACCAAACAGAAAAATGAGCCCCTGGGAGGATACTGACTTACCTAAGATCATACCCTCCAGAGATAGCATTCCCATCTTGCTAGGGATTTATTACATAGCACTCTCTCCTTGGGAGATTAGCTCAAGTTCCTGAGAACAGGTGCAGAGCTAAGGGAACTGTGAGGAGCAGTGCCCTCATCAGCTCCCCTCACTCCACACCACAGCTCCCCCATGTTCATAGACATCACATCGGGCCCTCTCCTTCCCCAGCAAGCATGATCTGCCTTTGTCCTCTGTGCTTTACCTCTGGTGGTTTACCCAAGTTCCAGCCACTAACTCTGACAGACCCAGTGAAACAATTCTTGCTCTTTAAGACATTTGGCTTATGTAAGCAGATACCTGACCCTGCATGGTAATTTCCCATCCCTGCCTCCTCAGGAATTCAAGACTGCCCTAAGGCTACACAGTTTGGTTTTCAGTCTACTCAGCTGGTGGTGAGTTTCTTTGGAAAGGTTCTGAGGTTGTGTCTAGGCTCAGTGGAAAAGCAAGCCTTTGGCTTACCCTAGGCAGGGGTTTCTCAAAAGCTTCAGAAAGGGCAGAGGTTCTCCCATCTGTGATTAACTCCTAACACTGATTGCTTTAATTTTCCTATTTACTTTGTGACAACTTATGCCCTTGTTCTGGGTTTCTTCTACATCGATGATGTCTTAAACTGAAATGACATTGGATATGGGTTCATAGGTTCATATACTACGTAATGGACTTTCTTCTTAGGTACTGCCTACAGAAACAGTCATAATATTAAAAGGAGTGAGAAAATTAGTGGAAAATGCATTTGTTGACCATTTTGATGTTACAGATACTTATTTAGTAAAATACTATATTATATCTATATCTATGCACATGAAGCTAAATACTTTAAAACTCTAACTATAATGATTTCTAAAATTGTTTGAACATTAATTAAATAACAGAGGATATGGAAAAAAAATTAAAGCATACAAGAAAACCTTCCATGAAAAAAATATCACCTTTCATCACTAGTAAATAATTCTCTTTTAGGTAATTCCTATTGTAAATTCTTTTTTCTTTCTAGAAGTTGACTACATAGATTTCGATTGTGGGCAGAGCTTTGGCTAAACACAGGGAAAGTTCAGGTAAAAATTCTTAAGTACTTGTGGCATTGCAGGAGGGGAACTCACATGTGCGTTACCCTTTTGCCCTTCAAATACTTTTCTTGGTTTATGTGCAATTCAGGACAAAGTGATATATAATCTATTTCCTGTTTAGCAATGAGGCGAATCCCAAAGAAGGGCTAAGCCATTTCAGTATACATTGTTTTGATTCCTAAAGCACCACATAAACATGTATTACCCACAGTGAAAACTACATCTGTTAAATAAGACAGCAGCCATGTGGTAAAAACAGGTGATAAAGCACAAGGCAGAAACAGTACATATAAACAAGTAGCTTACCTTTAACTCCTGCACTTGAAGACTCCCAGGTCTCTTTGGAGGAGAATGGAGATCCTATGGGGGTTCTGCAGGCCTCTTTCTCAAGAGGCCTCAAGAGTCAATGTATCTCTCTAGTATTTTCTGCTTGCTTGTCCTTTCAACTGCCTTTCCTCTGTGATCCATAAAAATGGATGAGGAGAGATTTTCCCAAGGTCAAAAGGGAACAGTTAAAGAATAGAAAGAGATTTGACCTGGGGCTGGAGAGATGGCCTAGCAGTTAAGAGCGCCGACTGCTCTTACAGAGGACCTGGGTTCGATCCCCAGCACCCACATGGCGGCCAAGAACCGTCTGAAACTCCAATTCCAGGAGAACTCCAGTTCCAGGGGAATCTGAGACCCTCTTCTGACCTCCACGGCATTGCATGACACGGGTGCACAGACTTGCATGCAGACAGTACATTCATACACATACAGAAATAAATAAATTTAAAAAAAAAATTAAAAAAAAAAAAAGAAAGATATTTGACCTAAAACAGGGCAGGCATTTCTCTGTGAAACAGAGGTGGCCTGAAGTGGGCTGAAGGAACAATAAAATGAAGGTCAGACAGCTCTACAATAGACTAACCTAGGGACCCGATGCTTGCCCCAAGCCCTCCCTATTGTTTGGACAAAGACTTAGCTTTGGTGGTATTTTAACCAGTGGTTTCCAGAGCTGGATATTTTGGAAATGCAGATTTCTGGACTCTTCTAGCACAAGGTATCTGGCTCAGGAAGTGAGAGATAGAACCTGGAAATTGCTATTTTACTCTTTAAGTAGCAAAAATAACTGAAAATTACTCTGTGGAATTCGACTGTAAGTGCACTTTTCTGAGGGCTTTGCAGGTGCCATCTTCTGCTACTCTTACACTAGCCCTTTGTCCTCTAAGATGTGAAGGAAGTACAGCTGTGCAGCTTGCTAGAGGGCTGCAGGGTGTCTGATGTTGAGCCCCTGTTTGTGTTCACTTCTAACACAAAGGGCCTGAGAAATCCCATACTCACAACTCCTTAAAATCTGATGAAGTGACCAAAAGTTACCCTTTCTCCTTTGAAACACGAGTGTTACGTGAATATGAACAAACAAGTATCATACTAGGAAATGTTCTCCCTAGTACCTGGCTTATTCATATTCCAGTCAGAGTAATTCACTGCTAGAATTAGCAGCCCTAGCTGCTTGCCCCATGTACCAGAAAAAAATGTATAATAGAAAATAATTTAGGGGCTGGAGAGATGGCCTAACGGTTAAGAGCGCCGACCGCTTTTGCAGAGGACCCGGGTTCGATCCCCAGCACCCACATGGCGGCTGAGAACCGTCTGTAACTCCAATTCCAGGGGAACTCCAGTTCCAGGGTAATCCGACACCCTCTTCTGACCTCCGCGGCATTGCACGACACGGATGCACAAACCTACACGCAGACAGTACATTCACACACATACAAAATAAATAAATAAATAAAATTAAAATAAAAGAAAATAATTTAAATAAAATAATCTCATATAGCTTATCTATTCTAATGGTGACTAAACGGGAATTAATTGTAGTATTGGATTATGTTGTTAATAATAGTCACCACAGTGCTGCTGCTGGCCTCTGCTAAAAAGATGGAGGGAAAGCATATTGTAGCTCTAGAAGTTATTTATTTATTATCTAAAAGCCTTAGTAGGATTAAAAGATTATATATAAAATGATGAAAAATAATTATTTAAGTTTATATATTATATAAACTAATGAAAAATAATTATTTAAGTAAGGAAAGTTTAAATTAGAATAATTTGTATGATAGAAGCCTATTCTTTTCCATATATTAATGTCCTTCCAACTTTTCTTATTCCTATCTAGGGAAATAAAATCAAGATAATCATAAAGGCTGTTGCACTATTAAATTCAGCATTCTTTTTCACCACATTATCTCTTGCAATATTTTCTGGAGTTTTATTAAATAATATTTAATTCTTCTATTATAGAATTCCTGCCATATTTTAGCTGGCAGTTGGAAAAGCAAAGCTCTTCGTTGTATTATTATGCAATGGACGAAATGAAATTTTCTAACTAAATTGGTTTATTCTTCTTCGATAATATGTGGAGTGGAAAGGAGAAAGATATTACAGCTTCCTTGAAAATCTTATTCAAGAAAATATCAATGGGCAGTTTGGAACATGAGCTGTAGCTGAAGCCATGTCTCTGGTGAGGAAAATTAAAGCAATTAGATAGTGTCAGGAGGTAATCACAAATGGGACTCTGTCCTTTCTTAACCTCAGAACTGGGAAAAGTAATGGTTGAGAAGGACAAAGGATGTTTCTCTTTGAGCACTGGTCACATATATTTTACTATGGAGGGAGAACTATGCCAGATATTCTGTTTTCTTTGTTTGCCTTAACTGCCAATAAGGTCAATAGGAAGCTTGGCTCAAAGCAAGAGCTTGCATTAATCCTGTGTTCTTGACTGAGTCTTCCCACCTCCTCTTCATCCACATCTTATTGCTTGACTGCCCATTTAGTTGTCTACTTATATTTGTGAATATTTTTGTTTTAGTTTCTGTGGAGGATGTGGCATAAGGTTTCAGTTTCTGAAAATCATTTTGAGTTCTGGAACAGACAGTGTAACTCCACAGGCTGTGGACTTCCAAGGTCCACATCCTAACTTTACCCTCAGGCGCTATGTGTTCCTGCCCAATAATATTTTCTAAGAATGGTACCTCCTCTTGGAGAAATTGTGAGGATTAAAACGGTCAGTAGATGAAGTGCTTCAGAAGGGGGTTTACCAGGCTAGGTGCTCAACAGGTGTTAACTACTGAAGAGATGGACAGATGGACAAATGTGCTCAGAGGGAAATGCAAATAGGAGAGTGCAAGGTAAACTACACTGGAGAAATGCTGATAGATTCACTTTACACCTTTAAGAATTAAGAGACAACCACACTGTAAGCTGTGTGCACTTTAAAAAAAATTTTTTTTATTAATTTTGTTTATTTCTGTATGTGTACGAATGTACTGTCTGCGTGCAAGTCTGTGCACCCGTGTCGTGCAATGCTGCGGAGGTCAGAAGTGGGTGTCGGATTCTCCGGAGGTCAGAAGTGGGTGTCGGATTCTCCTGGAGCTGGAGTTCTCCTGGAATTAGAGTTTCAGACGGTTCTCAGCCGCCATGTGGGTGCTGGGGATCGAACCCGGGTCCTCTGCAAGAGCGGTCAGCGCTCTTAACTGCTAGGCCATCTCTCCAGCCCCAGCTGTGTGCACTTTTAAGAATTAAGATGACTACACTATAAGTGATGGTCCTGATACCACCACTTAAGTCAGCAAAAGTATAAACATTGCCTTTAATGTTCCTAAAACTGCAGGAAACCAGATTGGAAATGTTCATGTTTCCTGACATAAAGAGGGATGTGAGTTCATTTCCCAAGCATTGATTTTACTCATAATTAGAGCCTCACTGTAATTTTTTCTCAGGCCTTGGTCTACTCAACTTATTACCCAATACCTAGTTAAGACATGCAATACCAAATAAGTTAATCTCCTTCTGTACCCTCTTTTCTTGCCTCTTTCTTTTCTACTTAGTTGTCTCTGAGCTGTCTGTGAGGGCCCCACAATGGGATAGACGAGTCATAGATCTATCTGACATCGGTTGATTCCCTTCCTGTTTTATGAACAAGGTGCTAGCTAAAATATCTTATTTTTTTTATTTTATTTTTGTATGTGTATGAATGTACTGCCTGCATGCAAGTTTGTGCACCCGTGTCGTGCAATGCCGCGGAGGTCAGAAGAGGGTCTCAGATTCTCCTGGAACTGGAGTTCTCCTAGAATTGGAGTTACAGAAGGTTCTTAGCCACCATGTGGGTACTGGGGATCGAACCCGGGTCCTCTGCAAGAGCAGTCAGTGCTCTTAATCGCTAGGCTATCTCTCCAGCCCTAGCTAAAATATCTTAATAGTACCTTGATGCCAAGGAAAGATGTTTCTATATCCAAGTTTGTGGAAGTTGTGAACTCCTAATATCCTATGTGTATGTATGTGTGGTAGAGCTGGTCTTTATGAAGCAAGAATCTTCGAGCAAAGTAGGACTGTAATGCTTAACTAGAAATTCATAGCAATGGATGTAGGGTTCTGGGTTGGAATACCATTGTGAATTTTAGATTTTAAGATTTTTTCTGGATAGGTTAATATTCATTTTAACAATGAGCTGTAGAGATGTGGCTTTAACCTTCTAACAGTCTTCTGACCTTCATTCCTGTGACCCTGTCAACTCTTGCTCACTCAGTTACATGCTGTCTTTAAAACACATTTTTTTTTAATTTTTATTTATTTTCGTATGTGTATGAATGTACTGTCTGCATGTAGCTTTGTGCACCCTTGTCGTGCAATGCCACGGAGGTCGGAAGAGGGTGTCGGATTCCCCTGGAACTGGAGTTAAAGACAGTTTTCAGCTGCCATGTGGGTGCTGGGGATCGAACCCCTGTCCTCTGCAAGAGCAGTGGATGCTCTTAACCACTAGGCCATCTCTCCAGCCCCTACACACTGTCTTTATAGTTAAGGACAGAGCCAGCTTTTATAATGAAAACATTCCAAAACACAGTAGTTCCAAAACACAGTAGTTCAAGCAAGAGAGGTGTTTTTTTTTTTTTTTCCACAAGCAACCATTTCAGGCATGTGGGATTTCTGTCATCTCAAAGCATAGCTCCTCTCAGTGGCTCCTCCAAAGAGTAGAGAAAGGGAGTATAATGCAAACAGACAACTCAGAAATGGTACCTTATTGCCTCACATATTGGCCTGCCTACCTCTCAGACCAAGACAACTGTAGACTCTGACTCATCATTCATAAAAACTAAAGATATTCTAAATTTCCTGATAGCTTCCTCACATCAAAGATGACCAGATTCCAATGTCCTCTACAGTGTGGGAAACCCTCACTGATTGGATATTTTTTCTTTTGCCTCTGAAGAGTCGGCCACATAGGGTTATATCAATTTTGAAACAGAAACGAAATATTTTGAGCAACAGTTAGATTCTTGACTTATACACCTTTCTGTACATCACAAGCCTATCAGTTGAGGTGGAAAAGTCTCCTCAGGTCTGAGGGTGTTGTGGGTATGAGGAGGAAACTGAGATTTCTGTTTCAGACCATCTGTAGGGAAAGTGGCTGTTATTTATAAAAAACAGTCATGGGCTGAGGATGTGTCTAAGTTTGTCGAATCCTCGCCTAACATGCACCAAGCCCTGGGTTCAATTCCTAGCACCAGATAAACCAGACGTGATGGTTCATCCCAGCATTGGAGAGGTGGAGGCAGGAACATCAGCAGTTGAAGGCCACTTGTGGCTGCATAGCAAGTTCAAAGTCAGCTTGGGCTGTGGTGGAATTTTGTCTCAAAAAATAAAAATAAAAAGGTAATCACTGCATTGAGATCAGTTGATTAGTTTTTCTTATCCTTCTCTCCTTTTCTAACTCTCATAATTAAAAAAATAGATTTGTGTGGATATCTATTATAAATATTATGCGCATGGAATTTTACATGTTGTCCTTTCAAAATATCTTGCTATGGCTTTGTGTTGTTTTGATTTGAAAGAAAGAAAGAAAGAAAGAAAGAAAGAAAGAAAGAAAGAAAGAAAGAAAGAAAGAAAGAAGAAAGAAGGAAGGAAGGAAGGAAGAAAAAAAGAGAAAAGAAAGAAGAAGAAAGAAAGAAAGAAAGAAAGAACAAGAAAGGAGAAGAAAGAAAAACGAAAGAAAAGAAAAAGAGAAAGAAAGAGAGAGAAAGTAAAGAAAGAAAAAAAAGGAAGGACAGGAATAGGCAAAGAACGGAAAAAGAGGAAACAGAAGAAAGAACCCATCCTGATAAGAAATCTGACCTGGGCAGAATTCAGGAACAACAAATAAAAATTCAGTGGATTTTATGCAACCCAGAGCAAAGCTAAAAGAAGACATGTTTCTCTGCTCCCCAAGAATCCCTTCTGCTTCAGTCAGCACAGAAAGCCACGTGGCTGAATGTCTCCTAGCACCATGCATCATTCATTGCCTGATGGAGCTCACAAAGCCCCCAACGATCAGTGCAGAAGCCCTGCTGCACAGATGCGTTTCCTAGCTGGCTACAGGCTTCTCCAGTTTCTCCAACTCTGTTTTCTGCTGATGTAAGACATTTCTTCCTCCCATTCCAGAAACAAATTACTGATACATTTTGTTAATAACGCTTCATCCAGATAGCTCCCCCCAGGATTTGCAAGCTGATTCAAGTGATAAGAGTGTTGGCAACTGTTAGAGTGAAATATAATAATTTCATGGTCAGCACTCATTAAAACCTAAACTAAGCAAAAGAATGATAGCTTAGCAAGTTAAATTATTAGATGACTGACTTTAAATACACTTTTCCTTGCTCATAGATTGGTATTGGGAAAGGCTTAAAGGCATTTATTTTCTTTTCTTTTTTTTTATTTGTTTTTTTATTGATGCTTCTATATTTCATACATCATTTCCAATTCAGTGTTCAGCAGGCAGTATATCCCTTTCCCTTTCCTCCCCACCCCACCCCTACCCATCCCAGATCATCTTTGCTTATTTTTTTCTCTTTTCTCTGTTTTGTTTGTTTGTCATTTTTTTTAACAATAAGTGATAATTGTGTGAGTACAACATCCTTTGGTGTAAAAACAATTTTGCAAGCAGTTTTGTGCCCAAACCCACACAGCTTATGGCGTCCCACCATCCAGCGGGGGGGGGGGGCTTGTATGGTTTCAATCAAGTTGATCAATGAGGTCCGGGCTATATTGCTGTAGGTTCACCATCAACCCCAATCGCAGCCCTACATTCTATGCTCCCCCTTTTTCCACAGGTTTGTTCCCTAGGTTAGGAAAAGGGACAAGGTGGGGTATGAGAAAAAAACAGTCACTTTCTTCTCTCTGGGCTGTTGTCTTGGTTCTAGTCAATTTGGCTGTTTCTCTTCATGGGCTGACAAGCTTTCCATGAGAAGCTAACTGTTTCGATCCTACCTAATGAAGCACCTTAATTAGATATATAGTATTTTATAAAAGGTATAATCATATACCTTTTAATCCTACTAAAAAGCACAAGCAATTAGATATATAGTATTTAAAAGTACTATGGTTATGGTAAGGTTACTTTGGTATAGGACACAAAGTTTGGATGGTATGTTAATCCATGAAATTACAAATTTTCTTCTTTGTTAAGTATGAGCAGGATCTTCCTGTGGTTTCATAACAGCTCCTAACCATTAGAGGATGTTAAGCTTGTTGGCATCAGCGTGGGTTATTCCTCCAAGGAGAGACACTCATAGCCAATTAGATTGTGGTATAACAGACATATGGCTGCCACTGCGCCACAGTATTTCCAGGAGGGGAGGTGTAGCTTGGTGGGCTGATGGAGGAGTCTTGCTTGACTCAAGGAGACCTATATTTGCTTTATTGGTTTAGTGGCCTTTGGTAACACTCTCTGGCATTCCAGAGACCATCTGTATACTTGCAAGTGTGGTCTCCATACATCTTTCCCATGTTTATATCAGGTCTTCAACAGAGAGAGAATGATTTTCTTTTAATTTAATTCTGTCATTAACTCCTGCTTGTTCCTACCCACCCTCTCTCCACAATTCTACCACATAATAAACACTTTTATCTCTTTATCTATATGCAAATAAAATGCAAATATACATCCTTATTCCCTTATTTTTCTTACATAAAAGGTCATACACAAAGAAGTATATAGAGATGGGTACTTAGTTTTCCTCAGATCTTAGAGTTTCTGATATGCATACATAAGCTACCTCCTCAGAATTTTATAGAATTAGATACGTCTCTGTCGTGTGAGTATATCAGAGTTTATTTAACCAATACAATGGACATTCTCTAACTAAATGCTCTGGGATCAGTATTTCCCTGGTGACCTCTGATATGCTGCTTCATGATACACCATCATGATAGAGACACTAATATAAATTTTGAAGTAGTGAATCTTAATAAAATATTCTTCCAGGGTTGGAGAGATGGCTCAGCAGTTAAGAGCACTGACTGCTCTTGCAGAGGATAAGGGTTTGGTTCCCAGAATCCTTAAGATAGCTAACAACCATCTGTAATTCCTTCTCCAGGGGATCTGACATGCTCTTCTGGCCTCTTCCAGCATTGCACACATGTCATGCACTTACATGCATGTAGGCAAAACACTCATATACATAAAGTTAATTAATTAGTTAATTAATACATACTTCTTCACATGCTCACAAATAAATTTTTATATTCCAGAAATTCTAAGTTTCCCATTCAGGAGAGTCGCTTGATGTCATAACAAATGTAGATTTCTAGGCTCAACACCTATAAGTTCTCAGCAGTATGTTTGGAGAAAGTTGCTAGAATACTTCTTTCACTGACTATCCAACTCCACCATGGCCATCTCCAAAGAGCACAACATATAAATCCTGCTTAGCAGTTGAATTTACACCCACAGGACTTGGGGACAATGATTTTAAAGCTACACTCTAAGATGCACAGTTATAGATGGTCTCTAGGACAGATACCACATGTGCAGGCATTATGATGGGTAGTCAGCAGCATCCCTGACCAGTTAGCTCAGCATGGCACTCTCATGCAGGCTTGTTTTCTAGGGTCCTTTGCACCCTGGCTTTGCACAGTCTGCCTCAGACTGTAGTGGAAGCAGCAGAGCATGAGACTGAATACCTCTTGTTCCTTTGGGATTGAGAAAGAGTACAATTATCTGTAGCAAATTAGCATATAAATAAGTGCTGTTAGATTCCCTATTCTGAGTACCTCAAGGGTTGAAAGTATGTGCAAGAGATTTAATTAGGAAGCCCAATAAGATGGAAAATGGAACTCTTCCATGGGAAGAGGTGCTTCCTAAATACTCCTTTTACCTTTAGGCTGTTTCTACAATAGTCAGGTCAGGAATCATTGGCAGGGCCATTTCCATGGAGTCAAACTCCTTGGAAGAACCATCAGAGACCTATAATGTGGGGGAATTCTTTTTAATTTAACGTTTTATGTATTATTGTTAAGGAGTATTACACATGCATGTGGAGGTCAGAGGGCAACTTTGTGTCATGTTGGCACATGCCTTTAATCCCAGAACTCAGGAGGCAAAGGAGGCAGATCTCTGTGAGTTAGAAGTCACCTTGGTGTACATAACAAGTTGCAGGTCAGTGAGGGCTATTTAGAGAGACCCTGTCTGAACAACAACGACAAAGAAGAAGAAATAAGACAACGTTGTGGAGTCGGTTTTCTACTTCCATCTTTATGTGGGCCTTAGAGATCAAACTCAGGTCACCAGGCTTATGTGGAAAGAGCCATCTTACCAGCTCTAGGCTGAAATTTTTAAATAATATTTTTATTGATTCTTCAAGACTTTCACATAACGTAATTTGGTCTTATTAAGATCCCCACCCTACCTCCTCTCCAATTCATCCCATTTCCTAGCCCACTTCGCTTCCTCATTTCATATGCTCTATTATCTTCTTAAGGCCTACCGAGTCCAATTTGTGTTCCTGGATAGTCCTGTGGACTCGTTTCTTGGTGTCTTGTAGACATGCCCACCATCACACCCATAAAGAAAACTGATTCTCCCTCTCCCAGAAGCTATCAATTGCCAGTAGATCTTCAGCTAGGGCTGGGGATTCTTGTCCCCTTCTCCACCCCCATGCTGAAGATTGGGTGACTTGGGCTTGCACAGATCCTGTGTATGCTGGCACAAGTGCTCTGAGTTCATTTATGTAATAGCCATGTACATAAAACACTTGTTTCCTTATATCTCTCTACTACCTTTGGCTCTTACAATCTTCCCACCTCCTCTTCTTCGATGATCCCTGAGCCTTGGGAAGAGATGGTATGATAAATGTGTCACATTGAATGTTGAGCACTCCACGGTCTCTTATTCTCTGAATGTTGACCAGTTGTGAGTTTCTGTGTTAATCTTCATCTGCTGCAAGAAGACTCTACTCTGGTGAGAGTTGAATGATGCACAAATCTACAGATGTAGCAAAAAGTCATTAGAAGTAGGTTTAATCCTGTATCCATTTAACAGAAATATGTAGGATTCTTAACCTGAGGCCTTAGAGGGATTCCAAGGGTCCAGGAAAAACCCTGGAATCATGAATAATTTCTGCGATGTGTTTTAAGCAATGATCCACTGATGCACTAAGGTGACATGATGATTAGTAGATGATTAGTAGATGATTAGTAGTGGGTCAGAACAAGGGGATCTGAAGATCTGCTGCTTACTTCGCTGGAATTTGAAAAATATACATCATATTAAGATCACCCAGTAAGAGCCCTTGGCAATAAATAGCCCATTGCCAAGACCTACAACCTCCATGCCAGGAAATGTTAACTGAGTGCTTAATTTGTGATAACCACTGATCCAAGTACTTTAGATATTCACTTATTTGATTCTCATAATCACTCCACAAAGTATTGCCATTGTGTAATTTTATCATCATCCTTATTTTATTTTTTTCATTTTTTAAATTTTATTGATTTTTGTATGTGTGTGAATGTACTGTCTGCATATAGGTTTGTGCACCTGTATCGTGCAATGCTGCGGATGTCAGAAGAGGGTGTCAGATTCCCCTGGAACTGGAGTTAAAGACGGTTCTCAGCCGCCATGTGGGTGCTGGGGATCGAACCCGGGTCCTCTGTAAGAGCAGTCGGCGCTCTTAACCGCTAGGCCATCTCTCCAGCCCCTATCCTTATTTTAGTAATGAGGAAAACCATGCCCAAGGACATCTTTGTTTACCAAGACTGGAACTCCAACTTTCTGACTCCATAACTCAGTTTCAGGAGGCTCTACCATTTCTTCCTCTGAAATGATGATTAATTTCATTTGTATAATGAAATGAGCAACAATCAAAGCTTTTATAGATTATTGTTTATAATATGTTGTAGACAGTTACATTGTCTTCCTGCTAACTTGCGTTTAAACATGAGACCACTAATGAAGAAATGCCATTGATGGGTTTTCAGTTATAAATGAAAAGTTATGGGGCTGGAGAGATGGCTCAGCAGTTAAGAGCACTGGTTAGTTCCGAAGAAGACCCAGGTTCAAATCCCAGCACCCACGTGGTAGCTAAGGACCATCTGTAACTCCAGCTCAAGGAGATCCTACTCCCTCTTCTGTCCTCCATGGACATTTCATGACACTGATGCACTTACATACATGTAGGCATAACATTCATACACATTAAATAAATAAATAAATAAATAAATAAATAAATAAATAAATAAATAAAAGATTAGCTATATATGAAAATTTCAACTGGGGCTGGAGAGATAGCCTAGCGGTTAAGAGCACTGACTGCTCTTGCAGAAGAGCCGGGTTCGATCCCCAGCACCCACATGGCGGCTGAGAACCGTCTGTAACTCCAATTCCAGGAGAACTCCAGTTCCAGGGGAATCCGAGACCCTCTTTTGACCTCCGTGGCATTGCACGACATGGGTGAATAAACCTACATGCAGGCAGTACATTCATACACATACAAAAAATAAATAAAATAAAATAAAATAAAAATGTCAACTACAGGTGTATCTAAGGAGTTTAATTTTTCTTGGTACTTTTCTGTCTTTCAATTTTCTGTGAAGTACGCCTACTATTTTTAAATGTTATTTATTATTTCACTTTATGTATATGAATGTATTGCTTTCATGTATGTCAGTGTACCCGTGTGGTGTAGTGTCCGCAGAGGACAGAAGAGGTTATTGGATCTCCTAGAACTGCAGTTACAGACTCTTGTTAGCCTCCATAAAGTTTCTGGGATTCAAACCCCAGTCCTCCTCAAGAGCAGTCAGTGTTCTTAACCACTGAGCAATCTTTCCAGCCCCAAATCTGCTATTTTTACAGGCAAGAAGAAAATATTATTTTTGAAACATACAGTTCACGAAATGTAGAAGTTCATTGCTTTAAATCACTTTAGAACCTGTGACCCATACCAATGTTTTACTGCCATGTTGTAGTGCACTTATACACATGGGATATCAAGGGCTGATAGAAGATAGAACGTTTTCATGCTCTCATAAATGGAAATATGGCACTCCAACACAAGCTCCATAAAATCAATAAGAGTACATATTTCTCCAAACATTGGTCTACAGAACTTGAAAATGATGAAATGATGTGGGTTAGGAGTACATTGTCAGTAAGTGTTGATTTTGATGTAGAGAGACATAAGCAAAGAATACTGGGGTGAGACCAGCTGAAATGAGGGGCAGGTGCCAGAAAAGACTGGTTGTGGGAAAAGACTTGTCTGGAGAAAAGATTGTATTCATTCCTTGTTTCAGGATCTTCTTATAATTTAACATTCAACAATAATCACTGCTGGTCAATAATGAGTTTTCATTGCATATTCTGATATAACAAATCTAGTTAGCACTTGACAGTAGCATAAATGTGATCCCACTCTGTATTGAAGTCTGGAAAAGTGTCTGCTTATGCTGTCACAAAATGGTATTAGCATGACTTAAATTTGGCTTACCTCCAGTTGCCACAACCTTATTTCTAAAATGCTTTGGGATCCTTTGTTTATGTCTGGGAAAACCTGTATTACATAGTGTTACAATTTCAACTCTGACTTTTAATGGGCAATTTCTTAGAAAGTTGGCAAAAAATCCTTTTCTTTGATTTTATGTTTTGATAGGAAACTGAGATTATACTTCAGTTTCTCAGGAAACTTGACATTCCTCAAGTGCCAGATTTGGTCACAGGAAGTTTTTGCAATATTTTAATAATAAAATTCATGAAATTAATTCTTGTTTAGAAATTGCTGTCATCAGATTATAATTCATTTTACTTTAGTCAAGTTTTTCAGAAGACTAAATTCTGCAATTATTAGAGTTTGAAGCTTATTGTCTTTAACTGTAAACATATGGATAAGAAAATTCTATGATGTCTTTCTGTCCCCTTTGAGAAAAAAGTTGCTGTGGGTGACCACTTATAAATTATATGTAGAAGTGATTCTTTGAGGTGCCTTGACTTGGTGTGTAGATGACAGGTGTCACCACATGTGGCTCCCAGCATCTGTGCTGATTCAGCTGAATATTTATATTTGTCAGGTTGCTTTTATCTGTTTTCTTTCTCTCTCACTTTAAACTGCTACTACTTACTCTTAAGTTTACCCATCTGCCCCACCTTGTCCACACTGCCTGCTGCTTTGTTCCCACTGTTGACTTTAGGAAGCTCATAGCAGTGCAGACAGTTTAGGGTCTGAGTAAAGACTGGCGTGTATCAAGTGCATGAAAGGCACATGTTTTGTTCAGTACGCAGGAGTGATACATATTTTTCTCACCTTCTTTATTGTTTATCTTCTAGGATTGCTCTAGATAATAGGAGTGATTGGATAAATACTTTTAGGTTAAGTAATATTTTGCTATGAGCATGGTAGACATATTCAATGCTTTCTTAGTTAGTTTAACTTATCGTCCTTAAACTATTGCCCTTAAATAACTTAGAACACATTAATGGTTCATTACTTAGACATGTAAGCTGAGTTACTAAGTCACAGAATTCTGGAACTGGTGTTGGATGTATTACTTAGCTAATCAGCAGTATACAATCAGTGGCAGCATACTGCTCAAGCTCTAATTCACTCCTTCGTTCATTCATTCATTCATTCATTCATTCAGGTGGTATTTAAGGAGAGACAGTTTTGTTTGTCTATCCATAATGAATTCAGTGTTTAGAAAACAGGGCCTTTAACATGGAAAAGATGCATTGAGACCACACATGCAAGTGTACAGATGGCCTCTGGAATACCAGAGAGTGTTACCAAGGGCCACTAAACCAATAAAGCAAATACGGGTCTCCTTGAGTCAAGCAAGACTCCACCGTCAGCACCAGCTACACCTCACCTGCCTGGAAATAATGTGCAGCAGAGGCAGCCATATGCCTGTATATCCCAAATCTAATTGGCTATTGGCTCTCTCCTTGGAGGAATGACCCATGGCTGATGCCACAAGCTTACATTCTCTACAGGTTAGGAGATATCATAAGCCACAGTAAGACCCCGTCATATTTAACAGGAAAAAATGTAGTTCGTGGATCAACATCTCATCTAAACATATATGTCTATAACAAAGTAACCTACCATAACTATTAATGCTGCTTAAATACCTATATATCTAATTGCTTGTGCTTCATTAGTAGGATCGAAAGGTTATTCCTGGACAGACTGTCAGCCCATGAAAGGAAACAGCCAGAATTGACCAGAATCCAAGACAACAGCTCCAGAGAGAGTGGACTGTTCTGCTTCTCATCCACTTGTGCCCCTTTTCTAAGCCCAGGGAATAATCTGCGGAAGAGGGGGCGTGGTAGAATGTAAGGGCTGCGATTGGGGTGAAGGGTGAAACTACAGCAATGTAGTCTGGACCCTCATTTGATTAACCTGATTGAACATACAACCCCTCACCCCCCGCTGGAAGGTGGGGCTGTGGGTGTTTGGGCACAACAGCCTGCAAATTGGTTATACATGAAGGATGCTTGTACTCATGGATTATCACTTATAGCTAAAAAATGGAAAAAAAAACTGAGAGAGATATGCAGGACAGTCATGGCAGAATGCATGATCTCGGTTGGGGTGGGGGTGGGGGTGAAGGGAAGGGGAGATATGCCTGAACTGAATTGGAAAATGATGTATGAAATGCACAAAGCATCAATAAAAAAAATGTTGTGGAAAAAAAATGGCAAAGGATATGAACAGACATTTCTCAAAAAAAGAGACATGAATGGCCCACAGATAGGTGACAAATATAGAATTACTATGTATTCTAGCAGTTGCACTTCAGAGTATAGAGCTAAAGAATTGAAATCAGTATTTTGAGTAGCTCAGCACTCCAGGTTCATATCTGCAATAGTGCAACAGCCTAAATACAGAAAAAACCTGCGTCCATCAATGAATCAATGGATAGAGGAAATATGACATATACAATGGAATACTAAAAAGAAGGAGATTCTATTCTTTGTGACAACACAGGTGGAACTAGAAGTCACTAAGCTAAGGGTATATAAAAATAAACATTGGGGGGCTGGAGAGATGGCTCAGTGGTTAAGAGCACCGACTGCTCTTGCAGAGGACCCAGGTTCGATTTCCAGCACCCACATGGCGGCTAAGAACTGTCTTTAAATCCGACACCCTCTTCTGACCTCTGAAACACTGCAAGACATGGGTGCACCTACTTACATGCAGACAGTACACTCATACACATAAAATAATAAATTAAAAAATTTACAAAAAATTCCTACTTTTAATTAATATACAATTAATTAAAATCTTATGTGCTAATTGCCCCTTAAAAAACATTGGTTTTGATTTTTTTTTTTTTGGTCTTTTTGAGACAGGGTCTCCCTGCAGCCACAGTTGTCCTGGAACTCACTCTGTAGACCAGGCTGGCCTTGAACTCACAGAGATCTGCCTGCCTCTGCCTCCTGAGTGCTGGGATTAAAGGCGTGTGCCACCACGCCTGGCGGTTTTGATTCTTAATCTTACTAACCAAACTGAGAATTATACTCAAAAAATCTTGCAAATGGTACCTCTCTTCTGAAACACCTTGGTTGTAAGACCTAGATGCAAAAGCCAGCTAGAGGCAAACACTGGACAGCGGCCATATTAAGGAATGTGGCATTAAGGTCAAAGCACAAGCTGTTTGGTGTTTTGTGTAGTTATTCTTAAAATAATTTTTGAAACTCTACATGCCAAATAAGCGTTTAGGAATTATTTACTGATTAAAGATAATCTGTTATGCTGGAAAAGTTATTAAACTATAATTTTATAAAGAGAGAAAAAAAAAAAAAGAAAACAGGGCCTTATATCCCTTCATAATGCTGAAAGAACTTTATATAAGTTAGACGCCTCTGCAATGATTACAAGAAAACTTGCCTTAATTTCACAATCCTATTTGAAGCATGTTTTCTCCATCTATTAGCTTTGAGATTATCAAGTGACTGTTACCTCCTCAATAAAACCCAATGTCATGGAATAGTCCATTGCATACTCTAGAGATTTGAATATTTGTGACTCCTAAGATATCATGAAACCTCTGAACATGGCAATTGCTTATTAGCCCCATCGCTTCACTCAGTGTGATTTAAATCAGGGTGTTTTAGATTTTTCCACTTGTGATCTCGTTCTGCCTGAGAAATTTTTATGCAAGTAAGGTATATAAAAATAAGTACAAAAATCAAACATTTACTGATAGGAGTTATAAAGAAATATATTTTAAAACAATTCTTTTGTATACATATAATTTACCATTTAGTAAAGATTAAAGCAAATTTGTATACTAATGAGATAGATGTGCTTATTTATTTTTACATAAAGAATTAAATTCTGAATATTTACAGGATATAAAGCATCTTCAATGTTTTTCAGAGTTGACTGATGCTTTTATTTTATAATCATCAATGCTAAGACTGCTTCTTCACATAAATATATGGTACAGATGGTACAAGAATGTTTAGGGTCATTTCAGAAATTGTTGGGGATTCTGTTGTAATCCTGAGCCAAAATTCACTTAAAAATTTTTGTAGAGCTCAAGTCAAGTCAAACAGTAAATTTCTATGTTTGTATCAGCATATATTAATTACACATAGTAATGGGTCCCATGATATTTTGACATATATATGTGTAAATGCATTTTGATCATATTCACCTCAACTATCCTCTCAAACAGAGATTTTATTTTTTATTTTTAAAAAAAAATTTTTTTTATTAATTTTATTTATTTCTGTATGTGTATGAATGTACTGTCTGCATGCAAGTCTGTGTACCCGTGTCGTGCAACGCCGCGGAGTTCAGAAGAGGGTCTCGGATTCCCCTGGAACTGGAGTTAAAGACGGTTCTCAGCCGCCATGTGGGTGCTGGGGATCGAACCCGGGTCCTCTGTAAGAGCGGTCGGTGCTCTTAACCGCTAGGCCATCTCTCCAGCCCCTCAAACAGAGATTTTAAAATCCAAACACAGTTCCACAGTTCAATACATATATATTAATTTTGATTCTTATGTATTAAGGAACCTTGGCAGGAAAACATGAAAAACTTTTGTTTTCCGTAATTAAAACATTTTGTTTCTGTAAAAGCAGAATGCTTTGTATGTACAATATAAACACTAAAATTCATAGCATACAGTAGTCTCTACTCTAAGCCCAGTGCTTTTTGGCACTGATGGTGTGATGGCATGCACAGTACAGAGTGTGCAAGTTGTATGTTCAAACCTAGGCCACAGCGATCAATGTACCCCCGGCAAGGGCTGCTCCAAACACCTCAGATTCGTTATGCATTTGATTCTGAATTAATTCTTGGTCATTGCATATTCAGAAACCTTTTTACTATTGCCACATTTTTCACATCCACATTCAGTCACACAATTCCATGTGAGGTGATGACCTTCAGTTTAGGAAGCTATGTATAAGTAGCTGTGACTACATGATCACTTTTAATTGCCTTCCTTTAACCCTCCTAGCATGTTTACATAGTCATCACACTGTTTCAGATAACTACAATGTGCTGTGACCTACCACCAGTGCCTGACACAGAATCCCAGCCTATAAGCTAAGAGGAGGTAACAAAAACCCAATAATGACACTAATAAATACTTTATTATAATTACGATGAGCACTAGAAATTAGAACTTCAGTATATGAGGATGTAGTATCCAACCTAGGTTTGGTTTCTCTTTTTTTTAGTTTTTATTGAGCACATTTCATACATTTCTTAATCAGATTTAGACTCATTCCCCCATCCATGCCCACCCCTCTTGCCCCCTCCCCCCATCAGAGCTCATGGATTCTGTCATACACAAGTCCTTTCTTGCATCATTTTCTCAGTCTTTTATAACTTTTTTAGTGCAGAGGTTTACTATTTTGGCCAGTTCTTTGAATAGGTTTTTCTCTCTCTTTTTTTGTTCCCATTTGATTTTATATTATTCCAAAATATGCATATATACACTCCACACATAAATCAAAATTACAAAATCTGAAAATAAACTATAGGTTAATTCCGAAGCACATTTAGAGATTCACATTTTAACAGTAAAGTTGCATGAAGGTGAAAAGATGTACAACTTTACATTCTCTCCTTTTTTTAGAATATGAATATGAATATTCCTATATGATAGCACACACCATAGGATTACATAGAGATAAATTATGAATGGTTGTAGCATGTATCAATAAAAAGAGAAAATGTTATTTTAAAAAAATTTTTAACTGTTAAATATTTTTTTTTTACCAAAAGATGTCATGTTTTCCCCAAGGAAGTACTTGAAGTTTCCTCCTTGGCAAACAAAATAGCCATCAATCCTGCCCCCGTGCTCCACACTGGGGTCCCTCCCCACCATGGTCACTCAAATGAGGTCCAGCAAGCATGAGTCCTGTCTTGATCTTCCTGCACTGGCCTCCATGACATAGCATGGGTAGTCAAACAACAGTAGTCTACACTCTGAAGAGGCTGAAATCCCAGTAACCACTCAGTCTACAAGCTAGATATCTTAGTAGTCCTTATCTGGCATTGAAGGTTTGAAGGATTCTCAAGTTTTATACCTGAAGTACAATTTCTTAGACCTAACTGATTATTTATTTCTGGTTATACTTTCTTTTGGATGCTTAAGGCCACACAGTCATCCCAGATTAACCACAATTTCTCAAGGTCAGTTGAGGATCTGGTCCTCAAGGGTCACTTGGGGTTTTTTTGGGCAGGGGAGCCCCTGGCTCCTTTTGGTTTTTCAATCACAAGTTCCATCCACTTGAGGACACAGTTAGGTCTTGCTAGACCAGGCTTCTCTTTTTGAATTATGAGCAGACTTTCCTCTTTATAGGGTGGACACTGGCTGGAGTCCCATTAGTGGATATCCAAGACCTCCCTGCACAGGAAGACTGGTGACTCACATTTGCAGGACATTTCAGGAGATGCCCCCATGCATATTCCCCTGAGACTTAGTTGTCATCTCTTCCTGTCTGTTGCAATTAGGGTCATTTGTTGTCTTTCGAGTGTTTTTAGCTGCAGAGTTAACTCATTTATTTGTGCCCTTTCTGTTTTTTTAACATAAGCATCCAGGGCTATAAACTTCCCTCTTAGGACTGATTTTAAGGTGTCCCATAAGTTTTGTTGTGTTGTACTGTCGTTGTTGTTTAGTTCCAGGAATGCTTTTATTTCTTTCTTTATTTCTTCCTTGACCCATTCATTGTTCAGGAGTGTGTTGTTTAGTTTCCATGTGTTCGTGTAGTAGGGCTTCTCCTGGTGTTGATGTTGAGCTTTATTGCATTGTGGTCTGATAGAATGCATGAAATTATTTCAATTTTTTTGTATTTGTTGAGGTTTTTTCTGTGTCCCAGTATGTGGACAATTTTGGAGAATGTTCCATGGGGTGCTGAGTAGAAAGTGTGTTCTCTGGTGCTTGGGTGGAATATTCAGTAGATGTCTGTGAGGTCCATTTGCTGTATCTTATTGTTCAATTCAGATGTCTCTCTGTTTATGCTTTGTCTGGTTGATCCATCCAAGGAGCTCGGTGGGGTAGTCCCCTACTATTAGTGTGCTGGGGTTACCCTGTGCCTTGAGGTCCTGTAGTGTTGTGTTTATAAAGATTGATGCACTGGAGTTTGGTGCCTATATATTCATGATTGTGAAGTCTTCATGGTAAATTTTTCCCTTTAATGAGGATGTAATGGCCCTCTTTGTCTCTTCTGATTACTTCTACTTTGAAGTCTATTTTGTCTGATATTAAAATAGCAACTCCTGATTTCTTTTTGGTACCATTTGCTTGGAATATTTTTTCCATCCTTTCACTTTCAGTTGGCACCTATCCTTGAGGGTGAGATGGGTTTCTTGTAGACAGCATATAGATGGATTCTGTTTCCTAATCCATTCTCCCAGTCTATGCCTTTTGATTGGGGAGTTTAGTCCATTAATATTTAAGGTTATAATTGAGAGATGTGTGTTGCTTCCTTTCCCCTTATCATCCATTTACATTTTTGGTCTAGGTTTCTACTTTTGCAGTTATGCTTTTAATCATTTCCCTTTCCGGGTGCCTGGGGATAGCTGTTCCTCTCCTCTGCCCTTTGAATTGCTTCAAGTATTCTCTGAAGGTTTGGTTTTCCAGCCATGTATTCTTTCATATTGTTTATGTCATAGAAGATTTTTCTCTTTCCTTCAACTGGAATTGACATTTTTGCTGGATATAGTAACTTGGGTTGGCATTTGTAGTCCTTTAGCACTGGGAATGCTTTGGTCTATGTTCTTCTTGGTTTCATAGTCTGCACTGAGAGGTCAGCTGTAATTTTAATAGGTTTTCCCTTATATGTAACTTGTTTTTCTTTTGTGGCTTTTAGAATTTTGTCCTTGTTTTGGGTGTCTAGTGTTTTAAATATGATATGGCGTGGGGAGTTTCTTTTCTGGTCTTGTCTATTTGATATTCTATGTGCTTCTTGTATTTGTATTGGTTTGGGAAAATTTTCTATTTTTTCTATTTTTTTCTATTATTATCTATTATTCTGTTGAAGATCTGATCAATGCCATTCTCTTGGGATTCTTCTCCTTCCTCTATCCCCATGATGTGGAGATTTGATCTTTTCATAGTGTCCCACATTTCCTGGCTGTTCCATTCTTGTGTATTTTTAAATTTTTCATAGTCTTTACTTGAGCTCTTTAGTCATTCTGTGTTGTCTTCTAGGTCTGATACTTTTTTCCTGCTTCCTCCATTCTACTTCTGAGGCTTTTTCCCATTCTTTCCTCTTGATTGCATGAGTGTTTGATTTCCATTTCCTTTTTTATTTCATCTTGTGTTTTCTTTACTATTTCCATTTCCTTTTGGAGGTTCCAAATCCTTTCTTATAGCTCCTTGCTTCGCTGGTTTGTTTCCTTTTTCATTTCAGCATGGGATCTTTTCAGTGTTTCCACTTCCTTCCAGAGTTTGTCATTTTCTCCTTTTAGTTCTTTCTGTAGATTATCATTCTTTCCCTCTAGGTCTTTTCTGAGTTTTTCATTCTCTCCCCTTAGTTCCATGATTTCTTTGAATATGTCTGTGATTGTTTTATGATCTGTGTCCTGTGCTACCTCCAAGGAGGTCTCCTTGTGGGAATCCTCCATAGGTTCAGTAGACTTTAATATGGAATTATTCTGTGCTTTTCCCATATTGTTCTTTCTTTGTGCCCTTGGCATATGGGATTCCTTTTGCCTGTATTCTGATGCGAATCACTAATGCCTCTTCACCGCGTTGAAGGATCACTTTCTCTGATTACTTCTCTTTATTTGTGGGGTGTTGGCTTGTCTAGATTTCAGGCTTTCAATTTTGGTTATATATTGGGAGGTATAGCTCACTCTTCCCTTTCTATTCTGCAAGAACAGACGCGGTCCCTGCAGCTCAGCTGGTCTGGGCCAGGCAGCTGCTGTGTGCCCGGAGGCCCCAGGTTATTTTGTTTAAAGTTCTTTTCTAGGAAACTCTAGACATGTTTCCAGCAATTACTGTTCCTGTTTTGTCAATCATAAAAGTTTCTCTTTTTCCTATCCTATGTTACTTGATCTCCTTTCAAGAGCATACTGTGTTGTTCTGTTGTTCATTACTTCCAGGTTCTTTTTCTTCTTCTTCTTTTTTTTTCCTTTTTGATTCTCAGCTGGCCTTGGAACCCAAGCTGTCCTCAATGTCAAAGTTCTGTCTCCCCTGTGCTAGGATATGGGATTAAAGTTGCAGGCCACTACTCCTGGCTTCTGAATCTATTTCAATGGCCCAAAGCTTACTCCATGTTACCTGAACGTAGAAATATTACTTTGAATACAAAAGATCTCTACTCCAAAGACAACATTTACAGAGTTTCATTGTGAACCAGTGTAGACTGCATCCCAGGCTGCTCCTGCACTGCCTGTCCAGTCTTCCCTTGCAGTATTTCTGTGAGCATCCTCTCCCCTCTGCCACCATCATCAAGACATGCCTTCTTGATTGCATGATTATGCAATCAAGTCAACTTCATCAGCAACTGGTATCCTGCTCCTGATCATCCAACCTCTCCAGTTCTTTTACTTCAGCCCAGATCCCTCCTATATTGACTTTTCTAGTCCACAGTGGTTTCTATCTTTTCTGGCCTTATATTGTTATTTAGCAATCAGTTTTATCATTTCAATATTGCAATATTGATTGCAGATCTGACCATTCCTAAATACCAAAAGTTACTTCAGATAGCAAGTGCCCTATGAAGCAGATGCCCTGTAAATGTTTTGTAAACATTCTAATTGTACTCAGCAAAGGTGAAGACATTTTGTTGATCCTTACTGATGAGCTCCCACATAGAAACAGTGTGCCAGGCTACTCAGAGGTGTCGGGTACCAGAGCTTTGTGACTTTCCCAAGTGGTGGCTCCTGGTAGGAGGGCAAGTGCTGTGATAGGAACTTAGGCCTTTGACAATGGAATTGGAGCTGCTGGATTCTGATGGAAGAGAACACAGGAGCTCTACTTGTTTACTTCAGAAGCAAGATTGTTTTCTATGCTGTTCTCTTCTCATCAATTTTTTATTACCTTTTATTTTCTCCTGGGAAAGAATAAATCTATTGAATTTGCATTTACTCAAACAAAACTATTCAGTAAGCAGAATGAGAGGCTCTAAGCACTGGTCTACTGGCTGTCATGGAGTTGGCTAAGTTTTGTAAAATGTGATTTTTGATGGTTTTCTAGTATGCTTCTATTGATAATTTTTGCAATTAGCAAAGCATAAAGTATAAAGACATGACTTACTTTTCTTAATTGCAGATAATAAATTAAAAGCATAAAGAAGAGGGCTCTAAGCCATAAGATTAGGTGGCTTCATATATAGACATAAATTTGAAATGCCCTGCAGTACACCTTTTTGGATGCATTGGCACATCCTGCCTTCTAATAAAGGTCATATAGGTCAGCACTATAGTGTGCTATAGAATGGGCTTTCTGGTCTCCAAAATGAAGCCTGGAATGTTCCTGGAAAAACTAGGGCAGTAGCACTGGGGATTGCAGGTGGCTGTTTAATATTTATTTCCACTCTTCATGGGAAGTTGGTGAATGTCTTTAAATTTTCATTACCCAGCTGTGGATCACTGCAGATATTTCCAGACCCTAGAGTCGTAAAGCAACTATAGACTCTCAACTTTCTGTGTGCAGTGAGCCATTCCATCCCTGCTTCTCAGCCCTTCTGTGGTCAAGGGGGAGGTTTTAATCTCATGTTTACTGTGGGCTTCTAGAGCCAAGGGGTCATATATCCAATGCTATGCATCCCCAAGACTGTCCTCTGCCAGGTTCAGTATTTCACCAGAGGAGTAGCAGGAGTGTATAGTCATTCTTAATGGCTAAGACTTGTAACAGAGAAAAGACACAAAGCAAGATGCAAAGGGGAAAAGTGAATTAGAGAAAGGCTGATGGAAACCAAGCACAAGCTTCCAAGAGACCCATTCACTGCCATCCCACAGGATGTCTTCAGCCCTCTAGCAGTGGATCATGACAGCCTTTGTGAAGTGTTGCCAGAAAAGTTCACTAAAGGCTCATCTCCTGTGATTGTAATTGGACAGTACACATGTAGGAACCATCTGCTTAGCATCTTAAGATTCCAGACTCCCAGAAAATGGGCAGGTGTTCAACATTAACCATATTGTTTCACAGTTTAAGAACCTTGAGATAGTCTTACTTGTTCTAGAAGTGGTGGAAACCTACCAGTGCCTAGGTTTTCTGATATCAGTCAAGTACCAGTTTTGTAAATGGGACTATCTGGAGATAGCCATCTCAGGCCTGATATGTAGAGTCTCTCAGTATATCACACAAGATCCAAGTATGATTTTACCTACAGACTGTGTGGTTGAGTTTTGCAAACCACTGAGTTATTTCTGTTTCTTATTCATTTATTTTAAAAGGTTATGTGGTAAGATATTACATTGGTTTGAGGAAGTGCTAGTAGTATGTTCACCTCTACAATCTGTGACCTCTCCAAGCACCTCTAGGTGCTTGGTTACATTTACCATGAATGGTATGTCCTACTGAGTAGCCCTTAAGTCTAATTAGATAGCTGTTGGTTATCCCCAATATAAAAGTGCCTCTATTGCACCAATAGAGATATTTGCTGGGACAGTTATTGTTTTGTTTCATAGGTTTTACTTCTGGGTAGGAGTATCGATTGCTTTTCTTCCTTGGAAGCTTATATAAAGCCTTCCCTTACCACAAGAGCTGGTCCTCCAAGAGGTAGCTTTCTGCCGAGTTCCAGTTCAGTTTCTCCAAGTCCTGTATCCAAAATGTGTGATGTCCTCAGGAACAGGGTCTTACCTTCAAGTTCTAGGAGGCAACAAAGAGCTATGGCAATAGCCTGTATTCATTTGAGAGTGTCTTGGACTGCCTTGACCAACAACTGGAAGGGAGCTTTCCTTGCCTGGCACCGGGATTTGGTTAGATACCCTTCAGCTATATGCATGCATTCACATATAAATTATATGTGTATTTTTAAGGAAGCTTATGAAATGATATATTTCCCTATGTTTTTTCAGATATCCCTAGTGTTGGTTAACTCTACTTCTTCCCTCCTCCCCGACACTGGCATCCCTCTACCCTCCCCAGGTAAAGTCTCTCCATATTTTTCCCATTTCTTCCTTCAGGGCATCCATCCATATCCTACTATCCCCTTCTCTTGAGCTCCTTCTATTCCCTTCCCCCCCATAGTCTCTACTTTCCCGGCTTCTGTGGTCACTTCTGCTTATATATTCACAACTAAAGATTCGAAGCTAGGATTCACGAATGAGAGAATATGTGGCTTTTCTGGGTATGTGTTATTTCACTTAGTATAATGTTTTCTAGTCCCATCAATTTATCTGCAAATTTCATGATTTCATTTTTCTTTACAGAAGAATGGAGCTCTATTGCATATGAACGTTTTCATTATCCATTCATCAGTTGAGGGACACATAGGTTATTTCCATTTCCTTGCGATTGTGAAGCGTATCACTCAAAATGGCAGAGCAAGTTTGTCTGTAGCAGGATATTGAGTCCTTTGGGTGTAATGATAAGAAGTGGTGTAGCTACGTGATATGGTAGATCTACTTTCAGCTTTCTGATAATTCTCTACATTGATTTCCATAGTGGCTGTACCAATGTAATTTCCTTCTTTCTTCTAAATACTTATATTTACAGGTGAGTATAGTTCTTGACACTCATCAAAGAAACTTTTTACAACAAATGGAAGCTACTGAAAAGTCCCACAATTGATCAAATCCAAAGAATAAGCAACTGTGTGGTGCCTTGCCCCAGCTGATACAACTATAATGCAATCCTTACACCTTAGGTGCAGGGAACATCATAGAAGATGGATCAGAAGACCCGAGGAATGGGATGCTTGCTGCTAGATAGTGTATTCTAGACCTGACAAGGAAGCTGCAGCCATGAAACCTCAGCAATATGGCTGTCTAAACACGACCTGCATAATGACAACACTAGCTGACAAGCCAATGTGGATGGGGAAACTTCACAAAGTTCCACCTTTACATGGAGAACAACAGGGAATTGGACGATGCTTTGGGAGCGAGGATAAGTTTTTTCCTATCTCCTGATAGGTTATTCAATCCCAAGTGTTCAACCTTAAACATATGTATGCATCCCTAAATGGACTAAGTGTAAGTGTGTGTGTGTGTGTGTGTGTGTGTGTGTGTGTGTGTAGGAATGTGTATGTAATAATCACCAAAGAAGAGGACAAGAAATTGATCAGCAGTTGAGGGGGTGATGTAGCAAGAGTTGGCATGGAGACAGGGAGAGTTATGAATGATCTAAATATATACCCATACATAAAATGTAAAGGTTAGATATTCTGTTGGTTCTGCATGAGGTGCTCGGTCTACCACTCAGCTGCATCCCATGACTCTGTTGCTTTTCTTCATCAGCCAACCACACTAGCCTCTGGTCAGTCCTTTAAGGGCTCCAAGTGGTTTCCAATATGCATCTTTCACTTTGAAAACTGCTTATTGAGAGATGTCTCTTCTGACCTTCTAGAAAAGACAAGTACTCATTTAATACTCTATGAGTATTCTATCCTTTTCCTCAGCATCAGTGACAATTCTCCTTTAATACTAATAAGTAGATTGTAACTTAATATTTGCCTTCATAGCTCACAATAGGTTTCTTCAAGAGGCAGTGTCCATGTGTATCTTGTTTCCAGTTGTATATAATGAGTACCTGACATCAATTAGTATTTGCTTAAGGGAAGAACTCATATTTTAGGGCCTGGAGGGATGGCCTAGCGTTTAAGAGCGCTGACCGCTCTTGCAGAGGACCCGGGTTCAATCCCCAGCACCCACATGGCGGCTGAGAACCGTCTGTGACTCCAGTTCCAGGAGAACTCCAGTTCCAGGGGAATCCGAGACCCTCTTCTGACCTCCGCGGCATCGCACGACACGGGTGCGCAGACCTGCATGCAGACAATACATTCATACACATAAAAATAAATAAAATTAAATTAAAAAGGAACTCATATTTTACACTTGAATCCTTTGACAAAAGAATTTTCCATGTTGGACTGAAGGCAGAAAACTGAAGAAAGAATTGGGAGGCCTGAGCCAGGCATGATGACACATGCCTTTGATCCCAGCACTTGGGAGTGGTGAGGGATGCAATTGGGAGGCAGAGGTAGGCAGATCTCTGTGAGTTCAAGGCCACCCTGGTCTCCATAGAGAGTTCCAGGACAGCTGGGACTGCAGGGAGACCCTGCCTCAAAAAGACGAAAAACAAAACAAAACAAACAACAACAACAACATTAACAAAAACAGAACTGGGAGGCCTGGGCTGAGGATCAAATGAACATGCTTGCAGCTCAGGCTTGTAAATTGAATTTTACTATAAAAACCGAATAGAATGTTTCCACATGGATGCATTCTGTCACAAGAACCACAGGGAATGTGCAGAGTCATGCAGGTCTAGGCTTGGAAACAGCACTATAATTTATTGAATGGTGTAAGGCCAGCTACTAAACTTTCACAAGCCCTGTTTCTCCTCTCTGCAAGGCAAGAATGTTTTCTCCCACCAAATCAAGGAGTCTCTTTCCTAACTTTGTAGAACAGTTCTGATTGAAAGCTGACCCTTGTGAGCTCACTTCTTCAACAGGAACCAAGTCTCTGCTGATGATTAATAATCTCTTACTTACATTGATCCTCCATCCACTCACTATAACTTCTATTGTTAGAGCACAATTTAATTTCCTTAGAAAACAAGAACAAATTTGAATTGTCTTCTACATTTAAGACCTTCGAATGTATGATGACAGCTATAAAGTCACACTTAGAATTCCCTTTTTCTATGTAGTCTAAATATTGCCTTCAGCTACTACTTACATGTACTAGAGATTAGGGACAGGACCTGCCTGGTTTTCATACTCCTTGCAATATTGGATGTCTTCCTGTGTGCATAATGCATCTGTGAAGTGTGTTAGGGTGCTTCCAAGAATCAGAACTGATAATATCTGTGTTTATGTGATATATGTTTTCATGAGGAAGTTTAAAAATTTGGCTCTAGATGAGACTACCAAGTCCAAAATTTATAGAACAGGATGAGAAATCTGGCAGGAGATGCTTCCACCTGGAAACCTCAGTTTTTGCTCTCAGGGTCTTCAATTGATTGGCTGAGGCCCACCCTCACTATCAAGTATAAACTTTACCACTTAATTATTGATAGGAATCAAATCTACAGAATATCTTCACAATAGCAGCAAAAGTAGTGCGTTGGCTCATCACTACATTGCCAATTACAAGCAATATCTTTGAACTATTGTCTTCAAAACTAAATGCAAAACATTTGCTCTGGGGAGGATCCAGCACAGACTGAGTTAGATCCTTTGATCTGAAAGCTACTTTATTAAAAAGGTAGCCTCAGATTTGTATTAACTATATAGAAACGGACTTCTTTTTGTCTACAGATAAGCCTAGGACCTGCTAGAGAAACTAGGGGTGGGGTAGGGGTGGGGTGGGGGTGGAGTTCCTGGCAACTAGAAATACCTCCAAACTGAAGGAAAGGACTTTGTGAAGAATCTGGGAAAGGAAGCTAAGGAAAGGATTGTACATGACATTCTACTGTGTCTGAGAAAGACTTTAACATATTTTCTTCCATCTCCTCCATCCTTTCTCTTCACAAGTCCCCAAAAGATACCTAAAGCCTGTAGTATAGCTTTGAACATAACCAGGATTAAAAGAAAAAGTCGAGAGTATGAACAGCCAACATTTGTAGGCTGGACACAGAATCATCTCTGATTTGACCACGGCAGAGCCTGGGCCTTCTTGGACCTTATTTGTGCTGAGTTGGCTATTTATGGTTGGCTGAACAATACTGCTTCTGATTGGCTGAAACTTAGCTGCTTCACTTTTAAGTTAGATTTCTATTGGTTTACATTATAAAATATACTGTAGTTTTCTACAAAGGAATTTCAAGTTTGATGGCAACTTGGGCCCAATTTAAGTATTTTAGTATCATTATTATGTAATATCTCTTATAGGTTATTTACAGCATTATAAGTGACTTAAATTTTGAAAACTGTATCATAGAAATATATTTATTGTGGCAGAATTTCCTAATGAAAGACAAGCAGAAAGGGAGGTGTTTTTGGAAAGGGGCACAAGAGTCACCAGGTGGATTAGCTGCACCCCATCCCCTCTTCTCCATTTCTGAAATCTGTCCAATAAGCCCGTCAAGAGGTTGAGCTATCTAAGAACCTCAGCCACCTGATCATCCTGCAGGGTCAGCCCTCCAGCATCTATGCAGCCTCAGCCACCTGATCATCCTGCAGGGTCAACCCCCAGCATCTATGCAGCCTCAGCCACCTGATCATCCTGCAGGGTCAGCCCTCCAGCATATATGCAGCCTCAACCACCTGATCATCCTGTAGGGTCAGCCCCCAGCATCTATGTGGCCTCAACCACCTGATCATCCTGTAGGGTCAGCCCTCCAGCATATATGCAGCCTCAGCCACCTGATCATCCTGTAGGGTCAGCCCTCTAGCATATATGCAGCCTCAGCCACCTGATCATCCTGTAGGGTCATCCCCCAGTATCTATGTGGCCTCAGCCACCTGATCATCCTGCAGGGTCAGCCCTCCAGCATATATGCAGCCTCAGCCACCTGATCATCCTATAGGGTCAGCCCTCCAACATATATGCAGCCTCAGCCACCTGATCATCCTGTAGGGTCAGCCTCCAGCATCTATGCAGCCTCAGCCACCTGATCATCCTGTAGGGTCATCCCCAGTATCTATGCAGCCTCAGCCACCTGATCATCCTGTAGGGTCAGCCCCCAGCATCTATGTGGCCTCAGCCACCTGATCATCCTGTATGGTCAGCCCCCAGCATCTATGCGGCCTCAGCCACCTGATCATCCTGTAGGGTCAGCCCTCCAGCATATATGCAGCCTCAGCCACCTGATCATCCTGTAGGGTCAGCCCCCAGAATCTATGCAGTCAGCCACCTTACCATCCTGCAGCGTCATCCCCCAACATCTATGCAGTCACCTGACCCTCCTGCAGCGTCATCCCCCAGCATCTATCAGGTGCACCACCTCTCTCACTGGTTTGGTTTCCTAATCTCCATGTAAATATCTGGAGGTTCTGAACAGTTGAATGATCAGCAGGAGAAAACAAAATAATGGCATCTGTCATTTCTTTTTTTTTTAACTATTTTTTTATTTTATTTATTTTTTACGTGTATGAATGTACTGTCTGCATGTAGGTTTGTGCATCCATGTTGGGCAAATGCTGCGGAGGTCAGAAGAGGGTATCGGATTCCCCTGAAACGGAGTTAAAGGTGGTTCTCAGCCATCGTGTGGATGCTGGGGATCGAACCCGGGTCCTCTGTAAGAGCAGTCAGCGCTCTTAACCTCTAGGCCATCTCTCCAGCCCCGGAGTCTGTCATTTCAAAAAACAATGGAAGCCTACAGCATCCACCGATCACAGCTATAGAGTCCAAGTGACTGCTAGGTGGACGCATACTTTGCTTAATCAAGTATGTAGTATTATCTGGGACAGCATCAAGACTTGTGGTTGACATATGCTCAGGTTCACAGAGTATGTCACAGAATGGCATATCCTTGTCATTCATGTACAAGATATTAGGTGTTTCTTGAATGGTCATTTGTACTCTAGACTTTATGGGCATTTAATTTAGTGAATATTCTTGAAATATTGGGTATAATGCATGTGTTCGAATGTATGTTTAGTAGCCAAGTTTTTATGGTCAAAGCCTGAGCCCTGGTAACCCTAACAAGCAGGACTCAGCCACACATCTTCAGATGGCCAGTTAAAAGAGAGAAGTCATAATGGAAAGCAAAGAAAGGAGATTTATTGGAGAGAAGAACAAACGAAGAAGTCCACCAAGTCCATCTTCAGAGTCCTACTTGAAGTTTGGGTTTAAATAGGGTGCAAGAGTTATGTAGAACCTTGAAGTCCTGGTCAAGGTGTGTCCTGAGCAGTACTGAGCTATCTGACCTCTGCTCCAGTCTGTCCTGCAAGGCGGTGCTCTGACAAATTGTCAGAACTGTGTGAAATTTCTTCCTGGGAGGCTTCAGCCTATGCTCTTTTCCAGCACGGACTTCCTGAGTAAATACCAATTCCCTGGGGACCATTGTTTCGAGTCTAACAGTGGAAGGGAGGGTCATAAGTGTCTCTCTTTAGAATGTCTTTGCTCCTTCCAGAATGATTCCACATTTAAAGTACAACTGTTGTATCAAATAGATCACATATTGTTTAAGACAATGAAAAGGTAATCTGTGCCTAGCAAAAAGAAATATTAAATAAATAGTAGCACAGACAGTATATAGAATAGAGTAAAAGTTGAGACAGTGTAATCAAAGTGGCCAGAACTGAAAAGCAAATGCCAATCAGAAAATGCTGTGATTTACATTAGATGCATCAAGATTTCACTTCCGCTGTGGTCTCATTAAGATATTGCATTCTTGAGGCTGGAGAGATGGCTCAGCAGTTAAGAACACATGATGCTTTTGCAGAAGACACCCACATGGCAGTTCACGACTATCCATAACTCCACTTCCAAGGGATCTGACGTCCTCCTCTGGCCTCTGGGGGCACCAGGCACATAAGTGATACACATACAAAAATGTAGATGAAAAGCACTTATCCACATACAATAAAAATAAATTAATTTTTTCTCAATATTTTTTATTTGATTTTTTTAACAATAAGTAATAAGTAGTGAATACAAGCATCCTTCAAGGTAAACCAGTTTGCAAGCATCTATGCCCAAACCCACACAGCCCAAGGCTCCCACCATCCAGCTGGAGGGGCTTGTATGTACAATCATGTTGATCAAATAAGAGTCTAGTCTATATTGCTGTAGTTTCACCATTCACCTCAGTCACAGCCCTTACATTCTACCATGTCCCCCCCCCCTTCCACAGATTGTTCCCTAGGCTTAGAAAAGGGGCACAAGTGGGTGAGAACCAAAACAGTCTACTTTCTCTGGAGATGTCATTTTGGACTATGATCAATTCGGGTTGTTTCCTTTCATGGGTTAAAGTTTATCCAGGAATAACCTTTCAATCCTACTAATGAAGCACAAGCAATTAGATATATAGTTATTTAAACGGTACTAATTATTATGGTAGGTTAAGTTTTATAGACACAGATGTTTGGGTAGCATGCTAATCTATGAACTATATTTTTTCTATAAAAGATGACAAGGTCTTACTGTGTCTTAGAACATCTCCTAACCACTAGAGGATGTAAGCTTGTGACATCAGCCATGAATTATTCTTCCAAGGACAGAGATACTAGCCAATTATTTTGGGGATATACAGACATATGTCTGCCACTGCTGCACAGTATTTCCAGGCGGGCGAAGTATAGCTGATGCTGATGGAGGAGTCTTGCTTGACTCAAGGAGACCAATATTTACTTTATTGGTTTAGTGGCCTTTGGTAACACTCTCTGGCATTCCAGAGACCAACTGTACACTTGCAAGTGTGGTCTCAATACATCTTTCCCATGCTTACGCCAGGTCTTCAACAGCAGGGCCTTACCACCTCTCTTCTTGCAGGTATCCCAGTTTACCTTTTGGGGGGGCTTGGATCCCCTGGCCAACATCTCCTTGGCAGAATAATCCATTGCTAATATCAGAGCTCTCCTGTATTAATATATTTTGCTTAATTGCACAGCTTAAAAAGACTTTAGTATTGTATTTGGCTCTGAATAGAGAATAATCCTTTTCACAGTTCCTATGTCTATAAGACAATTAAATAAAGCAGTTATACCGGTTTTATAAGAGATTACCTGTATAACAGTCAGCTCTAATTTACAGTTAGGGAATGACTTCAGCACCATCATGTTTTTCTTTGTTCTATGAAAAGGAGGTAAGAAAGTCTCTCATATTAAAACTTTGCAGCACTGGGAAGGTAAGGTTCATTAGGGCTCATTATAAACAGTTGTTACAAATAGGAACCACAGAGATGTTTGATGCATGTAGCAGTCTGAGGAATTTTTTCCCTTTTAATATTTAGATGGGCCAACTTCTCTGCTGATATTTTTTGGTACATCCTGCACAATGCAAGACTGTATCTTTTCTTTCTCAGCCATTAAGTTGGTGATGTTCTGACCTGTGGGAACATACAAATCTTTTCCCATAGTTAGTTTTAAGATTTAAATTGAAAAATTTGACAAAAAGATTTAATATATAACTGTATCCCCCTTTATTTTAGGTTTTTATTTTTTGACCCGTGAATCTCAAGAAGGAAGTTGTAGTACACATACCTATAGGCAGGAATCAAGGTGTAAATTTCATTAAATTTACCCAAGCTGTTTTGGGTGACTGTATGTTGTTAATTTGGGAAGCAAACTTAATTCCTTAAGTTAAATTATCCTACAGGTAAAAGAAAATGTTACAAGATGATACTGTACAACACAAAAGTTATAGAGAACATTTGTATACATTAATCCCAAAGTTGTGGTTATAAAATTTTAAGTAAAACAAATGTGGACAACAATTTATATTTCTAATTAGCTTAAATGTATTACCATTTTTATTAAAACCTTTTAACCAATGTTGTTTAATATAGACATTTTTACTTTTACTAAGTCCTAAAATACCATATGATTTGTAGATAAAGTTTGGGCAAATTTGATTACTTGTTAAATTCACATCAATTAAATATACACTAATCAATTTTCATTCAATCCTAGAAGCTCAAAGAACAAAGACCAGGAAATAATTTATAAGAATATGTTTCAGATTCCTGCCTCAATATATGGGACCCCCAAAATGTTTACATTATTAATTAGACACAGAAGCTGGAAGAATTCTTGAGTCCACAACATGGCCTGATTTTATACAAAACCTCTCATTTAATACATTGTCAAGTGGCCTGGTCTCTTGCTATGCTCTAATATGAAGAAATCCCTAAAATAATATGTGTAGATTAGATTGAAGGTAATTGTGTCCAAATTTTTTAGGAAGGAAAGAGTATAGGCATCAACTTGGTGGAAGGCTGTTTGAAACATTCTATTAGGCTTACCCAGATATTATGTCATCAAATAGATCTTCCTTGTCTTTCAGCTTCATTTGCAGTGAATATATAATTTTGAAAAATAAGTTATTTTTTATTTTTATTTTATGTGTATGCATATTTTATGTGTTGTGCAATGCCCACAGAGCCCAGAAGAGGGTGTTGGATACCCTGGAACTGGAGTTACAGACAGTAGTTAGCTACTATGTGAGTGCTGGGAACTGAACCCAGGTCCTCTGAAAGAGCAACCAGTGCTCTTAAGCACTGAGCTAGCTCTCCAGCCTGAGAATGTGTAATTTTTTTAAAAGTGTGGTCTCTTTTAAACTGAAGAATTCCCACAACAGAAGTCTGAAACTCAATCAAGAGTGTCATTGTAGATTAAGATGAATTAATTATACTATCAGTCTATATACTGAGTAAATCTAGTTGTCTGAAAAAGCAACATGGTAGAAAACAGCAAAAATTATAATATTTTCTCTTGTTTGTATATATTCATATGTGGTCATTTGTATGCAGAAACCATCCTTGTATACACATATACATCCTAGTCCCATGGACACTGGATTTTAATAAAATAATGCTTTTGTTAAAATTTAAAAATATATGTATACACTAATTGAATATAGACCTGTGTCCCTCTCCCAACCCTCCCACCCCACCAGATTCACCATTTCAGTCAGTTCTTTGATGCAGTCTTTTCTGTTGTTGGTGTTGTTGGTGTTGTTCTTTCTAATATGCATCACTCCCCACAAGAAATATTTACAATGGATGAGGGATACCATTTGTCTTTTTTTTCTGTGACTGTGTTAGATCTTCTAGTTCTATCCATTAATTTTTAAAAAGATAATACATTTCTTACCTTTGAAAATGGTAACAAATATCACTTGTGTATACTAATCATAGACTGAGCTGATTTTATTGAAATGATTATTAAATTATAAAAAGTAATTATTGTTTCTGATGTTAGATGAAAATGCAATATGTATATAAAGAGGAGAACAAAGAAAAGCAAGACATAGAGACAGAAAACTCTATGTAAATCCACAATAGTGTGTCAGTAGAAGCAAGCAGCTATCTAGCTAACCCTGTTTAGAACTAGCTCTTAAGTATCTGAGATTAGCTTTACCTACAGCAGCAAGTAAAAAGAAATTTGCCCCAAACAGAATAGACCTAAGGCAAAAGCAGAGTTAGTAGTTAAGAAAGTCCTGAGAGTTTCAGTTAAAGATGAGAAAGAAGAAATACACACCCTGTCACACCAGGAAGGGGAAGAAATGGCTCCTGTATACCCCCTCCCATGCTGTCAAGTGTGGAAGCACTGAGAAAGGCATGGAAATCTGATTCTGTGTCCACAGCATTGTGAGCAGATCTGGAAATGTCACAAAATGAAACCGACACTGCAGACTGCATGTCAATGTGTAGAGATCTACATGCCACAGCACTCACCTCACTGTTCTGTCCACTCAGTAAACACACCAATACTCATCAAGAGTCACGCCAGGACCTAGCTTGGGTGAACCCACACATGCTAGGTTAACTAGTTTGCCATAACAAAGTATCACAGACAGGTGGCCTAAACTACAGATACTTAATTTCTTACTATTCTTTAAGCTAGAACTCTGAGATCAAGATGCCAGCAGACTTGATTTCTTCTAAGGTCTACTTTTTGGCTTGTAAATGCTTTTCTCCCTCTGTCTTTACAAAAATCTTCCTTCTATGCCAATATGTGCCCACATTTCCCCTTATGAGGATACCTGTCATATTGGATTAGGGCCCACTCTAGGGCCTTCATTTGAATTTGTTTACTCCTGAAGGACCCTATCTCCAAATACAGTCTTCTATAATCTGGAATGTTGAATATCCCCCAAGCATCCATGCATTATTTAATTGGTACATTATTTAAAAGTGTTGTGGACCCTTAGGAGATGTAGCTCTGTGGCAGACCCACAGGTCACTGGGGACATGCCCTCAGTTGTGGGGCTATGGCCCCTTCCTCTTCTCTTCTGTTTCCTGCCTCTGAGCTGAGGAGGTTATTCCACCACATACTCTCTGCCAGCACTGTCTGATACATCCACAAGAAGCAAAATGAATCCACTTGATCATGGACTGAAAACTTCAAAACTGAAGGAAAATAAGACTTTTCTTTCCATAAACTAATTATCTCAAGCATTGGATCACAGTGACGAGGATCAAATGAATAACAATTATATTCTGTTGCACTGCAGTTAGGGCTTTGGCAGATGAAGTTCTTGTGTACGACTTGGCACATAACAAGACCAGAAGGACTTACAGTTACTGTGATGAACATCCCTCATCTCCATTGCTAGCAGGTCTAACTATCCATATCTGTGCAGCGTATTTTAGGTATCAGAGTCACAAAGTCATCCTTGTCAGAACATCTAAAACTGATAGAATTAGATTTGCTTTGAGCACTGTAAAATGATTAAACAAGAGGCAGAGCATTGTGCTTTGTGTGGAAATTCCCATTTATAGCTTGTGAATGTTTTGTAAAAGATTGTAATATCATTCTTCCATTTTTGCTAGTCCACATTCTTCCTTAAACCATAATAATTTAGGGCTCCTTTTAAAAGCTTGTTTTGAATTCTTCTTTGGCACCATCAGATACTTAAGTGGTTTTGGAAAAGTTTACAGGGTGAGGTCTCAGTCCAATCATATACAAACTTGGATAATAACAATTATCTGCTATGGAGCCCTGAAGGATTAAAGGAGCATACCATAAAGTATGTCATTCCTCCCTTGACATCCAGCAGGTGTTTAACACATATAGGCAAAACTGTAAGTGTTATTTGTATTCAGAATATTTGGGAAAGATAATGGACTTCTAGATACTGGGTTGAGGAAGCAATAAAAAACAAAGCCATACTCCCTCCTCGACCCATGCTCTATCTTGACAACAAAAACTATTCTGGCTTACTCCAAGATTACGCATGCCAATCAGCATTCCATTATGAGCTGAGCCAAGAAGAGATTAGGAACATTGAACTGTAGCAGCCTGGCAGTATAATCTTACTTTTAAGGACTGACATAAAAATATGAACTGTGTCCCTTTTCTCAGCATCATATGTCCTTCAAATGAGAATGTTCTGGGGCAAAAGAGTCTGTCATGTGTTAGAGCAAGTTGCATGAGGCAGTAAGTGGCATCACCCAGGCGTCCATGTATTAGAATTCAGAGAGTGGAAGCTGCCTTTCCTGGAAAAATATCCTAATAGAAAATAAAAAAGGCTGTGTATCCTAAGCTCAAGCCAGACAAAAACCCAACATAGACCCAGGGAAGTAAGAAACCCCACTCCCATCTGAGAGAGAAACTGGCGACCCATGACTTCTGGGAATGGGAGATTCAGTCTCATTTAAGGGTGAAGCCCTTGGTAGGTTGACCAGGCTCCAGCGGATGGACCCACACTGAAGGGCATTTGAGGACAAACCTGATCACACACACACACACACAAAGGGGGTACAGATATGGGAAGAGATATAAATATAATCAAAATGTATTAAGTTCACAAAAATTTTTTTTACGAAAACATATTTTTATTTATTTATTTATTTATTTTTCACTTTACATCAAGAACTTTATTTGGTAAGCGCACTCAAGATTAGTCATAGCTGAAGAAAGAATCAGTTAACTGGAATATATATTAGAAGAAAATTCCTGAGTGAAGCCCAGTCATATAAAAGATGGAAAACAAATAAATAGAATAGAGGTTAAAAAAAACC
>VZQC01006291.1:1464060-1673390 GCA_009823505.1 Rhizomys pruinosus | reverse complement strand
AATGAGAACCAGTTTGGGTAAATGTAATGAAAGCTTATGCCTTGGCTCCTGTTTATGGGTATGTGTAATACAACTTAGGCATCTATAGGTCAAAACATAAAAATCTAAAAAAAAAAAAAAAGAGGGAGGTGGGAGGTGGGGTACTATCCTTTCTGGGATACAAATCGAAAACATATTTTTAAAAAATGGTGTGTGCACAATGTTTTCCAGACATTCACAAAACATAGGTAGAAGCCTGTGTGCAGGAATTTAGGAATGTGGACAACTTGATTTTCCCCTTGTGATTCTGTTTACTCATTATGACTTCTAAACCTTCAAGGGCATGTGCGAAATCTTAAGGATAGTTGTAATTCCCTCCATTTTATTCTCTGTTTTAAAGGCTTCTCATTTTCAGACAGGCTCTTCATTGTTCTTAATAGTCTAGTGTGTGGAGGACGCTTCAAGTGGAAACTTACCTAAATTGTTATTTTTATAAACATTCTCCTTGACTTTATTCAGTTTTCCAATCCAACCCATTCTCTGAAATATAACAATGTTCAAACTGCCCATGAAATAATAAATTGTCAAACATCAAGCAGGTTACATTTCAACCAGTTTAAATGCAGCCTAAGTGCTGACCTTAGCATATTAAGTGGTTTCTTACTCTCCAGAAGTTTCAGATCTCCTAGTATAATCTGACTATTTGAGCTACAAATACTGCTAGCTCTGAGTGTTCATGACTGCCAGGCCCTTGGGGTATTGTATATGCATATGTTCTTTACTTATCACAATAGCACACATATAATCATCAAAAAATACAATGGAAATGGACTCCGAGGGGGCTGAAAGGTGTTCCCAAGCTCTAAACCTAGGAGAGACTGAGCTGGGCTTGCCTACTCAACGTCCTCCCACTCCACTCATTGCTTTGCTTCCCATCTACCAGGCCTTCATAGTATGTGGGACGCTTCTCCCCTGGAAAACCATAAGTACCAATTTTTATTGACTTTGAGCAGATGTCAGTCAAATATCTTTTCTTGCTCATAAGCTCTAGCATAAAGTTAGTCTCATAGCAAGTGCAGCATAAATGTTCAATGTGTGACTAGATAGAACAGTGTTTTCAGGTAAAACAGAAAAATGAAAGTAAAAAAGCAAAGTGGTACCTACTGCTCAGGCACAGACTTACATAAACAAAAGCTGAATTGAAATGAATTTTATTTCACTTTACAAATGCCTCAATAGTCTCTCTCAAGGGCAGAATATGCAGATTATTTGACTCTTATGAGTTCATACCTATGAAAGAATATTGCTGATGTGTGGCTTCCTACAAGGTAGAACAGAGGCTTACAGCAGGCACCTGAATGACACTCACAGATGCCAAGCCCAAGCCCTACGTGTGGGAAACATCTTAAGCAAGACAATAAAATGAGGCTTCCTTTGCTAGGCATTGACAAAGGTAATCAGGTCCACTTCTGTAAGATGCTTCACTTCTTTGGGTCAAGTTCCTCATAAATAACATGAAGAAACTAAGAAGTCATCCTTTTGCCCCAGGGCCATCGGTCATTTTATGTACTACACATCAGACTTAACGTATGTGATAATATAATATATATACACATATACACACACACAAAGAATACTGAGCACAACTATTATGTGGCAAAGCCAACATTTAATCCTGTGAAGTCTGAGTTTAAAGTCTTAAGACTGCCATTATAAATTGTCTTGCTGCCCTAAGAACCAGTAACTTTCCCAAAAGTTCTGTTTCACTCACTCCGGAGCTCTCTTAGTGGCTAGAGGCCCTCAAGCTCTAGAATCTAAGGGTTCCCCATACTTTTTTTGATAGTTGAACAATAACATAAATCAGTGATTTTTTTTATTTCTATGCTCTGGGGTACCTGCGGCAGAAATATCATCCATTGTGCAGCCTAGTCTGACACATGTATATTAAAAGTATGTCGACTAGGAAGTATGAAGCTTATGATTAGTGAAAGGCAAGAAGCTTCCATTCCCAAGTTGATGTTGCTCAGAAGCAACCCAGTCCAATGGGGATTTTATAATTCACTTGCTTCCTACCATAAGATAGATAGATGGATTGCTTATGATTTTTTCACTTTATGATGCTGAGAAAGCATACTATAATACAATCACTCTCTTTTCATTTTTAGTTTGGTAGTGAATAAACTGCATGATATAGCAGACAGGTTTTGGGATAAATCATTTTGTTCAACTATAACCTAATATAAATGTTCTGATCTCATGATTAAAGAAGACAATCTATGATATCTAATATATTTTCAATCTATATATGTTCAACATGATGAGATTGTTGACATAATCCCTTGTAAGCTGAGGAGCATCTGTGATTTATTTACTTATTTTTATTTATTTTTATGTGTATGAGGGTTTGGCCTGCATGTACACAAGTGTACCTGTGTCATACAATGGCCACAGAGGCCAGAAAGAGCCATTGGATCCCCTGTAACCAGAGTTATAGATGGTTGTTAGCCACCATGTGGGTGCTGGGAACTGAACCCCAGTCCCTTGGAAGAGCAGCCAATGCTCTTAACCACTAATCCATCTCTCCAACCCCTATCTGTGTTTTTACACTGTGAAAAAAAAAAACAAAAAAACCTTCTAACCAAGCTGAAACAGAGCACATGATATTCCGATGAGTAGTAGGACTCTGGGTGCCTCTGTGTCTCCTTAAAATCTTGCGTTTTATATGTAATGAGCACTTTGGCTTTCATCTACTTTCATAGCTTTTCCAAGTGGCCTAGAGAAAGGCTCTTAACTTCTCTGGGTATTTAGCAGCAAATCTTTTCACATCTTATCCACTGTCCCTTCAAAATCCTCATAAACTTGGAATACCATAGAGACACTTGGGGAAAAAAAAGAGAGATTAGGAAGTGGGGTGGACTATATCCTCAGGTGGGGATAATGAGGAGGCAAGTTGGTGTGGGCAGTACAGCCTCCCGCTGTCTTCCCAGGACCGATGTGCTTTCTGTCTTCAACCTCAGACTTCCTCAGAAGGGAGTTGCTATACCAGATGCTGAAGACCAGGAAGTTCACTATAGGATTCTGAAGATCTACTTCAGCCTTGAAAGACTTCTTTCTTCCTTTCTTTTCATGTTTTTCCCACAGAAAGATTTTTAAAGAGACGTGCATTCATTTGCAGATTTTGAAACTATGTATACAACTTTCATCAAAAAAGAGTTATTGAGACCCACTGGGGCACCTGCAAAAATAGTTTTGTTATTGTATTTTCTATCCTAATATAATATTTTGCCATCAATATGCAACTCATAGTAGCTATTTAAATCAATATGGAGTATTATTTGTCATGGAGCTTCATCCTTTGTAAATATTTTATTTATTATTTTTAAGTTTTGTGTATCAGTGTATTGGCCTGCATGTGTGTAAGTGTACCTGTGTCATGCAGTGCCTGCAGAGGTCAGAGGAGGGTGTTGGATTCACCTAGAACTAGAGTTATGGACAGTTGTAACAGCCATGTGAGCCTGGGAAAATCAAATCTAGATCTTCTCCAAGAGCATCCAGTGCTCTTAACCATTGATCCATCTCTCCATCCCCAGATTGCTATCCTTTGACTTGTGAAAAATTCATTTCCTCTTGTGAAAGTGAGGTGTGTTTTGTTTACACGTTGAACAAGGTGCAGAATGGCAGCTGGATCACTTGCAGTACACTCCTAGATACATCCTATGGTCTGGAGTTCAGCCAGTGAATAGAGAAGTAGAAGCAAACTCTTGGGATGTTTGTTGTTAAAAATTACTGCTCAGGATTGTTCTGGTTTCATTAAATGAAACGATGGTGAAATGAATGGAAGCCACACTACTGTGTCTGTTCTCACACCCCTTACAAACAGCTAACAGAACAGGCTACTCTGCTACCAATTTGTGCACCAAGCTTTTGGCATACTTTCTCAACATAATGATTCAGGATGCTTCTACTAGCTAGTAAGAATTTGATGCAAAACCCAAGCCTTCCATTCATCTTTTGTGTGTTTTGAAGATAAAACTGTTTCTTGGGTTTTGTCCACTAAGCTCTAGAATTCGATCAGGCTTTGGCATACATTTATTCTGGGACAGATATGGGGATGAACATAAATTGATTTTCCTTTTACCTCATTTAGCTTAACCAGCTAATATCCCTTTACTATGTCTGTATCTACAAAGCTACCTTGAAGATACCAGGGAGAGAATTTTTGATCTGCCAATTTACTAGCTATATGACCTTGGCAAGATTCTTTACTTCACCCAAACTTCAGGCTCTCCTGGTATGAAACTAATTCAGTAATGTACATAGTGCCCTCGTTAATAGGAAGCCAGGCTGTGCACTAAACTTTGCCTTTCTGCAGTAATACAGAACCCAATGCCGAGATAACACAGCGCTGCTTTTGCCCTTTTCTCGTCCCTCTCCAAGCTTCCTTTCCCCTCTGGCTTGATTACTTTAATACAAGGAATATATTTGGTGAAGAGATTTATATGCAGTACAGAAGTAAATTCTCATGTATAACCAGACTTGATCACTAATTACAATAAAATTAAAGGATAATTAATTTTTCCTCATAACCACTAGATGAGTCTGAAATGAACAAGACAACTGTGTTCTGCAGTAATCCACAGTGACAGGAAAGAGAAACAGCCACAGACTACATGGTGATGAACCATTTGGTTCTTGGGTGTTTTGCATTGTTTTATTTTGTTCGAGACAGGGTCTTATTAGGTAGCCCATGCTAGCCTAGAACTTGTAATCCTCCTGCCTCAGCACCCCAGTACTGAAATTATAGGTACATGGCCTTACACCAAGGTTCATTAGGAATAGGAATGACACTATACAATACTCTTTCTCTTCATCTTTTGTACAGCATAGCCTGGAGAAGACCTTTGTATGGGTGAAGCAGCATCCATGCCGGGCCAGGATGCTGAGTCCACGTAGTTCTGTGTCAGCACCATCACTGGCCCACCTGGTGTCTGTGGATACAAGGTCCCTCTATGAACCTCATCTTTCTTCTCTTGAGGATGGAGGAGAAAGAACTGTTTGGGCCTTATCATAATGCTGAAATGAAAATGCAAATGGATTCTTAATGAATTTGGTAATGGATTTAGTAAATGGCCAAACACTTAAACACATTTTTATGTCATAAAAGAGATGCTCAAAATCAGGTTGAATAAGTTTAAAGCACTGAAGTCAAGAGTCTATGACCATCAGCTTAATGGATCTTCACTTGTACAGAGAAAAGTCTTAGTATGGAAAGAAATAGCATTTTTGAGACAGGGTCTCCCTTTAGTTCCAGCTGGCTTGGAGCTCACTCTGTAGACCAGGCTGGCCTCGAACTCACAGAGATCTGCCTGCCTTTGCCTCCTGAGTACTGGGATTAAAAGTGTGGGCCATCACGCTGGCTTACAACTGATTCTTAGAAAAGAAGTCTCCTGAGTAGAAGAGAAGAGCCCCAGTGCCGAGCCCTGTTGTATCGCCCATGCTCCACCATCTCTGGGACTGAAAGACAAGGAAGTACCATTTCAAAGCAATGACTAGGTCTGAATCCCTAGTATTACTGATAAGGAAACTAAAGCCTGTGAATGTGGGGCCTTCTGACTTATGAGCTGGGGTCTTGTCTTACTGAGCATTGGGTAGGCAATCTACATGCCAGGCTTTCCTCCACCCCTCTTACCAGGCCCTTTCATGGTCTTATAAATGTGCCTGAAGTAAGGAGAGCTCTCTTCTATGAAGTGGTATCCAGAGTGATTAGATGAGAAGTCAAGCGTAGCACTGGGGTGGGTCACATGCCTTCTAGTGCCATGGGCCCATTTTCAGTTGAAAATGAAATATTCTCTAAAAAAAAAAAAGACCATATACCAGAGCTGTGGGTACATGTAGGTGTCTTTTATAAGTGTGTTTTAATGGTGACCTTTCTTATCAACAGGTAGTATATTCAAACAGATTTTTATTGTACACATCAAAGAAGGTACAACTTTATTATTAGAACGTTTAGCAATGATGATTATGTTTCAATACCTAAGAGATGCACGTTGCTCAATGTCTGCCCCTGGCTGCCTTAACTGCTATTTTCTTGTCTGATGTGCCAGGACTTCAGGATTAGTTGGAGTTTCACTTCCATTTCTACAAACATAATTAAACCTTGTTCTGTTCAATGGCACAATTGTACTTCTTCATATTTAATTTTTTAAATTTATTTTTATTATGTTAGACGTGTTTCCCCGGTAGTAGGATGTAAGTACGCAACCATGTCCAGCAAGCGCATGTGGAGGTCAGAAGGTAGGGTGTCAGGATCCCCTAGAACTGAATTTATTAGGTTGTGATGCCCCACGGTGGGATGTTGAGAACAAACCCAGGTCCCCTGCAAGAACAGCCAATGCTCTTAACCACTGAACCCTTTATATTTCATTTTTAATTCTCTGTACCAAGGTATATCTGAAGGCTACACAAGTCTCACAAAAATAAATATTCATGTATGAAATATTAGTTGAGAGCTTATATGTCTGGAGTGCCATGTTGCACACAATAAAACAATAGTGGAAAAGTCATAGTCCCCACTTTACAGCTTCCTACATGCATTATTGTGTCCTGGGCGTGAGAATCTAAGGGAGGCACTGTGCAGATTGTAATTGATAAGGTTTTCTGAGCACATTCTGTGTGTTATTTAATTTAATTTTATATATACTCTTTTTTTTTAAACGATCTCTTGTGTGTGTTTAGTGTGACGGTGGTGTGTGTGTGGGTGTGTTATAATAACGCAGCTTCGAATAACGCCTTTCTCCAAACAAACATTTAAAGGTACAGTACCACCTAGAAGTGGCAATGGTTGTGTAGCATATCTGGAGAGAGATTGCTGAAAAGATCAAACCCTCAGGATGACGAGTCGTTTCCAAGATTCACACACGGGACAACGGGTGTGATTTTATATTTTTTTTTTATATTTTTATCACTTTTTTATCTGATGCTTTTGGTATGCCTTCATACAGTTATTTTCCCAACATTCAGTTCACCGGCTTATTTTCCCCTTTCCCTCCCCCAACCCCACCACCCCCCATCCAGCACCTGCACTTCTAGCCGCTAACTGTCCGGCATACTGTTCCTAGTTTTGTTTTTTTTCATTTTTAAACTATGTGATAATATGAGTACAGGCATCCCTTCTGTCAAAACCACATTTGCACAGGCTGTTGTGCCCAAACCACCAGCGCAGGGCCCACACATCCAGCGGGGGGACATTTAGTTGTTCAATCAAGTTGGCATCAAAGTGGATTGGTCCAGTACTCATACTTGTGGTAGTTTCACCCATTCACCCAATCGCATGCCCTTACATTCTACCGCCCCCTCTTTCCGAGTGTTTTTCCCTTCGCTTAGAAAAGGGGCACAGATGGATGAGAACAAAACAGTTCCACTCTCTCTGAGAGCTGTTGGACTTGTGCTCTGGCGATTCTGGCTAGTTTCCTTTCATGGGCTGACAGATTTGTCCAGGCTTACCTTTCGATCCTACTGATGCGAACAAGCATTGATATATAGGTATTTAAACTTACTAAATGGTATGATGGTGTACTTTAATACGACCAATGTGTGGATGTAAAGGAAAATCATAATTAAATTTTTCCCTGTTGAAATATGACAGGGTTTACTGTGGCTTATAACTCTCCTAACCATTAGAGGATAAGCTTGTGACATCAGCCATGGGTTATTCCTCAAGAGAGAGCTAATAGCCATTAGATTGGGGAATATACGGGCGATGGCTGCTTTTGCTGCACAGTATTTCCAGCAGGTGAGGTTTATCTGGTGCTGACAGAGAGGTCTTGCTTGACTCAATGAGACCTATATTTGCTTTAGTTGTTTAGTTGGCCTTTGAAAACACTCTCTGGCATTCCAGAGACAATCTATACACTTGCAAGTTTGGGTCGCTCCAACATCTTCCCATGGTGACGAATCACGTCCTTCAACGCAGGGCCTGAGTGTAGCCCTTCTCTTCTTGCAGGTATCCTCCTATTTGGAGGCAAAGAGCTTTTTTTTACCTTGTGTGGGCTTGGATCCCCTGACCAACATCTCCTGGGTAGAAAAATCCATGTGTTTAATGTCATAGTTCGCTTATGGTCTGATAGGTCCAATGGCCCGAATGTCACCAACTTAATGGCTGAGAAAAGAAAATACAGGCTTGGAGCATGATTAAGATTGTACCAGAAAGTCCAGCCAAGGATTGACTCCTCTGGCATTGAAGGGAAGAAAGGCCTCAGATTGCTGCAGACATCAGGGCCCCTCTATGGTCCTATAGTAACAACTATTTTTTTTTATTTTTAAGGGATTCTACATATAATGACACAGTTGTTTGCAGATAACATTGATGTTACGCAGTATGTCATACAATTAGGTATTTGTGCATGTTGCAGGTATCTATGTCCAAATTTTTGAACAACCCGAAGGTTCCCATAGTCCATTTGGGAAGCGTGTATGCACAGGCATGTTTGATCAGTTAGGAGTCCAGACTATATACCTGTAGTCTCATGATTCACCCCTATCTCTCCGCAGCCCTTACAATCTACACCACACACCTCCTCTTCCGCAGTTTTGTTCCCTGGGCTTTGGAGAAGGGGCACAAGTGGGTGAGAAGAAAACAGTCCAATTTCCTTGGAGTTGTCAATTTTGGACTCTAGTCTGTCAGGTTGTTTCCCTTCATTGGTTGACAGCTTTCCCAGTGTTACCTGTTTTAGTCATACTAACAAAGCGCAAGCTATTGGATGTACAGCATTTAAGCAGTACCAATATTATGGCAAACTAAGCTGTGAGCATAGACACAGATGCTTGGATGGTATGCTAATCCGCAAACTGTGGTTTCTCTATAAAGGGTGACAAGTTCTTATTGTGGCTTATAACATCTCCTAACCACTAGAGGACATAAGCTTGTGGCATCTGCTGTGAGTTATTCCTCCAAGGAGAGAGCTAATAGCCAAATAGATTTGGGACATATATAGACACTTGGCTGCCACTGTTGCACAGTATCTCCAGGCTGTTGAGGTGTAGCTGATATTGACAGAGGAGTCTTGCTTGTCTCAGGGAGACCAATATTTTACTGTATTGCTTTAGTGGCCTTTGGTAATGCTCTCTGGCATTTCAGAGGCCAGTTGTACACTAGCAAGTGACGTCTCATAACATTTTTCATGCTCACACCAGGTCTTCGACAACAGGGACTTACTGCCTTTCTCCTTGCATATATCCACTTATAGGCAAAAACCTTTATAATTTGGGGGGATGGGTTTGAATCCCCTAGCCAACATCTCCTAGGCAGAATAATTCATTGCTGATGTTGATTTTCTGGTCTGTAACAACTATTTTTAATGAGTCCTAATGAAGCTTGCCTTCTAGGTGCCACAAAGGTTTTAATACGAAAGACTTTCTTAACTACCCCCCATAGAACAAGGAGAAATATGATGATGATGAGGTCATTCTCCATCTGTAGATTGGAGCCAACTGTTATAGAGGTAATCTCTTGTAAAACCGGTAAAACTGCCTTCTTTAATTGCCTAATAGACATAGAAACTGTGAAAAGGATTATTCTCTATTCAGAACCAAATATAAGGCTAAAGTCTCCTTAAGCTATGCACTTAAGCAAAATATATTAAAGGGGTGGGATTTTAATCCAGGCCTCTGAGAGCCTGGAGCCTGTACTCTTTTCCATACGCCACTTCAGTTGCTTTGTTCTCAATTTTAAGTCATGGACCAATGCACTCTGCTTATGATGACCAAATGGGATAGAAATTAACACAGTCAGTTACCTCTGAGTACCTTCTAGTTGACATTTCCTCACTTTCTCCCCCAGGCCTAAGCCATCTGAGTGGCATGAGCACCTTGAGCCCACCTTGCCTTCTTTCCTGTAGTGATCTTGATTAGTTTAGTTATGTTTACATACAATTACCAAGTGATATTTCAGGACCAAAGATTCACTTTTTGGATGTAAATAGTATCAGAGCAGTATTTAGACCATATGTTTTATAGAGCACAGATACTGTATACCATATATATGATCAGATCTATATCATCTATATCATATACACGATACATTGTAGAGATCATATATATGATCTATAATATATGATCTTTACCATATGTTAGTATATAGAGTATGGAACTCTGGAACATCTGCAAATGCCATAGACATTTGAGACTTTTCCTATACCTGGAAGATGGGTTCTGAATATGACTGTAAATATTGTGGCTGATGGAGCCATTGTCGGGGGAAAGACAGAGCTGTGCAAGTAGAAGGGAATCAAAATGTCAGAATAGCCTTGGGCAAAAGATGCAAAGTGGAGTTTGTGATAAATATTAGTGAGATGGATTTACTCATAATGCCTGCCATCGCTCAAGCAAGGATGGTGCCAAAAGTAATGGCTCAACGAAGATGTGCTAGAAGGCTAGCCTGCTCAAAGGAAAGACTCATTTGCTTTATTTCCATGAAGGATGCCAGTGACACTGTTTATGAGACAGCATTTAAGGATTGGATTTAGAAGGAAATGAGTAATTTCCATAGGCTTTCATCTCATAATGGAGAAGGCAGAACAGAAGGCGGCCATAGCTCAAACTCCTGATGAAAAATCCTCTGTCCACTCTACCCTAGGAATGAGTGACTTCCACTACAGGAATAATTTAATATCTCACAGAAATCCATCCTGACATTCTTTCCCATCAGCATCAATGTGAGGCTTTGCTTTTCTGTAAAAAATTGGACCCTGTTTTCAGTTCTCTGAGGTTTCTACTCATGAAGATGATTGGCTGCAATTTTCACTCTACTTCCAAGGGCAAATCTCAAACTCTAGTGCACGCAGCAGGCACAGGAGATTCAAATCACAGGAGTAAATAGAATGAGCAGGAAAAAGTTCTCCCTGTCTCCAGGGTGATAAAAAGTACCTAGAGAGAACATGGGACCAGTGGGGATCCCCCTGACTTAGTAAATGGGAGCCGTGGGATTACTGCTGAAAGGGGAGAGGACCCCAGCATCCCTAGCGGGATGTTTGCTCTGACCCCTCATGAGTGGATAGTGAATTAGAGCTCTCAAAGACAAGGATTAGATGGTACCTGTGAGTGAGGGCCCAAAGACTGGACAGGTTAGATGAGAACAGTAGTTTAGTTCCTTTACATGAATTGTTAGATACATAACCGAATACCTAATTTTCAAAAAGCTGAAGAGATAGTCTTAGCCATGCTTGCATTTAACAAAGAGCACTTATTCAGAACAAGATCTAGTCTATGTAGGTCATAGAATGATGAAAGTGCATTCCACTAGACATAAGTGACACTAACACATTAGAATAAATATCTGGAATATGAGTCACGATATGAGCAGAGTACAACAGGTGGAGTCGTCCACTCAGCAAATGGCTATATGACACTTTCTTTGTCCCCAGTGTTCTATGGAGCCCTGGTGAATCTTTGGTGATGAGAAGATCGACGGATCAACACCAGCATCCACCATATGGTTCTTTTTCCCTGGGGTACAATCAGTAGGTTGCATCTTGAAAACAATTATTTTCTGGAGCAATTGCCTAGGTATAAGATTGTAGTTTTGCATTAACGTATCAACAATACAACATAATGATTTCATCGAGGCATTTTCATACATGTATATTAAGAAGGGAATATGGAGTGATCAGCATGCAAGCCATGCATATACAACATGTATAATCAATATACAGTTTTGTAATCCTTACTGTAGGTAAGATTTTGCCACTGTTAAGCTTCATTGATCTTAAAAGAATGAGATCTGGCATCTGGTGAACTAATAGGCACTATTGAAGTAAAATAACAAAAGGGCAATATGTTTATTTTATTTAGAAGACAGCCTAACTTGCAGAGGCTCAGCAGCCTCATTTAACCTAGAAAATGTTAATCCATATCCAAAAGCAACATATTGATTAGGTTATTTCCAATACTGTTAGTAACATGCCCAGATTTCATTGTAAAAGACGTGTGTGTGTGTGTGTGTGTGTGTGTGTGTGTGTATGTGTGGGCATGCACACAACTGCAGGTCCCCAAGGTGGCCAGAGGATCCCTTGGAACTGGAGTTATAGGCTTATTATAAGCTACCTGTCATGGGTGCTGGAAACTGAGCTTGGATCCTCTGCAAGAGCAATACATGCTCTTAACTGCTGGGCCCTCTCTCCAGCCCCAATGTCCTGATTCTTAATGATGGATTATTGATTGTGAGACATTTAAGTAAAATAATGCATGACAATTTTCAAAGGAAAATAAATTTCTCTTGTCAATCAATTCAGGCTACAGGTTTTTGAGGAGTAAGAAGAAAATGGTAAAGAAAACTAGAATAATGTTAAAATGGAAAATCTGTAAATGATTAAAAACTAAACTGTATTTGCACAAGTACATAATCAAAATATAGTAATTCCTACTGACACAAATGAATATTTTCCAGAATGACAAGGAAGGTAGTCACATACAGCAGCCTTTCTCTGACTAGCTCTCTATTTACTATTTATTTAAATTGATTGTCTCTAGCCAGACACATACACCTTTGCTTCTCTAATGTCCTAAGGAATTCATTTATTAAAATATTGCAAAATGCTTTTATTTTCTCTTCATTAAATCTCAACAAGTTCTTCTTGGAGATTTGAGGGGTTAAAACCATCTTGCCAGCTGTGTGAAGCTTTAAGATTTGTATGTGGTATTTGGTGTTTATTCTGGTAAAGAATGGAAATTTCTTATGTAAATGTCATGGTATGGGAAGGGTCCACAACTAGAAAATATCAAAGAACAGACAGATGATAAACTCCACTTCTCCCCAGTCAGTCTTTTAATTTGTGTTTTCTAAAAACACGTATTCAATACGTACTTTGCTTTAACAACACTTTCAAGTTAAGGTAAATCCATTTAAATGATAAAGGCCTAATAAAATGGAAATTAATTATGAAGGCCTGCAGGTTGTATAATTAATTTCCTTTTTCCTACCTTTCTTGAATTGTTAAGATTCTTTCAGAAAATGGCTTCTTACTGAGCAAAACAGGAAGAGAAAATGGTTAAAGGTTGAGGAGAGATGGAGAAATAAATAACAATAAATGATAACCCAGGAGTCCTCTTGGGAGAGGGAGCTGTGAAGCAGCCAGCAGTATTTGGATACTTGAATGAGAAACCCCCATTTCCTTGCCACTTTTTGGACCTACTAATAATTACTCTAGTTCTAAGGTACTTGATATTAACATTGCCTTAAAGTTCTGCTTTCAAAGCTCACAGAATATCAAGTTGCAGTGTTTCCCATCATGAGATTCTCAAGTGTGCTTTTCTTATTGCTGCTCTGAGTTCTGAGTGCAAGGATCAAATCCTGTAGGAAATTCAGTGAGCTATGTGTCACACCGCAGCCAGGGGAGGGCGGGGACATGGGGTATTAAAGAGAAATACTTGTTTTCATTTATCACATTTTCTCCAGTGACCTGCCCACAGAACCCCCAGCTATATGGGGTCGTGGCTATTCAGGTTCCATAGCACCAAGGTGACATAGTTTACCAGCCTGGGGAAAGACCCAACTGAGAGCTCCTCCTTTCAAGTATCCCTTAGGTTGTACTTAGAATTTCACAATTAAAATCAAACACGCATTGCTTTCTTTTCCTACTCTAAGAAAACTATAGTATTTCTCTCTTCAAGTCAGAGATTTCTTGTCTACATCTTTTATCTCTGTTCTGCTCCCCGTCTTCTCATTGGTGGCTTATTTTATGAGGCCCATTAGTTATCTCATAAGTAACCTACAGGCATATTTATTTATTTATTTATTTATTTATTTATTTATTTAACAGACAACTGTTTATTAGGGTATATGTGATGAAACAGATTGTTCAGGTACTTAGTTAAAAATGAAGACCCTAGAGGCAGACTTGGTGTCTGTCTTCAGTGAGTTTACAGTTTAGCCAGGAAGATAAGGCACTGTGAGCATTGATTTAATAAATCACAGATATGTTATGTACCATGGTAAACTTACAAATGGCACAAAATTGGGGTAATATCCACATGGAGACAGCATAACATGACACAGAAGAGGACTGAGATAGCATTCTACATTGGATGAAAGCACTGAAAAATGAAATGAGAGTAGTTTCTATATGAAAGCCTGGAGACCGTTTAATGTCTCATAGATAGGTTAGAATAATAGCAGGAAGCATGGCAGGTAGCCCTGAAGAGATGTTCATAATAACATAAAGGATGTTATTATGCTGGGTGTAGTGGTGCATGCCTTTATTCCCTGCACTCAGGAGGCAGATGTAAGTGGATCTCTGTGAGTTCAAGGCCAGTCTAGTCTACATAATGAGTTCTAGGCCAGCTGGAGCTACAGGGAGACCCTGTCTCAAACAATAACAACAACAACAACAGCAACAACAACAAAAGATGTCATTAACTGATGAGCTATTGGATGAAGGTTTTATGTGGAGTACAGTTATTAGAGACTTATAGAATGTCTCCTTAATAGTACAACAGAAACACTAGAATAACACATATAGATGATTCACAGAAAAGCAATTAGTAGCAAAAGCTAAATTGAAAGATGATTAGAAGCTGAGCCTAACCAAAAGTTGGTGGAACTGAAAAGAATATAAACAGATTCAGTGAGACTTGACAAGTAGTTGTTACTCATATAACAATTAAAAAAAAAAGGCGTGCCTGAGTCTTTGGGTCTTCTTGTCTGAGAGTCTGGTGAGCCTACTAGGAGCAGCTGCTTCAAGGGTGTTTCAGACTGGGTGTTTGGGCTTGATGTATTCCTTGGGGAGAGGCTATGGTACATAGAGGTGGCATTTCCTTGGAAGGAATACAAACCTGGAGATTAATGACAAGACTTGAGTGAAAAGCACAATTTTGAAAGTCTTATGAGTCAAATAAATGAGATCTGGTATCTTAGAAGTATATTAGATGCTCCTTGGGGCTGAAGAGATGGCCTAGTGGTTAAGAGCACCGACTGCTCTTGCAGAGGACCTGGGTTCAATCCCCAGCACCCACATGGCAGCTGAGAACCGTCTGTAACTCCAATTCCAGGAGAACTCCAGTTCCAGGGAAGCCCGACACCCTCTTCTGACCTCCGCAGCATTGCACGACACGGGTGCACAGACCTACATGCAGACAGTACATTCAAATAAATAAATAAATAAATAAATAAATAAATAAATAAATAAATAAAATTTTAAAAAAAGAAGTATATTAGATGTTCCTTGGAAAGAAGATGAAAGTTAATGTTGGAAAAATCCAGATAATGAGAAAAACAGGAGTGAATATAAAAGTTAAAGGAATCATATGAGATGACAGAAGGAAATTGGAGTGTTAGGAAATCACCGGAAGCAAGGGACAAGAAAATCTCCAGGAGCAATGTGATGTACAGAAACAAGACGGATCAGGTCTGGGGGAAGATCACAGTGTACCAGGTTTGGGGAATCAGGAAATTACTGATCTATGAGAGAATGGCTCCCAGAGGGCAGTAGTGCTGGGACTGGACCCCCAGAGAGTGGGGGGTGACAGACCACATGCCAGGTCTTTTTTCTTCTTACAAATTTATGGCTTTGTAAATCTGCAGTGAAGTCAGAAAATACCCACTTCTAACAGATTCTCAGCTGGTCCTGGTATTGCTGGGGAATAGACCATGTCTAGAAACAGAACACTTCTTAGTAGGGTGATTAGGAGGCTGTAATAGAAGCTAGATAATAAAAAAGGAACTGAGCAGAATACCCATGCAGCAAGCAGAGATGTGCTCAAGACAATGGCCTATGCAAGGATGGGTGAATGCTGTAGTTCTGAAGGCAAGCTTCTCCTCCCATAGATCCAATGTTGTGGCTAGTACAAGGTATTTAGGGACTTTTTACATTAAAGATCCACAGAAACAGGGCTGGAGAGATGGCACAGTAGTTAAGAGCACTGGCTGCTTTTGCAGAGGACCCCAGTTTTGTTCCCAGCACCCACCTGGCAGGAAAAAACCTTCTGTAACTCCAGTCCTGGGGGATCTGATTGATGACTTCTTCTGGCATCCACAGACATTACACAGGCATGATGCACTTACATCCATACAGGCAAAACACTCATACACATAAAATATAAATAAATAAATAAATAAATAAATATAAATAAATACAAAGCCACTCACTTCCTTCTACTTGCTCTGGTAGTCAAGACTTCTTAAATGTTACCTTAAATGAAGTCAACTTTTCAAAGCTCCTCTATATTGTTCTCTCTGGAAACTGTCCCCAAATTCTACCTATTTGTCCCTCCCTAAAATATCCAACATATACCAGTTGGGTGTCAATCTCCACTTACTAACAACAGTAGGCTGCAGCATGGTTTGATGATTCTGTGTGTGAGGAATATTGGGAGAGAATATATCAAACTTCGTTTTAACCCAGAAAATGCATCCATGTGTTCATTCTTACATTTATGTGCTTAAATGTTCAGTAGCTGTTTTGCAAAGGTACCAACATTTCAGTGCTTCTCCTGCAATTGCAAGGACATGGTAGATAGCGTGTGCTTACTTCCCACTAAATGCAGTGGTGCCCCTATGTAATGCCAGGAATTAGAAACTAAAGCAGCTCTTGCAGCTTAGAAAAGTCTTTTCCAGGGTTGTGTAGTGTTTTCCTTCATGACACAATGACTTTATTACCTATAATTTAGCACAGCACGGCACTTCCGGATGAGCTCTTTAAAGCTCCTTCATTTTCCCCCACTGCCAGGTATGTAATGGTTATTTAAATTAAGTTTTTCCTTTCTTATTCAAAACCTTTAGGGACTGTACTCTTACCTGAGTACAATGAGAATGAGAAGTTACACAAATGTAATCAAAGGCTGAAGCTTCCATTAGTTAGAAGGCAGCTTCAGAACATCCAGAGATCATTTAATTTATATGAAAAATGTACGGGAAATCAGAGGGGAGGTAAAATTCAGGAATGATTAAGGAACACTTGGCAAGAAAAGAGATGGTGTAGGTAGCATCTGCCAACCATCATGCATAATTGCTAAGCAACCTAGTGTGTTCATAACATGGGAAGGAAAATGAAATACAAGGCACAACCTATTCTACATATAATTACCATCTATTAGGATGGTATTTGGATGGCGAGACATTTCATAAACTAGCAAACAACTGTTTAAAAGTAGCTGTTGAACGGTATGGAGAGTGTTAAAGTATTGTATAACGGAGAAATAATGAAGAACAGGATCCAGGTTAACATGGCAGAGGCAAAGATAATTGAAGGATTTAATTAAATACAGTAACTGTTGAGTTTATTTAACCATTACCCCTTGGTTTTTTTTCAAATGACAACTTTAAACTTTTAAGTTACATATTTTAGGAAACAGTTATGAAAAGGACACAGCTAGACAGCTAACCTTTTTATTCCTAGTTTGATATGCTCTTAAAATGAGACTCATGAATTTCTTACACAGAAAATGAAAAGGATTCTGCATGTGTTTATGTGTGCATGATTATTGTGATATAAAATAATGCCTCACATTAGTTTGATGTTCAGTATCTTTGTCTTTTTTGGGGAGACATTCTCGGGCTGCCCTTGTGCTTACTATATAGCCAAGGATGACCTTGAACTTCTGATCTTTCTGCTTTAACATCCTGAAGGCTTCAAATTACAAGTGTAGACCACTGTGCCTGATTTTATAGTATTGTGGAGATCCATCCCAAGGCTTTGTACTGCCAGGCAGTACTCTACCCTCTAAGCTATACCCTCAGCCTCCTTTGCTCTGCTAATGCAATTGTTTTCAGTTATCTACCTTAGACAGAGGAAGAAGTGTATGCATATGACGGTGTGGCTGTTACATACATGACCTTATAATAGCTGTTGATGCTGCACAAGACCAACCAAGCCACTTAAAATTCCAGCCTGGCTAAGATGCCCATGCTTTTAATGCCAGCACTCGGGAGGCAGAGGCAGGTGGAGTTCTGTGAGGTTAAGCCCAACTTGGTCTACATAGTTTCAGGACAGCTGGTGCTACAAAGAGACCCTATCACAAAAGAAAACGGAGGATTAGGGTCTCCCAGTACCCCCACCCCTAATTGAAGAGCTACTAGCAGTGGAAGGCTGCTGGGGGAGGGAGAGCACTTTTCTTTAGGAGTGTGGTCATAAGTAGGTGCCCCATACCCAGAGGTGACCCCATTCCTGTGTCCATATGGGCAGCACTAATTGGACTCTGGGATCTAAAGATTAATAAACTATAAAAGGAGGACATGGAGAGATGGCTCAGCGGTTAAGAGCACTGACTGCTCTTGCAGAGGACCCAGGTTCAATTCCCGGCACCCACATGGTGGCTAAGAATCATCTTTAACTCCAGTTCCAGGGAAATCTGACACCCTCTTCTGTCCTCTGTAGCTTTGCATGACATGGGTGCACCTACTTACATGCAGACAGTACACTCATACACATAAAATAATTAATAAAAAAAAATTTTAAAGGAGGATGTGGAACTGGGAGGGAGCTGTGATGAGGGTCCTGGAAGGAGTTAGGGGACATGAAGGTTGGAGATGATCAAGATATATTGTATACAATATACTGAATGAAATTTTCAAAGAATAAATACAGATTTAAATTTAACAAAAGAGGGAAATGGCCTATGTAAGGAAAAGTGTTTTGTTTGGAAAACACTTTCTCTTAAAGAAAAAAAGAATTATATTGGTTAAATACTGGCTAAATTTTCTCTGAGGGGTATTTGGGCTGGTTTCAGCTCTTTGCTATTGTGAAGAGAGCTGTGCATGTATCTCTGCAGTGGGATGAGTATTGTGGGTATATACCCAGGAGTGGTATGGCTGGGTCAGGTGGTAGGCGCATTGTGAGTCTTTTCAGGGTTCTCCACACTGCTTTTCATAGTGGTTGTATGAGTTTACATTCCCATCAGCAGTGGAATAAGTGTTCCCCTTTCCCCACAACCTCTCCAGCATTTGGTATCATTTGTTTTCTTGATCCTAGCCAGTCTTATCGGAGTGAGATGATATCTTAAAGTGGTTTTAATTTGTACTTCCTTAATTATTAGTGATGTTGAACATTTTTTAAATTTTATTTTATTTATTTATTTATGTGTATGAATGTATTGTCTGCATGTATGTCTGTGCACCCGTGTTGTGCAATGCCATGGAGCTCAGAAGAGGGCATAGGATTCCCCTGGAACTGGAGTTCTCCTGGAATTGGAGTTACAGATGGTTCTCAACCTCCATGTAGGTGCTGGAGATCAAACCCGGGTCCTCTGCAAGAGCAGTTGGTGTTCTTAACCACTAGGCCATCTCTCCAGGCCCTGATGCTGAACATTTTTAAGATGTTTCTCAGCCATCTCTATTTCCTTACTTGTGAAGTCTCTGTTCAGCTCTTTACTCCATCTTTTGAGTGAGTCATTTGATTTCTTCTTTGTTTTTTGAGTAGTTTATATATTCTTGATGTCAATGCTCTGTCAGATGTATCACTAGTGAAGGTTTCCTCACACTCTGTGGGTTTTCTCTTCACTTCACTGATTGTTTCTTTTGCTGTACAGAAACTTTTGAGTTTAATGAGGTCCCATTTGTCGTTTGTCAACTTCACTTCCTGTACAGCTGCTGTCTGATTTAGGAAGTCTTTTCCTATGCCTATGTCTTGTAGGTTGCTGCCAATGTTTTCTTCTATCACCTTCAGAGTTTCAGGTTTCATGTTGAGGTCTTTGGTCCATTTGGAGTTGATTTTGTACAGGGCGAGAGGTAGGGGTTTAGTTTTATTCTTCTACAAGTGGTGATCCAATTTTGCCAGCACCATTTGAAGATGCTGTCTTTCCTCCATTGGGTCTTCTTGGCCCCTTTGTCAAATATGAGGTGGCTGAAATTGTGTGTGCTCAAGTTTGGATCTTCAATTTTGTTCCACTAGTCTACAGGTCTGTTTTTGTGCTGGTACTAGGCTGTTTTTATGACTATAGCCCTGTAATATGGTTTGAAGTCTGGTTTAGTGATCTCCCCTGTATTACTCTCTTCACTCAGGGTTGTTTTAGCTATTGGGCGTCTTTTGTTTTTCCATATGAATTTAAGGAATTTTTTTTTCCAATGTGAAGAAACTCATGGGGATTTTAATCAACCAATGAGTGGATAGAGAAAATGTTGTTCATCTACACAATGGATTTCTACGCAGCAGTAAAGAAAGATGACATCAGGGACTTTGCAGGAAAATGGATGGAACTCTAAGATATTATGCTAAGTGAAGTAGCACAGTCCCAGAAAAGCAATAGACAAATGGTATCCATCATTTGTGGATGCTAGCACCCAGCACTGAGTTGCAATGAAAACTAAACAACACTATTGTTATATACCCCTTTCCCTGACAGCAACTGTTCTCTTATAATGTAAACAGGCTCTATAATTAACTCACCACTTAATTTTAGACTTTGCAATTTTGGTATATGGGTGGAGGATATGTAGGCATAGTTTAGAGTAATATAAATTTAAAAAGAAAAATGTGAATCCTGAAATATATGAAAATGACAGTTTGTGTAAGATGATATAAGTTTAGTATACGTGTAATATATATATATATATATATATATATATATATATATATGCATATGTTGAAGATTGGAGGGAACTACAACAGCAGAGGAATCAGGACAGGAAATGTAAAGTTCCCACAAGAACAATAATCCTCTGCTTTGAAAAACTTTGAAAAGAATCAGAAAAAGATAAAAGGGCAGGAATGGCAGGGTGCATGAATTCGGGTGGGGTTGGGGGCATGGAAGGAGAGATGAGTCTAGATTGGAAAGAGAAATGATGTATGAAATGCACAAAACTTCAATAAAACTGTTAAAAATATGGGGACTGGAGAGATAGCCTAGCGGTTAAGAGCACCGACGCTCTTGCAGAGGACCCGGGTTCGATCACCAGCACCCACATGGCGGCTAAGAACCATCTGTAACTCCAATTCCAGGAGAACTCCAGTTCCAGGGGAATCCGAGACCCTCTTCTGACCTCCGCGGCATTGCACGACATGGGTGCACACACCTGCATGCAGACAGTACATTCATACACATACAAAGATTAATAATAAAAAATTAAAAAAATATATTGGCTAAATACTATAGAATAGAAACTAAACAGCAAAGAAAGGAAGATGTGGAACAAGGGAATGAAGGTTGGACAGAATGCCTGGGACTATAGACAAGAAAGACAACCAAAGGCCACCAGCTCAGTGACCTTGGGAGACGGCCAGCACCTGGTCCTAGTCTTGTCCCCAAGTTTGTCTCAAAGCAGCCAATGATTGCCTTTGGAGTTAAGGGGGGAGTAACAGATATCTCCTATGTGAAAAGTTGGAAATGTGGAGTTAGACAGAAGGTACATGTGCCTATGTATTAGGGATAGGTTTGTTCTTCTCTCCCACCATCTCTGATATACTATATACCTCTGATCAAATACAATATCCAACATAATTTCAGAAAGAAATTATAACATTTAGAGGGAAAAAGCACTTAATGTTTTTCAATGTTAGCATCATTTGACACTTACCACATACATGCAAAATGCTAAAAGAAATCTCTACATACTTCACCCAGATCACAACACCCTCAATTTCACTTTTTGCCTCTCCCTTTCCCTCTCTCTCTCCCTCTCTTGCCTCCCCTCCACCTCTTTTACCCATCCCTCCCTCTCCCTCTCCTCCTTCTGTCATACCCATCCCTACATTTCTTTTACTTTTCATCTTCTCTCCTTCCACCCATCCCTCTCTCCTCATCTTCCTCTCAAAGGAATATTCTATTTTGCATATCTTAATGAGACTTTTCCAATTCTTTCAAAATATCTTTATAGCAAGGTAAAATTTCTACAGTCACATGTCTCTCATTGTTGAGCCTTTTCTTTTTTTAATATTTTATTTATTTATTTATGTGTATGAATGTACTGTCTACATGTAGGTCTGTGCACCCTTGTCGTGCAATGCCATGGAGGTCAGAAGAGGGTGTCGGATTCCCCTGGAACTGGAATTCTCCTGGAATTGGAGTTACAGAAGGTTCTCAGCTGCCATGTGGGTGCTGGGGATCGAACCCAGGTCCTCTGTAAGAAGAGTCGGCGCTCTTAACCGCTAGGCCATCTCTCCAGCCTCACTCTTGAGCCTTTTAAATAGCTCTATCTTTCTATCATCTATCTATCTCTAACCCTATATAATCTATCTCTAATTTTATCATCTACACCTATCTTTGATGATTTTTTGGCTTGGAGACAGGGCTTTTTCGCTGCAGCCCAGGTTAGCCTTGACATCTCCATCTTCTTGCACCCACCTCCCTATTACTGGAAATACAGATTAGTACCACTCTGTTCAGCTCCTTCAGTTTCTTTTTCATGTGGGAGAATACCTCAGTGTTCCCTCATCATTCTCCGATGCTTTTCAACAGTAGGGGACAGTTGCTTGGCCACTCTGTCAGCACCTGTTTTGCCTGGCATCTCCTCACACTCAAAGCCAGGCTGTGCCCATATGTCTGAGGGCACCAGAGCAGGAGGCAGAAGGAAGTTGCCCATTGTTGCCCATGTCAACACTGGTCACTGGGTTGAAATAATACCTGCTTCACCCAAGCCTCCCCTCGATTCTCAGCTTCATTTGGCTGAGATGTGCATATTGGTTAGTAATCAACCTGTATGCCACTTGTTTGAGTATCTACTGGTGTTGCTTTATAAATGTCAAAGTAATGGCTGCCAAACTGTGATTCTTCTCATTCCAAGTCAAAAAGGCATTTTTCGAATGTATGTACTGAGACAGCTGCTCTGCTGTTTGAATTGCTCTGGTTTGCACAATGGTGCCATGAAAGAAAAATGATTTATATATAGCATGAGAAAAATATCTCTAACAGCAGCTGTGACAGTCAGTGTCACAGGGCGGCACTAGTGAGGGGGTGCAGAAGGCAGTGTTGGACTGACAAGCAGATGAGCACGTCAAGCTTCTCTGGAGAAACTGAACATATTGAGGAATATCGTGTGCTTCACAGCCAACTTTTTATGAAGAATTCCTACTCTGGTCACCAAGATTTCATCTGGATCAAAGACATAAAACACTTTTACTTCACCTTCATTCAAGTAATAGTTTCACTTGTGTTGTACTGAAAGCACATTTGAAGCCTTGAAAGGTATGTTTGAAAGAGCTATAGGCTTTTTCTTCCCTCTGTAGGGACTTTCACTTTCTTTTCTCCTATTTGAAAATCACTATAGAATATCAACTTCTATAACACCCAGGAGATATATTGGGAAAGAAAAATGTTCACTGACTTTTTGAAGAGTTATTTTTAATTATGGGTGTGTGTGTGTACATATGAGTGCATGTGCTCTCAGAGGCCAGAGGCATTGGATCCCTGGAGCTGGACTTACAGGCAATTGTGAGCCACCTGCCATGGATATTAGGAACTAAATTTGGGTCTTCTGGAAGAACACTACAACTGCTAAGTCATCTCTTTAGCCCCCTTAAGTCACATTTTATTGTTGCCATTATAATCAAGTTATTAAAGAATTATAACTTCAGACCTATAAATATCACCATATTCTATTAAGTTAAAAGGTGTAAATATCTACTGAGTACTTATTATGCCACAAATACAAAGAATATTAGTGTCACTGCCACTACAGATAATAAATTCACCCCCTCTCTCTTTCTCTCTCTCTCTGTCTGTCTGTTTCTCTCTTGTCCCGTTTAATCCCAAGCCTACTGAGGAGGTAACTCCAGAAGATGAAATCAGACATTGAGGAAAGAAAGAGAGTGCTTTTCTTTTATTTCCAATGAGTCTGAGACCTCTGTGCACACATACTGGGAGTGGACTCCGCTGGACTTTATGTGCATTGGCTGGAACAGCCTTCAGATGATTTGCTGTGTCTATGACTCGAAGGGCTTCTTAACCTTCACTGCTTTCTGGTGGCCAAATGTACCTTCTCCAGGCTGATATGTTCTCTTCAAAAAGTACATTTGTTTTCATTCCTGGCAGCATCTACATAGAAAGTATAGACTACACACTTCTTTACATGTCTATAAATCCATGGCTGTAAATACTTCTTGTTCCTGCAATTCTGTGGGACTCTTGCCTGTGTTCTGTGTAATCTTCTGGAGCAGTTTTGAATTCTGATCCTGCACAGGAGAACGCTGAAAGTTAGACAGAAAGACTTGCTCCAGATCAAAGCACCAGAAGATTCTAAGTCAGGTTTAAATTCTACACTGTACCTGATTTCAGAGCCCCCAACCCACTCTGACACCCACTGAGTACTGGTTTTCAGGAGGGTGCCAGGAGCTGTGGGTGTGGACACTAATGCATATGCTGTGGCCTCAGCACACACTTATGATGCAGTTTTCTTTTTCTAAAGCTTCAAAATGATTCTTCTTGGTTTGTTCATTTAAAGTTTAAAGACTATACAGAAATGAAGTGTTTTAGAGGGAATTCAGGGCTGAAGCCCAGAGCTTTGGCCTTGAAAATAGGGCCAACCCATATTATCATTCCAGTTGCCTGGGTTCTTGTTTCCCCCAACATGTCCGCATTGGCCTCATCTGTCTTAGAGCAGCTATCTGTCATGGTACATTTTGGTGTGTTTTCTTACCTGGAATTGTCACCCAGCATTTTCTGTGACAAGTCATCTCCTCATCTTTCAGGTCTCAGTATAAATTTGATCTCTAAGGAAATGTTTCCTGACCTGCCATGTCTGTGTGTCCATGAGTCCAGGCACAGGTCTAAATTCCTCACCCTTACACTGAACTACCATACAATGCTCAGAAAATAATTGCTAAAGAACATAGATAAAGTAAGAGAAAGAAAATAGGAGAGAGGGAAAGAAGAGAAAGCATTCTCAGCTAGAGTAGTGAAGAAATAAGTTATGATGGGAGGACTTACTAGACCTAAGGCCAGTGGAAATGAGTGCAAGTATTGACTCTTGAATTCTCCAATTCTGTGTCCCTGAAGAAATTTTTTTCCTTCTCTGGGCATCTATTTCCCTATCAGTAAAATGAAGGCTTGAACTTGAAGGCAAGAAGAATCCCAGATCTCTTCAAATTCTTCATTCTCCAGATTCACAATTGTTAGAGAAGTGTTCTCAAATGCCTAATACTCAATCTCCCCACTTGTCTTCCAATTCCCCGAAGTACAAAGCAACCTAAGGCCTTGAACAATGCAAATCTGTTGGAAAACACTTTACACTCAGTCACTCAGCTTTTATCTCACTAAGCTGTCTAAGGTTGTTGAAAATTTAGTAGCATCATTAAAATCAATTCTTAGACCTCTGTTACTTTGTAATCAGTAAGCACTCTGTTTTGACTGAAGAAGAGAATAAAAGCCTTAGCAGGAAGCACAGATAGGCTGTGCCACTTACTTGCAAACATTCAGGATCATTTTCCATAGGACTGATGTTGTTTTGCAGGTTTGTCTTGATTAAGATTCTCCTGTAGCATCCATGCCTGATGAACTGTGCATGGACAAGACAAAAGGAAGAGTGCCTTTCATCTTATAGCCCATGGGCTCTTATATATTACTGACTCAGTCTGGGGTGATACATTCCACTGAGAAGCTTCTGCATAATCCTGCTGCATCATATTCATGCAGTGAAGCTAACTACACAGTCAGCTAGAATGCACAAGGACTGAAGTAAACAAAAAGCACTCCATTTTAGAAGAACTATAATGAAGGGATTGGTAAGGGATTTACTGTGGACTCTTCCATGCTTGTGATGTATGGAAGCTTGCGTGTGCACACATGCACATATTGTATTAGTTACTTCTGGTTGCCATGATAAAACACTATGACCAAAAGCAACCTATAGAATAAATAGTTTATTTGGGTTTATGGTTCCAGAAGGAGAATCCATAATGGCAAAGTGTGATGCTTTGATTGAGAATTCCCCCCGTAGGCTCCAGTATTTGAATATTTGATCAGTTGGTGGTACTGTTTGGGAAAAGTCATTAAACCCTTAGGAGGTGAGCCCTGGCTGGAGGAAGCATGTCACTGGGAGAAGGCTTTGGGAGTTCATAGCTCCAGTTCACTTCCAGTTGTTCTCTCTGTTCCCGCAAGCACTTGGAGATGTGAGCACTCAGCTTTTGGTTCCTGCTGCCTCCTGCCCGGCCTTCCTCACCATGATGGACTCTTATCCTCTTGAACCATGAGCCCAAATAAACTCTTCCTTCTGTAAGTGGTCTTATTCTGATGTTTTATCACAGCCACAGAAAAGTAACTAACATAGCATGGGAGACATGGCAGCAGGTGGCCAAGCAGGACACTGAGCGATCGCTCAGGTGCACATAAGAAAGACACAGTACAAACTGCGACTGTCGCAAGGCTATAAACTCTTGAAACACTCCTCCAGTGACGTACTTCCTCCAGCAAGCTGTCTCATCGTAAACCCTTCATAACCAACCCAAACAGTGCTACCAACTGGGAGCAAGTGCTCATAAGCCAGTGAGGGACACTTCTCATTCAGACCATCCTACTTTTGTCTAAGTTTGCCCTGCCCATGCTTTACATTCATACACATCACACATTTGCATACCCCACTGAATCTGAGGACTATCTCAGATTCTACCCCCCCCAAAAAAATTTAATTTAAGACATTGGATGGATTTATGCTACATATTTGTGTTGGTGTTAGAGTCGCCTGGGAAGAGGGAACATCAATTGAGGAATGTCCTCCATTGGACTGGCCTGTAGCCGTGTCTGTGAAGTGTTTTCTTAATTGCTACTTGATGTAGGAGGGCCCAGTCCACTGTGGGAGGTGCCATTCCTAGGCAGGTAGACCTGGGCTATATAGGAAGAGAGCTAAGCAAGCCAGGTAAAGCAAGCCACAAGTGGTAGTCCTTCATGGTTTCTGTTTCAGTTCTTGCCTTTGGGTTCCCACCTTGAGTGAGTCCCTGCCTTGACTTCCCCATGATGGACTATGAAGTATAAGATGAAATGGCCCCTTTCCTTGCCAAGTTGCTATTGGTCATGGTGTTTATCACAGGGACAGAGATGCAAACTAAGGTAATATTCAAATATTTAAATGTGATAGCTCCTTAGCTACCAAGGCTTACTCTGAGGTTGTTTGGGTAACTTATAATTGGTTAAACTAAACTAGCCTTACATAAGTATCCAATTTAAAAACTCTCCCTCCATTATAAGTTGGAATAAAAAATCATAGGAAAACTTGATCAACACTTGAGCAGTTGTAGCTTAAGGAAACAAAGATAGAGTTTATCCACAACACAACATATATTCCAAAGGACATGCTTTTCTGTATGTGTGTGTTGCTACCTAGGACTTTATTATTGTCACCACTATTGATTACCCACTGTTTATGTGTGACAACAATCCATCATATTTCCTTGTACCTCAGTCATAGCCTCTTTTTATCATGAATGCTTAATAAATGTGTATACACATGTTGTGGTGGGTTGTCTTAAATGCCTGATAATTTTAAAGCCCCAAATTTGTGCTGTCTTTGAGGTATGTGTTTTTTCTCATATTCAAATACATGTTTTTCTTGATTCTGCAGCTTCCTTGAACCACCTCATGATGTGCACAGAGTCTGGAGGGGTTGTCAAAATCCCCATGCTGTCATTTTGTATGGCTCTGACTTGCAAGTTGCATCTTGATGGCGGGAAAGTATTTTTCTGGTTTCTTCAGACTAGTGAAAACCTAGCCTTCTTTCAAAACATCCCTCAATCTAGGCCAGGGGCCAAAAGCCTCTGTTTCAGATTTCTTTTTAAATAAAATAGATTGAAGGAAGGCATTCATATAGACACCTATTTCTTCAGAAATATTAAGTGAAAGAAAACTTCTTCCATTTTAACTTTTCAGTTAGTGCCCCAAAAGTTACAGTAAATAAACTCTGGAATCTGAAGAAACCAGAAAACTCTGTCAATAATTTTTCCACACAAACGTGAGATTTGGAGGCACTGAGATTATATGGTCTTTCTAAGCACCATCCAAGGTGCCTGAAACAGAAGAGCTTTCTCAAAAATACTGAAGAGGTGTAATTTACAGGGCAGTGTGACCTGGAGGTCCATGCTGCAGGCGTCCTAATTAAGTAAACAGTCCTTGAAATTGCTTTCTGTCATCTGGGTGAGAAGCAATTACAGTTAGACTTCAGGTTACTGGTTCTGTTGGAGAAGAGGTATTGTGTTTAGCTGAATCTTCTAATCAGCCAAGGGTTAAGAAACTCGTGTCCATGCTTTGAAAATGCAGTGTGACAAAGGCAAGGGAAAATGCTAAGCATCTTAGAACATGGAAAGTTTAGAATCCAATCTAAAACTTTCCATTTCCAAATCATAAAGTTGGAGTTGGTAGAATTTTTTTTAATTTTATATCTTACTAAACTTGGAATAAAACCCAAGTTATAGAACAACAGCACAAGTTATAAAAACAAACCATAAAGCCCAAATTTGCAGTTGAGTTTTAACATGGTGTGTAAGTTCAGTTAGAATATCTTTTTGCACAGCATCCTCTAAAGGTATGTTTAATAGAGATGACTATGTATTTGTAGATGGTAAGCTCAGCAATGATAGTGAAGGTCAGATGTTTTTGAGACCTCCTAACTATAGAAAAATCACCAAAGATGTTTTATGGAAGAACAATTTTTTTCAAGATTTAAAAAGAAATTAATTATATGTGTGTCTGTGTGTGGATATGTGAACATGTGAGTGTAGGTGCCTGTGGAGTCCCGAAGAGGGTGCTGGACCCCCTGGACCTGAAACTGCAAGTGGTTATGGGCCATGTGATATAGGTGCTGGGAACGAAACTCTTTTCCTCCACAAGAGCAGTATAGACTCAACCACGAAGCTATCTCTCCAGTGCTTGGAAGAGGAATTTTTACAGTCTGCATTTATACAATTAATTAAATAGCCACATTTATGATTACTCATGCCTGTTTTTAAGATATGCTAACTTTAAAAGTACTTTCTAGGGGTTGGAGAGATGGCCTAGCGGTTAAGAGCACCGACCGCTCTTGCAGAGGACCCGGGTTCGATCCCCAGCACCCACATGGCAGCGGAGAGCCATCTGAAACTCAATTCCAGAAGAACTCCAGTTCCAGGGGAATCCGACACCCTCTTCTGACCTCCGCGGCATTGCATGACATGGGTGCACAAACTTGCATGCAGACAGTACATTCATACACATACAGAAATAAATAAAATTAATTTTAAAAAGTGTTAAAAAGTACTTTCTAGATTTTTGGGTTATTATCTGAAGATTTCTCAGGGAGGAATGAAAAGTTTGTATCCATTGTTAATTTCTTAGTCTGTTTTAGTTGCCATAAGAGAACATGTGAGACTGAGTAACTTAGACAAAAATTTCTTTTGCTCATAGTTCATGAGGGTGGAAATCAAGAGCAAGGTGGGAGTGTCAGAGAGGAGGTGATGACATTGGCAGAGTGTGAATGGGTGACTGACTGCTTACAGAGAAAGACCAAGCAGTAGGGATGGTCTGGGCTTACAAAATCTCTCTCTCTCTCTCTCTCTCTCTCTCTCTCTCTCTCTCTCTCCTCTTCATAACTCTTTAATTCCTAAGAAATCTCCCAAAATGCCATATGGAAATTAGATTTCAGCACAGGTTTCCAAGGACACAAACCTTATTCCAATCTCAGCTATGTTTTTGATGGTGTCATCTTTATTCCCAAACTATCTAAACTCTGTAAATTACTGGCTTCTTGAGAACTGCAAATAGCTACAAACATTTAGTAATTGAGAAAAGTCAATGTATTTTAAGGAGGAAAGCCTTTGGAATAAAACATGATTAACTACAACAAAGGGGTAGGCTGCTAAAGGATGGAATTATGCTGGAATTACCAACAGGCTGGGATGAGTTCACTATTACCACCTACCGCTGCGGAAATAAAAGAATAAGCTTATAAAAACAGTATTAAGAGAATTTTTCATAGCCTAAATTATATCTTAGCTGTATTTTTCATTGTACAAGTGAGGTAAAGCAAGATTTAGTTATTTCTGATTAATTTTCCAGAAATTATATTTCTAGAATATTTACACACACACACACACACACACACACACACACACACACACTGCATGATCTGCTAATAAATGTTCTAACACCCAACTGCTCTGTGAGAAAAAACAGTATGTAAGCCCTGGTCTGTAGCAGGGCTGATTTCATGATACAAATACTCAACCCTAGCTTATTTTAAGCCACCAAGGTGTGGTTACTGAGAACACAGCTGGGAAAAGATGCACAGTCAGCTGTCACACAGATGTGAGCCAGGTCAAGTACCCTCTGTAAACCCCTTATACCATTTAACTGTGAAAAGTTCAGAATTTGAAACCTTTGATTACACAAAGAGGTGACCAAAATCTAAATATGCATGAATGAAATATTCACCTTTCTTTTTCCCACATTTCATTCAATCAATTCAATTTGTTGAAACACATAGACACACTAGAAATAGAGAACGCCCACCAATCCCTCTATGATTTTGCTCATGACCTACACTGATGATGTCTCTGAGTGCTGCCAGGATCTCTGCTCTTCCAAGCAGAGCTAAGGTGTGTCCATAATGAGAACCAGAAAAGACATCTCTGAAGTGCAGGCTTATACACAGTAAAGTCGTCTGTGCTGCAGGCTTTGATTTCAGCAGCCCTGCATCTTAAAATAGTCTGGCATTTGGGCTTCTTGATAGTTTTTTTTTTTTCAGTTCATGCCTGCATGTGTGTGTGTGTGTGTGCGTGTGTGTCTGTGTGTGTGTCTGTGTGTAATGTGTGTGGTGTGTTTGTGCATACACATGCATGCACACACCTGCAGAAGCTTCCCTTTATCACTTTTTACCTTATTCCTTTAAGACAGTCTCCTGCTGACCCGGAAGCTCACTGTTTTGACTGCTCCTCAGTATTCACATGTCACTGCTCCCACCCCTTCCCCAATGATGGGGTATAAGCATGTTCTGTCATGCCTGGCTTTTTTATGTGGCTGCTGAGGATTTGAACTCAGGTCCGCATGCTTGCACAGTCAGCACTCATTCACTGAGCCACACAGCCCTCCTAATAGTTCTGTCATCCCCTTCCCTGTTGACTGTGCTTCTCTTTGCCTTGGAGACTACAGCCTGCAGTCTGCTTCAAATGAGGAAAATGATTTTTCAGTGGAATATCAAACAGGTGCCAAGAGTCAGATGTAAATAGGATCTCATTGTTTAACTCTGTATATAATCAATAATTAGCATTAAGTTAAAGCAGGGAGTTTTCATAAAGGTAAACAGAGATATGATGGCTATGTAGCTAGCTAGTCTGGGAAACAATATGGTATGATTTAAAAAGGAAGACAACTTTTTATCCAAGTATATAACATACATCTGACAAGAAGGAAGGTTAGTTCTTTGCAAATACTGGAAATTCAGTTAAAGAACACAGCATTCATTGTCATCTACTATACAAATACATAGTAAAGAGGAATATTCTGTCTAGAAATTGTCTACCTCTAAACAAATATTTTCAAATATACCCAGCTAAGTCTTTTCTGCCCTCAACTAAAAGCTGTTCCTCATGGAATTTGGTAGTGCAAAATTAGTGATGACATCATGTTGCATTCTATCTTGATAAATGAACTATCTTTTCACCTCAAAATCTCCTGGGAAAATTCTAAAATTTATAGTAAGGAGCATCAATGAATACTGTAAAATGGCACTAAAACCACAGGCACACATTACTCAGTATTGTAGGAGTGACTGAGTGTATTAATGTGTACGTTTTCATACTTGAGGGTCAGCTAGACACAGGAAATGGCCTTTCATTCTGTGGGTCCACTGTCTTCATCATACTCATGTATACATCATCTCTAGCTACCAGAATGCTATCACAATTGTGTAGACTCAGAATAACTTGCTCCATACTTCAGCACTCTTTCCTCATCTTTCTCTGCCCTTTTTATTGGCCTTTACTTCTGCAATATTCAAAATGTGTTTCAATAGTGTATAGAATTTTGAGGTTAATTATTTATAAAAATATCTTGATATTAATATATACATAAATGATGGGTCCCTGTATGTTCTTTTTGGGTCAATAAGAAAGAAAATGTTAAATTCCAATGCTTTTCCAATTATAGTCCAGGGAATATATTTTATAAAAGAGTCACTAGGCAAACATATTATGGGATTTGCCCACAGTCTCTAGCCTTCACTATGAAGTTGAGAAATTTATATATGAAAAGAGCATAAGTCTCACATTATCTCATAGAATAGAAATTCCATGGCACTAGTAGAATATGAATCAGCAAGAATATGTTCATTTTCATATAACATTATGAAAAATAAAGACACAATGAGTTATTAGGACATATTCTTTCTTCTGTATCTGCTTTATACCAGGTACTTGGCTTTCTTAAATACTGTGCATTTATTACGGTGCTAGCTGATATGTGTGTTCTGACCATTCTTTATAGCAACATGAAGCATATTAAAGCCATCTTGAGAAGTGGTATACTAGAAAGGTTCAGAGGAAATAAGAGGTAGAAAAAATATTCAAACTCAAATCAGGTTAACTAAAATTCTGTTCTCTTATTACTATGGAAATCCAATTTTACACTCTGAAAGAGCAGCAACTGTGTTGGTCTTACTCATCTTCCTATTTCTAGCACCTAGTAATTTGGTTGACATTCAATGTGTATGTGTGAGTTGAAAAAAGGAAACTTGCTCCCCCATTGGTAAATTGAGAATTACAATGGGGATTTTGGTAAATTTTCAGATGATGTTCGTAGCATTTTAATTCCACAGTATAAAGCACTAAAGAACAGTGGGAGACAAAGATGTAATCTAGGAAGAGCTAAAATTTACAGAGATGCTGAAATAAATCCTAAATCCTATGAGTTCTGTAATCCAACAATGATTAAAGCAATTGCATTGGTGACTAATGCCCACCTTGTACCTGTATAATTTCATTCCAAGAATCTCATGCCAATGTCAGCATAATAAATACAATCAATTAAGAAGAGAAACTATAGCTTCAATAGTTCTAAATTCAATCAGACTTTGTATCCTGGGTAAAATCGCCAGTTAGTAGTGGCTGCATTCTCTGTTTTGAATTTGTGAGCATGTTATTAAAAATCAGCTTATCATGTCCGACTGGTATTATTGTAAGGCCAAATTCCAAAATGAATAAACTTCTTTATACAAGATAATATCTTACATTCTTAAAGTGTTATTCATCATTTGAGGGAAAATTGGGTGCCTTTATAGTGATTTGGGGATTCATTAAAATTTAAGATTCTATCATAACAGAAAACTAGAACCTATCCTTACCAAGAAATGTATTGTCCCTGTCACAGCTGAAAACAAAATAATGGCAAATTAATTTTAAATAATGTAAACAATTTCCTTGGCTATAAAATCCTGTCTTTATTGAACAACCTTAAAGTTGAAGGTAAGAAATTAAATATATTATATGAATTTAAGATAACTACAATGAACACTTTTAATGTGTGTTTCTTTGCATTGAAGAATTTATACTTTATTTGTTTATATGAAATCATGGAAAGAGAATGCGTTCTCCACTCCTGGCTCCATAGAAATCCTCAGCATGTTATTTCCAAGGGCTCTACCCCTGGAGTGTATTTTTTAGCTAAAGAGTCAAGATACACTCTGGTATATGAGTAAAATAGTAGCAATTGTCCCCAAAACAATGTAATTTCTAGATTTCATTTTTCCACTAAATATTATTTCTTGAACTTCAACTCTCTGAGTACTGTTTGTTATCAACATCTATGACATGGCGTTTGAGTCTATTCCTGTGTAACGATCTGAAGTGACTCAATAAGGTCTCTTACTGACAGCCCCTCAAGATACATCCCCACGCACCTGGACTCATGGAGATGCTATAGTGCCTAACAGACTGCTCTCACAAATAGGTCTAAACTATTGACTTTTCCTTTTGTAGTTAGATTAGATCATTTAATTTTAATTATTATGTTTCTCTCCCTTTATCATATTGTCACAGAATGTTTGAATTTTAAGTGGGCAAATTATAAACCTTTTATTGAACAAATATTTCCTAATTTGGTATCATTTCCTATTTTTACCATCTTTCAAAGCACAGTTTTTACTCCATACTGAAATATATATATATATATATATATATATATATATCTCCAGAGTATTAGCACTATCTATGACTTTATCACTAATACAATTAATAGATATTTTATTACCACCTCACAGTTGTCACAAGTATATTAAAATACCATTTATATTTATCTTTACCTGAACTTATGGCAGTTATTATACTTGTGCTGAATCTTGGTGGGTTTTTTTTCTCCTTTAATTTTATATTACTCTAAAATATGAATATATACTTCCCATTCATATACAGTAATTACAGAGTCTGAAAGTAAGTGGTGGATCGATTCTAGAGCCCATTAAGAGATTTACATTATAATAACATAGTTGCTTTCAGATAAACAGAAATATAACAATAATGTTGTACAGCTTGCCTTTCATCTGTGGATTTGGTGTTAGCATCCACAAATGAGGGAGACCATTTGACACTTGTTTTTCTGGGACTGTGTCACTTCACTTAGCATAATGGCTTTGAGTTTCATCCATTTACCTGCAAAGTTCACAATGTCATCTTTCTTTACTGCTGAGTAGTACTCCATTGTGTAGATGTACCACATTTTTGTCATCCACTCATCAGTTGAGCACCTGGGTTGGTTCCAGCTCTTTGATATTGTGAGGAGAGCTGCAATAAACATGGTTGTGCATGTATCTTTGTGGTAGGATGAGTCTTATGGGTATATACCCAGGAGTGGTATGGCTGGATCAGGTGGTAGGCTCATTTTGAGTCTTTTAGGGTTCTCCACACTGCTCTCCATAATGGTTGTACAAATTCACATTCCCACCAGCAGTGAATGAGTGTTCCACTTTCCCCACAACCTCTCCAGCATTTGGTATCTTTTGTGTTCTTGATCTTAGTCAGTTGTATTGGAGTGAGATGATATCTGAGAGTGGTTTTAATTTGCATTTTCTTAATTATTAATGATGTTGAACACTTTTTAAGATGTTTCTCAGCCATCTTTACTTCCTCACTGATAAAGTCTCTGTTCAGCTCTTCCATCTTTTGAGTAGGTCATTTGCTTTCTTACTTCTTTGTTTTTTGAGTAGTCTATATATTCTTGATGTTAATGCTCTGTCAGATTAATCACTGGTGAAGATTTCCTCCCACTCTGTGGGTTTTCTCTTCACTTCCTTGATTGTTTCTTTCACTGTACTGAAGCTTTTGAGTTTGATGAGGTCCCATTTGTCAACTGTTGACCTTATTTCCTGTGCAGCTGCTGTCTGATTTAGAAAGTATTTTCCTACACCTATGTCTTGTAGGTTGTTACCGACTTTTCCTTCTATCACCTTCAGGGTTTCAGGTTTTATGTTGAGATCTTTGATCCACTTGGAGTTGATTTTTATACAGGGTGAGAGGCAGGGGTTTAATTTTGTTCTTCTACAAATGGTGATCCAGTTTTGCCAGCACCATTTGCTGAAGATGATATCCTTCCTCATTGAGGGTTTTTTTTTTTTTTGTCCCTTTGTCAAATATGAGGTGGCTGAAATTGTATGAGCTCAAGTATGAGTTCAATCTTCAATTTTGTTCCATTGGTTAATGGGTCTGTTTTTGTGCCAGTACAAGACTATCTTTATGACTATGTTAATAAAAGCTTGAATATTTTGTTCCTTCACCCATTTATGTATTTCACTCTAGTCAACTTTTTGTGGATAGACATAACTTATTTTATGTAGAAAAGCTGTTTTGAGAATAAAAGGATCATCCATCAATTTATTTTAATATCTTGAAAATTCAAATAATGTACCAATACAAAATAAACTTGCCTGTAAATATTAAGAACTTTCTAAGAATAAAAGTAGATGAAGTTAAGATCCAAATCAATGTTTAGATTTTTATTTGACACACTTTTAAAAACTGTGTACTTTAAACCACACTAAGTTCAATCTATTTTTCTTTTATGTATAGATGTTGAACCTATTTCTTACTCAATAACTACTTCTTATTTGATATATTTTTCAAGTCATTTTCTAGGGCACATGAAATTTAAGAAATAACATGTATAGCATAGTATAGAGTTTGGAACTAGCCATTTTTATTTCAAATATTTCAAAAGGAATTTTACTTATCACTGTAAACATGTTCTATACATTAGCTTATTCATGACATTTGATTCCTTCAATAGATGTGCTGTGCATACCCAATCTTTCTTGATACTTCAGAAATATTTTTTACTAGTTTAGGTACTTTGTTTTAAAATGATGATCACAGAATTTTGGAAAAATTGGACAGAAAATTAGTTTGAAAACAAAAGGATTAGAAATTAGTAGAGATGGAAAACAGAGGTACCAAAAATTATCAATAGAAGAATGCATCTAATATGCATAGATGATGCTACTGTCATCCAGGGACTGGGTTGTCAAGTCAGTGGGAATCATTTCCCCAAACTCTCCAGCAAGATATGGCAGACATATTCCATAAGCTAAAGTCATGAACCTGTAAACACAAATCTGGAAAGAGGCCCTTAGGCTCTAGAAGTCGTCACTGGCTGTTTCCTAAACTGTAGGGCTCTGCAGCCAGAACTGCTTCCCCTCTCCACCTGTTGCCATCACTAACGAACTCCAGGAAAAGTCCCAGAAAGAAAAATTGAAAATGAACATGACATTCTGATTATTCTCCCATTTGTTGTATAGCCATCCCCTAACTATATTTCTATCTTCTCCTACTTCCATGGAAAGACTGACAAATATGGAGGAAGTTCAGTGAGTGCTGACTACAGTGATCTGGGGGAAGATACAGGCATGATTTAAGGAGGATGAACCAAAGGCACGTATGATTCTGAATGACATAAGTGTGATGGAGACGGATCTTTTAATCAATTGTGGACTATTGTGCTTCTTTTTAAAGGAACTGATTTAAGAAATGATGCAATCACCATACACTACTAATCATGATCATATGGAACTGATTGTCTCTTGTCTGTACAGGGTGTTAAATCAGCTTAGTAGATGGATGGTGAACTTCTAAGGCAGATTCATTAGGGAAAGTGAACATGTTAAGCTACATACCTAAACTCCTAAAAATACCAACATAGAGAGCCACCACTGCCTATGACAATGGGTCCTTTAGTAGCGTTCGTGAGCCTGGATGAAGCCGCCTCTGGCGGTCTCACCCTATAGCTCTGGCTTCGGGCTTTGTACATGGTGTATGCTGTGTTCATAGCAATGGCCGCCAGTCAATCAATACAATCAATACTTGTCCTTATTAAAGAAGGCTGCTACTGCAGCCAAAATGTGATTTTTTTTCCCCCCTAGGAGAAATTATACTATTCATGATTCATTAGAAAATTAATCTAGTATATCTCATACTTGTAAGTTTAAGAAAGCATTTAATTTTTATGAATCATATATTTCTGCCCTGAAAGCTGGGGCTGTCGTACAGGTGCATTCTCACAGCTGTCAACCATAGACACAGGGCTACTTCCACACTGCGCTGACAGGCAGAATGACTCAGTCTAGGAATCTGGAGCCTGCAGCATCAGTCTCCCCTTCCTGTCTGTCAATCTGCATCACCAAAGAATGCAAAGGGGATGAAAGTTAATAAGATGAGCTGCAAAGAGATCGCTGCAGCTTCTCTTTAGAGAATGAATGCCGCATGAGTGGAGTTGCCCTTGTGCTCTGGAAGGGAATGTAGTCCTTGATGCTGAGGGTGAAGAAATTGCACAGTAATCAGTAACTTTTGCTGAACTCAGACAACAAGGAGTTGTTGGAAGTTATAGCCAAGAAAGGAGGTAGGTTTGGGTGAAAGACATTGCTGAACCTCTCCTTGCTGTGCCAGGTGGGCAAGCAGCCACCACACAGAGCTTGGCACCTATGGTCTGTCTGCGGTGGGCTTGAGACATCAGAGATACACAGTTCTCATACCCCAGACATAGTGGAGTGAAATCAGATAGCCAGACACCAAAATGCACTAAATGGTAAGAAACTTGTAGGAAACACTGATTATATTATCATAAATAGCCATCACACTGCTGTGAGCCAAGAGGGTTAGCTAACACTGACCAAATGGCAGGCTGCATTCTGATCATTTTACATATGCTAACATTTCATCCTTATAACAACTCTGTGATTCACATCTAAGGAGGAAGTGCACATCTAGTGTACCTAGGAAGCCTAAGCCCACAAAAGTTTCAGCCACTCCCCCAGGCGCCACTGTGGATAGGTGTTGGTCCAAGGAAGGACATTTGTGAAATGACTCGGGAACAGTTATACTTTATTGCATATTTGGAAGTCATGATATGCTCTGCTCCAGAAAGTTCCAGGATACACGCTCTCTGGATGTTTATCTGTGGTAAAGGAGCCGTCCCAGTGCAAGTCTCCACCACATTCTCCCCAGGACACCTCCTACTTTTCGGATCACCCAGTCTGTTGTTCTTTCTTTACAAAAATCTGATAATGGGTCGATTCTTGATATTCTATAGTTCTGTCCTAATGTGATTGCACACACAATTCTTTTTTTACAATATATTGAGAGGTTATTTATTTTGTTAATGAAAACTTTATTTTGAGTCAAATGTACATTGACACACAACTGCTACCTTCCCTAGAAGGTGACAATTTGGGATACTGTAGTTTATCCAATACCGGGTTACTGATGTTGTACAATATTGCGAGGTCCCTAGTTTAATTTGTACTTGTGGGATGAGTTAGTTGCACCCAACGTGTATGTTCATGTTTCTCCATCAGAGTCATTTATAGAAAAGTTACAATGCCTCAAGGACCCCTTATGTGGCCAATTTCATAGCAACTCTCTCTCCTTTATGTCTCTCCTCTGTCTGTAACCCTGTATGATTTACTAATCTCTTCTACAGTTCCAATTTTTTCCTTTCAAAGTGTTAAATACAAATGGAGTCCTACAGAACAACACATTTCAGATGAGCTTGGTCATACTCTCCTGGAGATAATTCCAGGAGACTTCAAGACTGTCGCATGTATCGACAATCCACTTCTTTTTCTTGAGGAGCAGTATTCCAAGTTGGCTTAACTCCTCCCCCATTGATGGACTCTGAACTGTTTCCACTTTGGATGAGTTAGGAATAATGTTACTGTGTAAATTAATAGGATGGCGCACGCCTTTAATCCTAGCACTTGGGAAGCAGAGGCAGGCAGATCTTTGTGAGTTCAAGGCCAGACTGGTCTACAGAGTGAGTTCCAGGACAGCTGGGACTACAGGGAGACCCTGTCTCAAAAAGACCAAATAAATAAATAAATAAATAAGTAAATTACACATGGGTTTGTGAGAATATGTTTTTATCCTGGGAAAGGGTGAGGGCATGAACTTACTAGGTTACAGGTTAGTTGATGTTTAGTTCTATGAGAAACTGTCAAGGGAGTCTCCAGAAAGGCTGTGTCATTCGATGATCTCTTCAGTGACATGTGGGGAGCCAGCTGTCCCCCATCTTCCCTGCCTTGTTTTATGAATACTTTTGATCTTAGTCCTTAACAGTGTTCTGCGATTTAGATTTGTTGTTTATCAATGACTATTGACGAGCATCTTTTGGGCTTATTTGTCATTTCTTGTTCCTCTTTGGTAAAATGTCCATGTTGATTTTCTCAATTGGATGGTTTACTTTTGCCATTGAGGTTGAGAGCTCTTCATGTAGTCTGAGTCATAGTTCTTTAACAGATATGTGGTTCATGAATAATTTCAGCATCTATAGCTTGCTTTCCATATTCTTTTTAATTTTTATTGATGGTTTGTGCATTTCGTACATCATTTTCCAATTCAGATCAGGCATATTTCCCTTTCCCTTCCGCTTTCCATATTCTTAGAAAGACAGTTTCCAGCACACATATTTTGATAAGTATCAAATAATCATTGTTCTCCACTCATGCATTATGCTTTGGGCACAAAAACCAGGAATTCAAAAACCAGGAATTCTTTCCTTTGCCCTAAATGACAATTATTTTTTTCATAAAGCCATCAAGTTTCTATTTTATGTTTCAGTCTGTGATCTACTGGATTGGTGCTTTGTATGAAGAGGGAGCTCTAAGCTGACATTCACTTACCTATTCATTTTACTTATGAATATCTGATCACAGTATCATTGTATTAAAAGCTATCATTCCCGGGGCTGGAGAGATAGCCTAGCGGTTAAGAGCGCCAACTGCTCTTGCAGAAGACCCGGGTTCGATCCCCCAGCACCCACATGGTGGCTGAGAACCGTCTGTAACTCCAATTCCAGGAGAACTCCAGTTCCAGGGGAATCCGACGCCCTCTTCTGACCTCTGCGGCATTGCACGACACGGGTGCACAAACCTAAATGCAGACAGTACATTCATACACATAAATAAATAAATAAATAAAATTTAAAAAAAGCTATCATTCCCCAATGAGCTGCTTTTGCAGCTTCGGGGTTCTCCATTCTGTGCTGTTTAGCTCTGTGCATGTCTCTCCCCAAGAACCATGCTGCCGTAATTGATGTGGCTATGTGGGAAGACCTGGCAGTAGGTAGAGTCACATTGTCATTTTCTTTGAGCTTGCTGGATCCGTTTTGGAACCTTTGCTTTTCTAACTTCTGGGTTTTAAATTAAAGATGAAAGGCAGCAGCCCTCAGACAATTTGTCATATTCATTCTGATCTCTGGAAGCAACACCTCTGCTGGTGGTGCTCTAGTCTGTTTCAGTTTTTGCCTCTTTATCTCTAAATAATATACAGAGAGTCCCACCTCTGTATTCATCAGTTCATATGTCTATTTACTTTCTGTTATGATAGACAAGGTCTTGGGCTACTTGAGTCAATATATCTTAGCTCTTCATCCTTTTTCCATTCCAGTATATTTAATTTTTTATTTATTTTTATTTTTTATGTGTATGAATGTACTGTCTGCATGTAGGTTGGTGCACCCGTGTCATGCAGTGCCACAGAGGTCAGAAGAGGGTGTCAGATTCCCCTGGAACGGGAGTTAAAGATGGTTCTCGGCTGCCATGTGGGTGCTGAGAATCGAACCTGGGTCCTCTGCAAGAGCAGTTGGCGCTCTTAACCGCTAGGCCATCTCTCCAGCCCCAATTCCAGTATGTTTAAAACATTAGGTACTTGATCAGAAAAAATATTTCACATGATTTTAGTTTATAAAATTTATTTAGTTTATGTTCCCAAATCGGAAACACTTTTGCATTTTTCTTCCTAACAAATGTTAAACATATATTCTTTTGAAATTTGAAAAGAATATATGTTTAATATTTGTTAGGAATAGAATTCCAGTTACATCAGTTAAATAAAGTCTGTTAGTTATTTAATATATCCTTGATGATATTTTCCCATTTATTCAACCAATTTTGAGAAAGTGGTATTACAGTTTTCTGCAGATATTATTATAGCATATTATTTCCATATTTTATTGAATTAATAAATATTCACTTTTTAAATTTTAAGATTATATAATTAGGTATAATACATGCACATAAGTTTTCTTATACAATCTGGCATTTTATCATTATCATTATAAAATAACTTTCTTCTGTATAACGTATCTTGCTTTAAAGGTTTCTATCTGATAATGATATGCCTTCTTTGCTTCATGTTTGCATGGAGTATACTCTCCATCTCTTTCCAAATTGTTATATCTCTGTATTTGTCATGTGTTTCATATAATCTTAGTTTCAAAGCAAGTTTTAAAAAAATGTCTTGCCATGTGACTCTGGCTTTCTAGGAACTCTCTACATAGAGGAAGCCAGCCATGAACTTATAGTGATATGTCTGCCTTCTGCCATCAAAGTGCTAGTTGGGGGCTGGAGAGATGGCCTAGCTGTTAAGAGTGCCATCTGCTCTTGAAGAGGACCTGGGTTCAATCCCCAGCACCCACATGGTGGCTGAGAACTGTCTTTAGCTCCAGTTCCATGGGAATCCAATGCCCTCTTCTAACTTCCTCAGCATTGCAGGACACGGGTGCAAAAACCTGCATGCAGACAGTACATTCATACACATAAAAATAAATAAATAAATAAAATTAAAAAAAAAAATTTTTTAAAGTGCTAGTGGGGTTAAAAATATGCACCACCATTCCTGGCTTTTTGAAACAAATTTTTGATAGTTTTTTTTCTAACTCAGCATGCTAATCTTGTACTTTAATTTTTGTCCATATGTGTTTGGGTAGAAATATGTATATTTTGGTTACATTACTTTGCCATATTGTTTAATTTTTATTTGTCCTATAACTTTGTGGTTGGTTTGGTATTGTTATCACTGTACTTATAGTTATTTTGAGAAAGGGTCTCATTCTGCATCTCAGCCTGAAAATCCTCCTGCCTCAGCCTTGCAACTGCCCATATTCTAGGTCTGTGTTACCATGCCTGGCTAGTACTAGATCTACTATATTGTTTTCCTTCACGTCCTTGCATTCCTCTTATTATAAGGCCTTCTTTTTATTTTAAGTTTAATGAAAGAGAGAAATCAACCTAGCAAAGCAAAAATAGAAAAAGAAAGTCACGCAGTTTTCTACATATTGTGAATATGGAATTATCGGCATGGGTTTATGATACTGTAGACTGTGGTATGTGAGGCATTATGTTTGCTCAATCTGTTGAATGTGAATCTTGTATTTATATTACAACATTAAGTAATAAAGAAAAGAGCAAAAAAGCTAAGAGATGCTACCTGGTTTTCTGAGAGCTTTATGTTTCAGAAATCAGTAAGTTTTGACAAGTCCATAGAGAAGGTGGAACTCCTGCACATTGTTGGTGAAAAACAAAATGGTGCAACCACTGGGTAAAGGAATAACAATCCTCAAAAATGAGAATCATGGCAAATATTATATATCATATATTATATATGCACACTATTAGAATCTTTGTTATATACTATAGAGCCCACCAATTCCACTTCCTGTTATTCACTGAAAAGAAATGAAAATAAGAAGATATTTTACACCTTCATTCATAACATTATCCACAATAGACAAAAACAGCATCTCCTCAGAGATCCCTGTACAGCAGAATGGACTTGTAGAATGGGATGTTACTCTGTCTAAAAATAGAACAGAAATTCTGACAGGTGCTATACCTTGTATAGACCCCAACGACAGGCTAGATAGAATAAATCACCCCAAAACATAATTATGGCCCAGTTACACTTTTGTGTTGTACCTAGAGTAGTTAAATTCAAAGAAACAAAAAGTAGAACAGTGGTTTCCAGGAGTTAGCAGAGAAGAGGATTAATGGAGACAATATTTCCTGGGTTATTTTATTTCAAAGAGATTGAAATGTTTTCCAAATGGGTGTTGATAATGGTGGCAAAACAGTTTGATGGCACTCAAAGCCACTGGCCTGCACATTTGAAGATATGTGTATATGTATACACACACACAAACACACACACATACACACACGCATACATGCATGCAGGGTGTTACTGAGGTCTGTCATATATTCACATGTGTAGTAATATCCTCGGGAATTCTTTACTCTCCTCATGATTTATTATTGTTAGGCTATAGGAAAATCTGTCTGAAGAAATACTAGACACCTGCTCTCAGTGAAATTTGAATATTCTATTCAAGACAAAAATCTGGTCACAGCCTTTCGAAAATGAAATTACACATCTCTGACCTATTGATTTTCTTCTTGCTTAGTCTACTTTTATAAGGAAAGCTTTAAATTATCGATTGAAGATACAGAACAAGTGTGAGGGGGTTTAGTGATAAAATTCATTTTCACGATAAAGGAGGCACTCTTTAAAATGTCATGAAAACCAAGTAATTCTTCTTAGAGATTCCATAATAACTCATAATTTTTTGAGACAGGGTCTCCCCATACCCCCAGCTGGCCTGGAATTCACTCTGTAGGCCAGGCTGGCCCTGAACTCACAGAGATCTGCCTGCCTCTGCCTTCCAAGTGCTAGGATTAAAGGTGTGCGCCACCACACTCGCTCAAAGACAGTTCTTAGCTGCCATGTGGGTGTTGGGAATTGAACCCAGGTCCTCTGCAAAAGCAATTAGTGCTCTCAACCACTATGCCATCTCTCCAGCCCCAGCTCATAACTATTTTTGAATGTTTGTGCCCCTGCTTGTTTCGAGCACAGCCTAAGGTCATGGCTGATTTCTGCCTGATATAAGTACTCTCTTGCCTCTAAGTTGTGTGACTAGATATATCTGCAATAATTTCAATCCCTGGATAGCATAATGACCAAATTAATTCTTCAGCATCATAGATCCCATCCCAACCACTACCCAAAATTGACAGGAAGGTAGAATAATTCCCTCTATGTGACTGTCAAAGTACCAGGAATCGTAGTCCCTGGAGAGTCATGAGAAATTGTCAGACTGACAAGACTAAGAGCACTGAACTGAACAAAGGCTAGTTTGCATGGAATATGAGGCTTAAAGAATGAAAAAAAATTTTAACATTTTTTTAACATTTTTTAACATTTCAAAGAGCAAGCTACCCATAGGTCAGTGGTGATAATAACTCTTATTATCCTGAGGGTATATTAAAACAAAGAATTTCTTGAGATTTATTGCAGTAATTTAAAAAGATTTATCCAAGGTAGTAAGCACATCATAAAAGGTACAAGTACAAAAAAAAAAAAAAACTTTCTTAAATACAGAAAAGAAAGAAAGAAAATTGTGGAATATTCATTTGGGAGAATTTCATATTTGATCTGCATTTTCAGTTGATAAACCAAAGCTTTCCTAATAAAAATAGGCTAAGCAAAAACATAGGGGACCAGAATTGTTTAAATTAAATCATTAGTTATTTTCAACACATTTTTGTTATGAATACAAAGAAAGAAACATAGTAAACATGAGAAATACACCAACATGCACAGCATAAAATAATAGAACAGAATTGGGGGAAAGCATGTCATTCATACAAATAAATATGATGTATTTACATGTATTTAATATTAAACTTTATTACATTAAATACTATCTTATTAACTTCAAATAATAAATAAAATTAAATATTAAAATTAAGTAATAAATTTAGTACACATTAAACACAATTTACAAGAAATAGACCGATTTTCAGATCAGCTCATAATACAAAACTCAAAGCAATGCTGCATGGGAAATATACCTAAAATTATTTTTAAAGGCTTAAAATTAAAAACTGGAAGCATACATGATGACACATGTCCATAATCCTCAATCCTCAGGGGGTGGAGGTAGGATGACAGTTCTAAGGCCAGGTTAGGGTCTATGACAAGACCCTGAGTTTAGCGTCCCTCTCCTCAGTTGTTCTGTTCCATGTCTTAGGAAATCAGAATCATTATCCTGATATTAGCCAATATAGCCTGAAGGCCCCACAGAAAAGGCCTAGGAGGAGAACTAATCCAAATGAAAGAGAGGAAATAACCACACAAGCAGGCATTTGTGTGATGAAAACCAGAGTGGCAGAGGAAAGAATTAAAAAAAAAAAAAATGCTAGTTCTTTTTCAAAAGAGTCATTAAATAGAGAAATAATTACCGAACTTAATTAAGGGGAAAACATATGATACATGAGAAAGTTATGAATCCAAAAATATTACAGTGGGGAAGCATTATGAAACATAGGAAATTGGAAAGTAATTTAGCTATCTTTGTCCTGTTCTCTAAATAAATTGGGAACTATAACAGAAACAAGCAACTTCCCAGGTTACTACTCTGTAGAATGTTTGACTTTAGGAAATAAAATGATTAAATAAACTAATATCCATAAAATATGTTTAGTTATCAAAATACTATCTGATAAAAATAGCCCTCTTTGGATGCTTGCAGATTCTTCCAAAAACTTAAAAGACTCCATCTTTCCAAACACACTTAAATTAGTTCACAGACACAGAAATACAAATGCAACTTCTAAGGTATTACTATGAAAAAAGTATGAAGTGAATCTTATGTGTTTTAAAGACTCAACAAAAAGAAAAGAGGTAGCCTGACCTCACATAGGAAAATACAAGTAAAAATGTCACAAATAAAACACTGAATAGGACACCTATATCAAACATCTGCCTCCTAAGGCTCAGGGATCATTTGGTAATGGGGGGGGCTGTAAGAGCCAGAGGTGATAGATGACCACAGGAAACAGAGCTTTCCAGAGAGCTGAAGCTCATAGCAATGGTGACAGCATGAAAAGAATCCCCAACTCAAGATAAGGATGCAACTGAGAGCCGCCACGAGGGGGAGAGTTCGTCCTCTTTAAGGGTCTGACGGCTCTGGGTAGGTGAACCAGGCCCCAATGGATGGACCCACACTGAAGGGAATTAGACGCAATAGGGCTTTAAAAGAAAAAAAAAAATTATAATATATATATATATCTATATAAAATGTCTTTTTTTGAAAAAAACTAGCATTTTTTGCTGAGTACCTGAAGTAGATGGAGCTAGTAAAGATGCAAGTAGAGGAAGATCTGAATATGACCCAAATACATTGTATGAAATTCTCAAAAATTTGATGAAGTTTAAATAATCTAAAAAATCACAAATAAAATTCAGTCTACCATAAAACATTGTATGATCAAGAAAATTTTGTTTTAAAACTCAAGAATTAGTTACAATAAAGAAAAAAGGCATTTAATAAAATTTGACACTGTCTTGATTTAAAGAAAAATCAACATAAAACAGGAGTTAATGAATTCTTTCTTTTTTTTTTTGGTCTTTTCGAGACAGGGTCTCCCTGTAGCCCCAGCTGTCCTGGAACTCACTCTGTAGACCAGGCTGACCTTAAACTCACAAAGATCCACCTGCCTCTGCCTCCCAAGTGCTAGGATTAAAGGCATATGCCGCCATGCCCAGCTAGTGAATTCTTTCTTAACATGATTCCCTCTGTCAGAGAAAATCTTGTCTAAGGTTATTCAGGGAAGAGGGAGAGAGTGGGAAGTTGAACAGAAAGAGACGGATCCGGAGAGACAGGAAGCACAGGGAGGTTAATGCTCCTGCACTGCTGGTGGGAAGAAGCCACAGAAAGCAGTTATCAGTATGTAGTTAAAATTCAGTTCCATTTCCTTGTGAACCCATTAATCCAAACTCTAGAAATTTACCCCCCAAAACATCTTAACAAATACAAAATAACATGCACTCAAAAAAATTTATTGTTCCATTATTCATAATAAAATCCGGAAACAATCCAGTGTCTATCCACAGAGAAATGATTGCATGAACCTTGTCTGATGAAAATTGAGGAGTGCAAACAAAGAGAAAACCCTTGACCTTCTGTGGAATAGTCTCCATGACATCCTGTTAAATGAGGAAAAAATTTAAGAAGTCCAAAATTTTTAAACTGAACCTACTCTGGAAGCAAAGCATGATAAATGAGATTGTGAAAAGCTAAAGAGCATACCCCAAAATATGTCATCTCAATAAAGTATAAGAATAGGGGGAACAGAAAAGACAGTGGCCACCCCTAATAGAGAGAGCTAAAGGCCAAATATAGTAAGTAATCTTTGATTGTGTCCAGGATCAAACAAAGCAAAAATTATTTTAAAAATTGGAAAACATGACTATAGATATCACATTTCTCTTCATGTGTGGTTAATGTTGTGCTTGCATAGAAAGTTATTTTTGTTTTTAATAGGAACATGTCCAAGCATTGGGAATGAAGACCATGATCTCTACATCTAGTATGCAAACACTTCAGAAAACAATGACTAGAGAACTATGCAGAAGGTACTCGTTGCATGCTTAGTTGAGTTCTTTCGCAGATTTGAAATTACTCAAATTAAAAGTTGGGAGACAAAGGGAATTTCTAGGACTTACTCTGTCATTCCTCAGAACTTGTAGTTATATTTTAATAGTGATAAAAACTAGTATGTTGATCTTCCTGGCTGGGGAAATATGCAGAAGAACCTCATTAGGTTTCTAGAGAACAGACATATCATGGAAGAAGAAAAAGTCAAGGGAAAAAAAATGATCAATGCTCTGGAGGACACTTAGTGGCAACAGTTGGTGAAATAATCGGAGTGCTTGTGTGTTCCAAAAGGCAGTCTTTCTTCTGATAGCTCTCATCACAAAGATGACACTTTCATGACATGGATGCCTGGTGACTGCCATTCCATTTCAAGGTTCAAAAGGTAAAACCACTGGCGCCGAGTTCAGTCAAGAGAAGTAGTTCTTACAACTGATGTTTATGCATTTAACACACAGCAATGACTCAATACATGGAAATGGGGAATTCTTTCATGTAGTGAGGTCAAGGGAACCACTGAAGGATGAATTCTAGTTAACTAGGTGAAAAGAGTGAATGAAAGACTGGTCCAAGTAGGCGGAACAGCATAACGGAGAACAGTCAAGAAGACGCATGGCACACTTGAGAAATAAGAGAAGAGCAGTACAGCTTAAGGACAGAAGGGGGGGGGGGATAGCATGAAACCAGGCCTAAAAGGTGGGTCTCAAACTTCAGACAGCAGCTGGCTCAGTGTAGTTCCTAAGGCTGTGTTTGTACGTTAACCACAGGGGGGCACCCAAGACCCAGTACCTGTTTGGTGCAGCACCTGCCTTCCCAAGGGTTTCCTTTGTTGTGGGATCACACAAAACCATCCCAGCATCTCCTTGCTCACTCACCTCTGCCAATTAAGCAACAAAAGCACAAGTGACTACGTTCTAAGTTGCTGTCACCATACACTGGACAACACATGTTTCAAACTCTGTCCTTGGATAAAAAGCAAATTAGCTGCCTGGACACAGGTAGACCAACCAATGGTGCCATGCTTCTTCTATTAGGAAGTTTATTCTTTGGATTCAACATCAGAAAAGCTTTTTTTTTCAAGGCTGGAACTTATAAGAGAGAGCTGGGGGAATAAAGTATTTGGTTTTGTTTTTCACAATGCCTGTGTCTCTGGCTCCAGTTATTGTGTGATTCTAAGCACAGGCTTGGGAGGCAGAGGTTGTGAGTTTGGGACCAGACTGGGCTGTAGAAAAAGATCCTGTTTATAATCAAACAAATGGAACTCAGCATGTTCGAGCAGAGTGGAGTGCTTTGGAACCTTAAGGAACTTTGTAACTTCTGGTATAAGAATTACGAGGTTCCTAAAATCTTAAGGTTTGCTGAGATGTATTAAAGCTTTTTGAGTTTTTTTTTTTTATTGATGCTTTGTGTATTTCATACATCATTTTCCAATTCAGTTCAGGCATGTATCCCCTTCCCTTCCCCCCACCCCACCCGTACCCATCCCAGATCATGCATTCTGCCGTAACTTTTCTGCATCTTTCTGGGTTTTTTTGTTTTGTTTTGTTTTGTTTTCATTTTTTTTTAACAATAAGTGGTAATTTGTGAGTACAAGCATCCTTCATGTAACCAATTTGCAAGCAGTTGTGCCCAAACCCACACAGCTCATGGTCCCACCATCCCAGCAGGGGGGGCTTTGTATGTTCAATCAAGTTGATCAAATGAGTGTTCCCCAGTCTATATTGTTGTAAGTTTCACATCATTCACCCAATCGCACCCTTAACAATTCTTATCCGTGCCCCCTTCTGCAGATTGGTTCCCTAGGCTTAGAAAAGGGGCAACAGGTGGATGAGAAGCAAAATTAGTCTACTTTTCTGGAGCTGTTTGTCTTGGTCTCTGTCAATTCTGGCTGTTTCTTTCAATGAGCTGAAGAGGCGATAAGGCCCTGCTGTTGAAGACCTGATATAAACATGGGAAAGATGTATGGAGACCGCAATTGCAAGCATACGGATGTCCTCTGGAATGCCAGAGAGCGTCACCAAGGCCACTAAATCATAAAGCAAATATAATCTCCTTAGTCAAGCAAGACTCATCCATCAGCACCAGATACACCACACCTGCCTGGAAATACTGTGTAGGAGTGGCAGCACATTATTTCTGTATATCCCAAATTTATTGGCTATTAGCTCTCTCTTGGAGGAATAACCCACGGCTGATGCCAACAAGCTTACATCATCTAATGGTTAAAGGAGATGTTATAAACCACATGAAGACCCTGTCATACTTAACAGAAGAAAATGTAATTCATGGATTAACATACCATCCAAACATCTGTGTCTATACCAAAGTAACCTACCATAACAATTAGTAATGTTTAAATACCTATATATCTAATTGCGAGTGCTTCATTAGTAGGATCGAAAGACTATATATTATACTGTTTAAATACCTATATATCTAATTGCATGTGTTTTTAGTTTTTTGAGACCAGGTTTCACTATATAGCCCAAGATGGCTTCACATTCGTGAGCCTCCTGCCTGAGCCTCCTGAATGCTGGAGTGACAAATGTGCATGAACACATGCAACCTCACTAACACATTTTAGGTACCCTGAGTGGGAAGAACATACATATAAGAACCCAAGGGAAAATGGACATGTATTTCTTTTTTTGCTTCTGTATTTGTTAATTACCTGAGGTTTGTAGGCTAAAGTAAAAGGCATAGTGACTACTGAACTGATTATAGGCATAGCCTCTGACCTGGGCTCACTTCTGAGCAGACTCAAGGGCTTCCAACTCATACCACTTAGCCCAGCCTGGACTCTTGTCCTCAAGACTGGAGAGGCCTGAACTAGCTTTGGATTCCAAAAGCACTTAATAATCAGAGCTCACTCGATCACCCATAACTTAAGCACATTCTATACCAACATGCCACCCATTACAAGGCAGTTAGATGACCCTGACGACCCCTAGCTGGTCACAGTTCCCTTTCATATTCTGAATTTCTTGAAACCTTTATAATAAGGAAATATATCTCCCTTGCTGTCTAACTAGTACTATGTTTATAGAAACAAGTGTATCAGACTAATAGCTGTCCGTCCCTTCTGGAGACCTAGCAAGAGTGGGAGGTTGGAGATGGAGCAATTGTGCTTTATTTTGATTCTAAGAATATGTCTATTCTCCACATACTAATGAAAACGCGCCATACTACCACATTGAAATTTTCAGAGTGAGACAATCTTGAAGATTAAATGACCCATATACATTTTATTGTTGACTTCTTGTTAATTATAAGGCTCTTAGTTAATGAAGTCAAGGGCAAGACCTGCCCCTTTATGTGGGATAGTTATTTAAGTATCAAACTGTTTAATTAGCTGGACAGGTATTCCAACTGGGTAAGTGTGATGGTTAACTGCCAAAAGAAAGATGAATAAATTTAAAAGGAAAATCTGAATTTCTCTAGATTCCCGATGAGATTAAGGAAATTTTCATTCAGTTGGATGTATACAGTTTAAAATTTACCTTTCAATTGAAAGTTTGCCTTAGAGGATTCCTTTTGTACTTTGGAATAGGTTTGAAAGCAAAGTTGGTACTTTATTTCCAAAGCTTAGCAGTCCTTCAGAATGGATAAAGGAAATCTAATTACCAACAAGAGATGGAATTCAACATTTCAACCTGAATATTGAGCCAAACTGAATTTCCAGGCTCTGAATTATAAACCCATTCCAATTGCTTTGAATTTTAGAGTCACACTGAGCCAAAACCAACTTATGTGTGCTGAATTTGTTGCTTTGAACTGAACAGTGGACTGTTCACTTGCTCTCAATGGGAATACATTATGCTGAGGGATCGCTTCCTGTTTGCCCTGGACGGGCTTCCCTGCCCTGAAAGAAGTCACAATTTGGGTCAGTCCCTCTCTGCAGGGGCTGTTCCTGACAAAGTCTTTAGGACAAAAGAGATCTGAAACATCAAGCTGTCTAGTCTATGAAACTAAAGGTCTGGCACAGCTCCCGCCCTTGCAGAGGGCTCTGACTTTGACAACGGCCTGTGTGCTGCTGTCCATTCTCCCACTGATTCCTGATGGAGCACACTGGGAAGAGGTGCACATGCTCTGGAAGCCAAGGCAAGGCTCCCCACATGGATATTTTAGACTGTCTGTGGGAGGACTGCCCAGAAAGTGTTGCACCTCCTTCTGGGGGTAACAATGGAAGGTGTTGAAGAGTAAAAATAACCTTGGATCAGCACAGGAGTCAATTGCTGTATTTATCCATTCTTCTATTGGGGAACAAAAACTTAAAATGCCACCATGCTGAAAATAACGAGCAATTAAGGCATACAAATCCATGACACTACCCGTGGCAGACAAGTATTCTCCAGAAGCCTCATTATTGGAGGAATAATTACGTGGAGGTACACTGGGGTTTCCAGTCTTTAGCTTCCCCTCATGTTACCTACTGAATTCCTTACTATTTTGCATTTGAAAAACTTAGGTTCACCCAGGGCCACACGAGCACTGGTGCCATTGTTCATCATTTTCAGAAGAAGGAATGGCAGTGTCCCATCCTGCTAAAGTCTTAGGATGCTAAATTCTAGAATGAGCTAATGCCTAGAGGATTTGGAACGAGAAAGATTGTCCAAAGACTACCCTAGTCAACAGCCTGGAAAAAAATCAATTCTATTGAGTGCACATGTGAAATCTACTTCAGGGGTGATGGACACAAAATTACCAGGTCACCTGCGTAATTCCTCCTCACTCGTGAGGCCCTGTAAGGGGTGGGCAAAGCCGCTTCTGCATCTTGGCCACGTGCATCCCAGTGCCTTCCCTGAAAAGCAGCTTAAAGGGAAATGGGAAAGTCATCTTGAAGTGAAATTGAACAGGCTTGGAAGCCTATGGTAGGTGGTGATTCTGTGGCACAAGGAAGGGGCTTTAGTAGACATGGCCTGGTACATCTGCCTGGCCTCCACTACAGTGCCTCATGTAGAGAAGGGATACAATAAAAAATAATGGAAAATATGAAAATGATGAGTGTACTGAGTAACTTGCAGAGGTCAAGATGGGAGAAAAGGCAGGCATTGCAAAATAATGGTAAACCAATTAGTTCCAGGACCTCTAAGTTATGATAGTTAAAATAGACATAGTACTATAGTGTGTTCCTTGCGTAAGTACTGTATCCTTATGTGGGAATGTAAATAATAGGAGACTGAAGAAGGAAAGTGTGGTGGTTTGAATGAGTGTCCCCCATAGGCTTTAAGTATTCAGATATTTGTCTCCAGTTGGTGGCACTGTTCTTGGAGGTCTTAGAAGGTGTGGCCGTGCTAGAGGAAGTATGTCACTGGCGGCAGGCTTAATGAGTTTAACAAGTGTTGTGGTCTCCAGTCGCGCTCTCTCTCTGCTTCCTGTGCTCATTGCGAGATGTGACCCTCGGCTTGCTGCTTCAGCTCCAGCCACCATGCCTCCCGCCACAATGGACTCTAATTCACTGGAACTGTCAATAGTAAGCTCAAATAAACTCTTCCTTTTATAAGTTCCTTGGTCATGGTGTTTTATCACAGCAACAGAAAAGTGACTAATACAGAAAGGAACATTCTAGAAAAGAGCTGGAAAACAGTGATGGAGAAGGAAAGGGAAGAGCAACACCACGAGGGAGCCTTGATGCAAACTGTGGGCCCATGTGATAATGGTGTATCACTATGGATTCATCAGATGTCACAAACGTTCATTATGCTGGGGAGTGTGGCTAAGGGGTCATGGGTGTGTGGTGACAGGATGCATATGGGAAATCTCCGTGCCTTCTTAATTTTGCATGAATGCAAAATTGCTCTAGAAAAAAAATTTTCAATAGTGATAGTGATACAAATAGTATGGAAAAATTAAGTAATACTATCGAGGACTAAGATATAGAGAATGCAGACAGAGGACACAATTGAAAACAATGGCTTTATAACCAAGAACGATAGGAACAGAACGACTGAAGACAGATGGACAAGCTATTTCAAGGGACAGTAGATTGTGGAGCTTGGGTGATTTTGTCATAACTGGGCATGAGAGGAGGCACTGTGAAACCTGCTTCAGAGATGAAGCCTCAGCAGTAGATAAGGACTGATGTAGCAGTTCACCCAAGAAATAAATAAGGGTGAATGTCTTATAGAAATTCATTGGTCCCCAGAAACTTTGTGTAAGTGAGGAATCCTCAAATTAACTTCAGTGTTTACTATGATGATTACCTGGCACTAGATATCTGTCAGGTGATCTGCAAAGCAAGCCAGTCTCTGTTCTTAATGGAAAGAAGAATGGACTTTTGAATTCATCTCTGACTTATGAGATTCCCTCACAGTTAGAAAAAATTTGTCCCATTAAAGAACTGAAAGATGTTCGATTTTGAACAGAGAGACGGAAATTTAAAAAGAGTCGACTAGTTAATATTCTATATAAATGTCTCATGGAGTATGTAGGAGAAACAAAGGAAACCATGGCTGAAGCCCTAAGCCAGTTCTGAGCTCTTTCATTGGAGAGGCATGTTGTCCAACAGCATCAAGCCGTACCCCTACCATACCAAACCAATGCACAGAGCATTAAACAGAAAACAATGACTTTGACCAGCAGGAGCCCTCATACTTCCCACAGGAGAAACAGGGGAATAAACCCATGTTAAAGGGATATTTGTGTCTGATTAGAAGTTTGTTCTTGTTTGTGAAAAAGAATGGCAAGCCTAAAAGTCTCCCAAACCTCTACATCTACCTTGTAGAACCAATAACATCAGAAAAAAACTTTGATTCACATTTCTAGAATCTGAAATCAAACTAGCAAATGTTAAAGCTCTGGGAACAATTTAACTAGATAGCTGACAAGCCAATAGAGTACAACACCACTCAAAGTTACTGTTATAGTAAAAAGAAAAATAATCCAAATAAACCATTGAAAGAGAAATATTCAGTGAGCTGATTCAAAGGAGGGTTTGTTATAACTTAGCACTGTATTTCAACCATTGATTCTATGTGGTTAATGAATATAATCTGAATGCCGTGTTTGTGGATATAAATGTAAGGGGAATCATATATTTAGCATCATAGTTTGTTTAATCCATGCCAGGCCAACAACAACATCAGAGTGCTCTGTTTTATTTGGTTTGACTTTGAGGATTTACTAAACATGGACAAATCTTTTGATGTCATTAAAGAGCAGGTGATGTGAAATATCTTTCTATATCAGCTTTCTCATGACCTCTAACTGGTGAATTGGGGCCATGTATTACAGAACCTAAGTCTTCACCCTTGATTGCACCAAGCAAGATGAGTTAATGTCTATAGATCAGACAGAGTTCTTAAAACCTTAAAAATAGTGTGCAGAATTCTAGTTCTGCACATATGTTCTTAGTTTTCCAAGGAGAAAACATCAGCCATGTGCAATCAGACCCTGAAAAGGTTCACAGGACCTTTCATTAATTCAACAATGGACCAAACGCTGGATTCTGTGATTATGAAGTGAATAAGAAGCAGTAATTACCTTTAAGCAGTTCTGTGTCCACTGAGGAAAGCAAACCTAAGTCAATTTTTAAAATGCACCTGTATTACCGTAAAAAGATACATAGAGGTAATGGATTCAGGGACTCAGAGAGATAAAGGAGACTAGAAATGGTGGCCATCAGGGGCCAAATTTAGGACATCAAAATGATTGTTAAGTGAACTTAAATCAATGGTTAAGTAAGTATGCAAGCTTTGTCAATCTGTGTGTGTAGGGCAGACCACAATTAGGATTTGCAGGGCTTCATTTTTTCGAACAATCTTTTTTAAAGAGCTGAGCATGCTGTGCTCATTCGTCGTCTTGTCCGCACATCTGGAAGGAGGCTAGGAACCTCTGACACAGCTAATTAAAACAAATGGATGTGATCATGGCATTGTAAAGGGGTAGCAAGCAGCATTTCATTCTTTACTAATAGATTCTGCCATAGCCTTATGGGGGTTTGTCAAAATATCCTAGCAGATAGTTCTGGCAACTGTTATAAGGGTACCAGATATATACCCCAAAGACACCAAGTCAGCATAGCCCAGATATGTGCACATCATGTTTACAGCAGTGCTATTTACAGCCCGGTTAGGAAATCAGTCTAGGCATCTGTCAGCAGAGGAATGGGTGAACAAACGGTAGTGAATATTCACAATGGAACTTCATTCAGCTATGAAGAATGAAATCATGTCATTTGCAAGAAAGTATATGCATCTGGATATCATCCTAGTTAATGAAATAAGTCACACTTAGATAAATATTGCATGCTTTCTCCCATTTGTGGAGCCTAGCTTTTATATAGATACATAAAATCATATTTGTCCTTAGGACATGGAAGTAGAAATGAAACTGTCTTTGGGAATTCATTGGCATGATGGGGTGGGGAGAGGCCCAAGGGGAGGGCAATGATGGGTATGGTCAGGTACATGGTAGACTTGCATGAAAATGTCCTTATGAAACCTGCCACTATATACAGTGAGTACATACCAATAAGTGAATTCAGTGTCTTCAGTTTGGAATTCAAGGTAGTAAAAAAAAAAAAAAAAAAAAACAGATCTTTGTGATATGGAGGCCACTCTGGTCTACATAGTAAATTCCAAGCCAGCTGGGGCTACAGGGAGACCTTGTATCAAAAGACCCCAAAAATAAAATAAATAATCATCTAGCAAGCACGCTTTTAGGAAAGGTGAGTGTTAAAAGCAGAAAATGATCCATCTCTCACGAGTTTTACATCTGGCCTGACCTCAAGAAAACCTGAACTGCTGCTTTAAATGTGTTCTTGAATAAATCACAATGGGCAAGAAAGTTAATTAGATCCTCCAGCCTTAGGAAATGCTGACTTTTAAAAGACGCCAGCTATGTGTGTGAGGACTACCACAGAATGTCCTGGACTAGTTTTCTACCAAGTTTAAGCCAGGAAAACACTCATAAGACTGAGTTTGTAGGAGATTTCAGAGAAAGAATGAGAGAGAGAAAGAGAGAAGAGAGAGAGAGAGAGAGAGAGAGAGAAGAGAGAGCCTAATGAAGGCACGACATGGACTGCTCATAAGTCCCGGGCCATGAATCACCTGTACACACTGAGTGACATCAATGCACAGGAAGCGCAAGCCCTCAAGATGACTATCCCGGCCTGGTTCCAGGTTTTCTATCTATCAGCTGGATTAAATACATTGCCTGCCATTTCTCTGTTCTTCCCCTGCAAAGTAGCTGGAGGTTTATTAAATTGGATGTGCAGAGAGCACCAACTCGCAGGACTTTAGTGAACGCACATGTTTAACGGCAGGTTGTAGAAGAACAGAAAACAGTGCTTCACGCCTTGCTAGAGAGCCCTGGATGCTGAGTAAGCTGGAGAAGTCTCCCTGAGGACTAAGGTGGGCTAGAGGAAGAAAAGAGGAAATAATGAGGAAGAAAAATATCCCTGGGCTTGTATTGGAAAGGGAAGATGTAAAAGTGTACACTTGCCTACTCAGGGAACAGAGGCAGAGAGAGCCACACAGAGGAACCACCATAGACCTGTGGCTAGGTTTTTTTTTTTTTTGTTTTTTCAATGCATTAAATTTAAGTTACTTGTGTGACTCTTTGAAGAAACATAGCTGAGAAATGAGAAATAAGAAATAGAGCCCAAATCAGGTAGGCCTCAAGCCAGGACTCAGAGTGATGAATGAAGCTTTGTGTTGTACACACTTAGGTCTATGGCATCGAAACTGGGATTATCAGCACTGCCCAGGTGACCCATGTTAACAGCTGTATTGTGAGCATGTCTCGTGCAGCAGGTATTGATCTTTATGTATGATACATTTAAGTGTTAATATCTTGTCCAAGATTATATAGCCAATAGCAGAGGCAGGATTTTAACTCAGGTGTGTGCGTGACTATGTTTGTATTCTGAATACATGCTGTGACTTCTCCTCCCTGGCTCATGGTGGATGTAGTGTCAGTTAACAATGGTTGTTTTTTCCCTCTCCCTACTGTACCTGTTTGTATAGTTTAACAACCAGAGGACTCTATCAATGTGTGTGCTGGGTGCCCAGTGGCTGAACTCTGAGCATTTGCTTGAGTTGCCTGCTGTAGAGCTCCCTTTATATGGAAGTGAAAGGAGCAAGCAGGCTGCTCAGGTGCTGGGCCACATCCCAGTCCTATGGGAGCCCTTTCTCTGTCTGCCTGTGCTCATCACAGATTGATTCTCATGCCCCAGCTTCCAAGACAGTCTCTGCAACAACCCTCAAATCCCCATTCCCCAGCTTCAGCTTTGCAGGCTTGACATCTCCACTTGGACGTGTTGTGGCATACATGTGTCACTAAACCAAAATCAAACTCCGGATTTTCCTCCCTGAATCTGCCTCCCATCATTGTCTCACAGCCTGGCACAGCCCATCCAGTGTTGAAACCTCAAACCTAAGACCCACTCTCAATTCCTGTCTTTCTTGTTGTGACTAAAGGTACTGCTCTTGCCGCACAAGTGGCTCACCAGCTCACACTCATAACCTCTTATAGTAAATGGACTCAATTCCTTAGACTATGTTGCTTATTTTGCCTCTAGAATATTCATCAATCCCAGTCATTACTGTTGCCATGAACATAATACGTTACCATCCCCTTATGCCTGGACTCCTGTAATCACTCCAACTGGACCACAGCCTCCATCTTACAATGCACTCTAGAGAGTACCAATATGAGTTTTAGGAAATTTTGATGAGTCCATTAGTCCCATTTAAAAGCCCTCCAGCATGACCCTACTTCGCTCGGTTTACTAAGCCATGCAGTTTGGCCCCAGCTCTTGTCTGCCTTCATGTCCTACCCCAGCCCTTTCCTGTCTGCATTCCAGGTACCTAGAACTTCACACCCTCACACGGCCAGCACCTGGCTCTCTCTTGAAGGTTTGTATGTTTCTCTTCTCTCTGCCTAAAATTCTCTTTCTTCATTTCCTTCTATAGAAGGATATTCCTTGATCGTTAGCTCTTAGCTCAAATGTCTCCTTTTCAAGGAATAGCCCTTGTCATGACTATGGCTCCATATCAGTCTACAGGATCAGTTGCATTGACATTTCTCAGTGACAGGTTTCTCTTATTCAGCTATCTGCTGTTTTCTTAGTTACTTAGTCAGACATTTGTTATCTTAGTCATTTCTTCCACAATCCTCTAGTACCACACTGTCAATATGGTACTTACTGCCAACATATGGCTCTTGAAGCTAAGAGAATTAAGTTAAAATTTCACTTCCTCTGTCATACTGTTTACATTTCAAGTGCTGATACTGAACATGGCTGGCAGTGGCTGTACAGGACAATACAGCCACAGAGACATTCTACCAGTGTGAAAGTTCTGTTTTGAACAGGGCTGTTCTACACTGTAAGTGTCCTAGGAACAGATACAGGATTCGTTCAGACATTGTGTGGCACATGGTAGACTCCCAGAAGTATTTGCTAAATGAATGAATGCTGAGAAAGTGGTGTACAGGACTCATTGATATGTTTCAGTTTTTCATGAGGAGATGCCACTTGGAGATATCACAGAAAAGAAAGCTAGTGACTTACAGTGGCTGTTCTGTTATAGGAGAAGTCTTGCCAGGATCATTCTGAAGGTTTAAATGAACTAACCCAGAGGAACCAGGAATAGTCAACACTAATATTGGGAATGTAGAAAACCTGCCTCAGAAAATGTCTTATATTTATATATATATATATATATATATATATATATATATATATATAATGGTTGAGCTATCTTCACAAAAGGGTGCTGGGTACAAAAGGCATAATTGTACCTACAATGTGCCCACTGGCATAGTAGCACAAATGGTACAAGAACTCCCTGATTCACAGTCCCTTATAATAAATGATCTTATGAATTTATATCTGGGACACTCTGTGCCCAGGCAGATGTTTGGGAAGGAGTAAAGAAGCCACTAAGGACGATGAAGAGGGAAGGAATGAAGAGTTAATGTATCAGATGCTATGTCACCTGGGACATAGATGACCCTGAGCTACATCTCATGGGATGAGCAGTATTTATTGTCAGAAAGGCAGGAAAAGACATTTTAATCAGAGAAAACAGTGTGCCTGGGACATGGAAGTGAGTTGACTCCATGCATCTGGGAACCTAAAACAGTTTGGAGCAGGTGGGTTATACAATACATAGATAGACATGGCCCAGGGTGAGTAAGCCAGAGGAGATACATAGATATGGAAGGCTGTCCACAAGCTAGGAAGGATTTGTAGACTTACTGGAAGGTGTCCTGGAGTGTCTGAGGAAGATTAAGGTAGACATAAATATTTCATAAGTTATTTTAAGGTAAATAGAAAGACCCTTCTAGAACAAGGTTTGTAATTCTGGTACATGTAACATGGACATCTTCAGCATCTAGAAAGCCTAGAGATCTCTTCTCAGACTAAAACAAAACATAAGATTTCAAAAAAGACCAATTATATTGAAATACAGTTAGCACAATCAGAAGACAAATGTGACATACTAATTAATATATGTGCTTCCTTACTAATTTGCTAAAAATAACATGTGACAGCAAGTCCAATAACTATCGTAATTTGGAATGGTGATGAGCACAAATTATATTGGGATATATTTGCTAGCACTGTAATGATACAGAGAAACATTTATGATTTTGTTTGGTGACAACAGCAAAGCTACTCCACATGATACTAAGGTTTGTCTCCATCTGTGGTAGAAGAAAATGGCAAATTTCAATTGAAATTACTGGAAGTAAAGTTTTTCAGATAAATTTATGGACCACTAAATTCCTTCACAGAGTTAGATTAAAAGCCCCCATCGTCATCAGTATGGGAAATGAACCTGGGAGTGGGAGGGAATGAGGTGTAAGCTGTGGAGCAGAAGGCACAGAAAGCTGTTAGACATGCCACAGTTCAGGTAAGCAAGGGAGAACCTTCTATTGAGCCCTCCCTTTAAGCCCAATACAGCATGTGTTTAAAAATAGAACCTTTAAAGTGTAGTTATTTACATTAGCATGGACTCAGTGAAAGTCTCCTATAAATGGATATCCCTCGACTATATTTAAGACACAATTTGGTTGGCAGAACTTCAAGATGTGTGAGCTTCTCAAACACAATATGTCAGAAACATGACAGTTATGCTAGTTCTTTCCAAAGCCCATTTAGAACACCATGATAAGGAAACAGAGTAATTCTAAAATCTGCTTTGCTAGGGAGAAAGTGCATTTAACCAAGTACACCCATGTGCACGCTGTTGAGACTCATGCGTAACTTAGCCCAGGACTGAGAAAAGCTTGCCTTCCCTCATTTCAACACAAGCTTTTTAAAAACATTTGCATCTAAGAACCATGCCATAAAGGAACGGGGATCCAGAGACTCACCTTTCAGGCCCTATTTATCTCATAACTTGAACTGAAATCTTCTATCTTGTTATACACTCCTAAACTGTTCTGTCTGTTTTATGGTATCATATTGAATTTTCTAGGCTTCAGGCAGGAGATTTAAAGCAGGAGTTCTCATTCTTCATTTTTATTGCCAATAGCCATGACGAAGGAGAGGGAATATTTGGAGAGGGAGATGCTGGGCTGGATTGGTGGCTATAGGTGATTCGGTATTCCTCGTTTGTGAATTTGCCTCTCTGCACAAAGATAACATGTTACAGCATGAGAGCCCTTCATCTTCTGCATGGTACACTTTACGTGCATGGACTGAGATGAATAGTGTATCTCTTCTCAGAATAATCTAGGCATTAAATACACAACCTGGAAAAAAAAATAACAATTTCTGAGATGTGAACCCCCTCTCCCCCCAGCCTATTAGCTTTGTGTTTGGGAGCAGGTTATTTAAATACTCTTCCTCGCTGTACAGGAAGCATAAGGTTGGAACTTACAGTAACTTCCTCAGAGAAAGGCTCTCATTAGGGCACATAAAATGCCCACCCTGGGTTTGACATATAAGTAAGTGCTTAATAAAGTTTAGCTGTGCTATTATTTCTATGGACATGGAAAATGCACATTGTTTCATCTACAAAAAGAGACTTTTACAAATAGCTACTTTAGGTTATAAGCAGATCATCATTTTTTTTTACAACTGACTTTATGAAGATTAGAAACAGTTCACTTTTACTTGAAACACTTTAGAAGATAGAATTGGGATGATGTCTAAATAACTAGTCAAAACAATCTCAACCAAATGGGATTCAACTTGACCAATATATAAAAATTACTGATTTAGGTCAAGATTATAAAGGGTACAAAGGTTATCTCTGTCTCTATGCCATATAGAAGAGCTAAGGAAAAGGAAAATCAAAAACTGACCACTGTAACCACGGAGAAAGCTCTTCACAGCTGCCAGCCTTTAGGGATTGCTGTTTGGCCAAGTTGAAGGTTTGCTTGCTGTTACTTCTAGATTCCTAGCTAAGCCTGTGGCCAGAGGGGAAGAGCTGTTACACTGTAAGGCATTTATAACAAACTGAAAGAGATGGAGTGAGAGAGCCCTGAATTCACGTAGTCCTTGGTGATATGTCAAGAGAGTGGAAAGGCTGTTGCTCCTTCCACTTGTCCCTTGGAAGATAAGAACTGTCACTTCTTATTTATGTTACTGATAGAAGCTTAGGTGTCTGTGGAAAGTCAAGAAGAGGGACTTCTTTCCCAAATAATATTACCTTTTAAAATCATAAATATACAATTTCATTGCATAGATGGCATATATATATATATATATATATCCTACCATGTAACAATTGTCATAAATTTAGAAATGTAAAATAATATCTATGTAACTGTCTGTCTCTTAGTTCTGTAGGTCAACTCTTCATGAGTTGGTTCTGCCCAGGGCATCCCAAAGTCAAAATCAAGCTGAGTGTACCGTTGCCCCAGGTTTGTGAGGCCCTGAGTTCAATCCTCAGTACTAAATAAAAGGAACGATTCCTCCCCGAATTCTGTTAGGTTGTTGCAAAATCTGTTTCCTTTTGGTGGTAGGACTGAAGTCCCCTTTTATTCGTGGCTGCCCTTTGGGGACTACCACTCTGATATTCCTTCCACATGACACCCAGAGGCAATTTACAGCCACATGTTGGCTTCCTTCCATGCCTGCCTAAATACATCTTTCTTACTTCCTCTCATGCAACCACCAAGAGGAGACATCTCATTAAATGGCCCATATCATCAAATCATACACAAGATTCATCTTTCTATCTGGGACTTGAACTACATAAGCAAAATTCCCTTACAGACCAAACTGTCAAGATTTGTTTAGTTGAATAAGAAGTGACTTGGAATTTGATGTAAAAAGCATATCGTGGGCACTAACTAGCAGATTCACACAGAGAAGAGTGCTGGAAGACTGAGTTCCTTTTCAGGAGTGGTTGTAGTTAGAAATTTCATATTTATTGGTTTCCTTTTTAAAGAGCTTTATTTATTTATTCATATTTCTGTATCTCTCTGGCTCTGGCTCTCACCGTGTGTGTGTGTGTGTGTGTGTGTGTGTGTGTGTGTGTGTGTGTATGTGTGTGTTGCCTTCTACTTTGCAGAGTCAGATTCTCTTGTTTCTGCTGCTGTGCTTCGTACCTCAGGCTAATAGGCTCACGTTCTCCTGGCCCATTTTCCCGTCTTCTGCCTCCGTTTTTGGTAGAGGAGTGCTGAGATTACAAACGGCTGTAGCTGTTTACGTGAACTCTATGAAGGAAATTTGGTCATCAGGCTTTCGAAGCTAGTACTTTTACCCACTGAGCCATATCCCTGGCTTTTTTTTTGGGGGGGGGCAATGAGGAGAGAGGAGCAGAGGGTCTTTCATGTCCAAGGCGGGCACTCTACCACTAAGCTACATACCCTGTCTTCCATGCTTCTTTCTTCTAACAGAATTTCCATTTTACATGGGAGGCAGTGCAGGGAGAGGTAATTTTAAGAAAAATATCGTAGATCACAAAGCTCAAAAACAAGCAAGATTATAGTTGAGGATATCTGCCGAGGCCTAGGCATTCTCTTCCATGTTTGTGGCTCTCAACACTGCATGCTTGTGGATTGGTGGGGACTCTTCCTCACAGATACTTAAACTCAGTAGGTCATGGGCTGGGAATTGTGATGAAAGTGACCATGGTTTGTTTCAATGTATCTCAGACATGCTAAAGAATCTCTATAGCTAACACAATCTTTATTAAATTAAAAACAGATAGATGCTTTAACACCAAAATATTGAAAGAACATGAATGCAGAAGACAAGGTAAGTTTTTAATGTTATTTCTCTCATTTCTCCATGGAATGATGACAGATTTGTAGGAAGCATACTAGGCCCAGGTCTGGCATTTGGGGTCCACTATTTTGTAGCAGAGTTGGGATGTTTTCAAATATTTATATAATAGAAGTGAGTTATTCATTGACCAGGAAGTAAAATTGTAATATAATTTTAAGTACATGAATAATAGTACTAGCACTTGAAAATTCCAAAGGCATTCAAATATTACCATGTGATTGATGTTTGTTCTACTGGTATATAAAGTACTTTTTAACAGAAAGTTCCAGTTGATAAACTGATAAATTAACATCTTAAACTATGTGTATGACCATGTTCTCAGGAATCAAAGAGAAAACAACCTGTTTGAGCCACAGTTCATAAAACACTGCTTACACATATGTACTTACCCAAATTTAACATGTTAAATATGTATATTTTGATTAACTAGTGACAATTGTTGTAGGATATATCCTGATTTCTGGTTTTCAAATTTCAAAAAATTATCAACATTAGTTATTTGAATATAATTTCTATGGTGACAAAGCAATCACTTCACATAGGAAAGTGTATTGAGGGCTGAGCCTGGTATCACGGGCCCAATACCAACAGCTCTGGAAGGTGAGTGAATTTCAAGTTAAGGCCTGGACTACAGTGTGAATTCAAGGCTAATGTTGGCAATTCTCAAAATTCAAAAATAGAAAGGCAGCTGGGAGTTAGTTCAGTGCTAGAGTGCGTGGCCAGAATATGGAAGGCCTCGCATGAACCTCTGGAGCCACAGAACATGTGTGTCCGTCTACAAAGATTGGAGAATATTAGAATTTTAAAGACCTTTGAGGTACATGGACTAAAGAAATGAGAAAAATGAGGCAAAATTTCTGTTTGATACATTTCAATTACTATTTGCAAGAAACAGAACACACAGAAACTGCATCTTACTGAGAGCCTGTGTTGAAAATTCAGCAGGAAACACAAAATTTACATAAAATGATCTTCTTGGCCAAGCCAACAAAGGGAAAGGGTGCAGCTTCCTTCCTTCCTTCCTTCCTTCCTTCCTTCCTTCCTTCCTTCCTTCCTTCCGTTAACCACTAGGCCCAGGATTGGGCTTGAACTCGGGTGCCATTTTGTATTTCCATATTATCTACTGGTTTTGTTTATGTTGCTAGAGTTATATCATCATTGTTGTATTGATTTTGCTGCATTGATAGATTTCAATTTAATGGATGTATGACACTGCTGTATTCAAGAACATTTTGAAAGAGATTAATTATCTTTATTGTATATCCCTGAATTTAATGTATTGAGTTTAATTTAACATTAAGTAAAATAAAACCCCAGTTCCACAGTCACCCTAGATGCATGTGGAGAGAAGCTACCATACTGGACAGAGCCAACTCTTTTCTGTCATCTTGATAGTTTTCTGTCATCCAAAAAGTTTTGATGAAAGACATTGACCCATAGTTGGCTAACTGATGTTCCCTAAGAGGTAACTATGATAATAAAAGATCATGACTCATACACTTCTGGGCTTTTTCTTGGCTCATATATTGAAGCTCACATTTCTGAGCTTCAATATATGAGGGAGAAATGCTACCACCCTTGCATGATGGTGAGCTTTAGTTGAGTTTTACAATAATCCAAACTCTGTGCCAAATGTCTGACAATGGTATTAATTTATTTTCTGTTCCTATGCTGAAATACTTGAGGTGAAGTTACTCATAAAGAAAAGAGGTTAGTTTGGTTTACAGTTTTGATTTCTTGCTATGTCATATCATGGTGGACAGCATCATAGTAGAAGAGATGATATGGAAGCCAGAGGGAAGTCAAGGGTCCATTTTGCTTTCTGCAACAATCTTAAAAGAACTGAAGGTCTCCTGAGACCTACCTTAATTATACCATATGTAGTAGCATTCCCTATGACTCAATTCCCTGCTACTACCTTATGTCTTAATAGTCACCCCACCTCTTAAAGTCAGCATACAGGAGACAAGACTTCCAACAGACTGACCCTTGGGGGCCAAACCAATGCTATACCACCACACACCTCATGTTATCCTCTCCACAACACCATGATTGTTGTATCTTTATTGTTTCCATATTATAGCCAAGATATAGACAGACTATGTGTCTGCAGAAAGATGCCCTTGCTAGGAAGCGCCGGAGTGAGGACCAGGACCCTTAGGGTCACACTGTGACATGGGCAGGAGTGGTCACTGGGAAAGTCTCCCTTTAGACTGTGCTTACTGAGACCTTCCCTCACAGCACCTTCCCCAAGATGACACGTCTAGTTTCACATTGACACAGGCACTAAAAGAATTTCTGCTAATGGTTTAATCGTTTATTCCCAGGCTTCATATTCATAATTTATTAGGAAATTTTCTGGAGACAGTGAGAGGCCTAAATTAAAGGGATGGTTCTAATGATGCTTTTTCTCTTCCATTTTCAAGCTATTGTGTGCTACAGACTATTTGCATATCCTGTGGCTCTACAATAAAGACTTATGAAGTTCGATCAGACTCTGTTTTCCTTCTCAGTGGGTATAAGCAGGGCTGTGGGGGAGGGGAAAGAGCACTGGACGGATTGTGGGCTCATCAGAGCTGGCTAATTATGAACGAGGCATTTTAATCGAATCTTGAGCTTCCTAATCATGGAAACACAACCTTGTTTGTATATGTAAAGGTGTTCCTGCATGTTTACATGTCTGTGCATATGCGCATAATGAAATTTAGATTCCTTGTAATTAATAGAATGTACTCCTTGTAATTAATAGAATGTACTTTCTACCTCCTACCTCCTAAAACATGAGAGGATGAAAGGGGGGGCCGGAGGGCACATCAATGTCTATATTCTATGGTAATAACACCTGACTTAGAAGATCAGGAAAAATAATAGTAGTTGGCACCCAAAGATTGGGTTCTTCCATTTAAAAAAGACTTCAACCGAATTTTTACCTCTCTCTCTCTCTCTCTCTCTCTCTCTCTCTCTCTCTCTCTCTTTCATCATTAGGCAGAAGTTGGAGGTTCTCCTGGGGAGGGGAGTAGGGCAGAACGCTACTGATCCAATAAGTCAGGTGTGTGAAAGAAGGGAGATGGAAATAAGAGCCAGTGTGGTAGGCCCTGAGGCCTTCCCACCCAGGGGAGGCCCCACCAATGAAAATGGAGCCCACACCTTAGAACCGCAGGGGGCACTGCATTAAGCAGCGAAGGTAGGGAAGTGAATGCCTGTGCACAGCACCAGCAACACAGAGGAAACATGTTTAAAAGCACTTTAGAAGAGCGGAGGGAAGTCTGCAAACTCTCCCACCCTGCCCCATCTTCATGGATCTCTGCTGCTTCCAATTACCATCTCTCTGATGGCTGCTGCCCTCTCCATTATCTCTTCAATCGTTCCTTCTGCCCTCCAAAGACCTTTGCAAACCCCAATCCCCCCATAAAACCTTTCCTAGGAAAAGAAAAGAGGCTCCCCTCCCTACTCCGAGCTTGCACTGACTGAAGATCTGACCAAGCAGGGATCTGTGCACTGGCTGGGAGGGAGCTGTGGCCCTTCAAACTACTTTTGGCAGAGCTCCAGCTTCCCTGATGGCTGTATCTGGAGATGTTTTCGGGAAGTAATTAAGACTAACGAAGTCATAAGGTCAGGGTCCTGATCATATAGGTCAAGGACCCATGCCAGAAAACCAAGCCCAACCAGGATTTGCTCTTGGGTTTATGCTCCAGAACTTTAAGAGAGTGCATTCTGTTGTGCAAACTTTCCGTCTTTATTTTCTTGTGGCAGGCCTGAGCACTCTCTGGCAGTTTGTGTGGGTGCAGGCGCAGCATTTACCAAGGGTGCTGATTGAAATTAGGTCAGCCATGTTCAAACAAAACTCCCAGGAGGGAAGGATTGTCAGTTTTACCAAAAACTAGCTTGACTTGGGAAATGTTGAGGTTAGGCTAATCAGCATCTGGGAATAACTGATAAGCCAATTGATAGTCCCCTACCACCCACAGCCTCCTGTCTATCAAAGTCTTCACTTGTCGGCTGTGTCTGATTCTAAAGTAGGCAGCATCTGCAGCAGTTTTATAAAATAAGGAATGGGCAGTATGTAAAGCACACAAGTATATGGTTTTATATTCAGAGTAATAGGCTTGTAGCACATTCTCAGATATCTGTTGTATGTGGTAGCTGAGAAATGTCTGAATTTCCCTGCTGTGTGATGTTTGGATACCATGTCTCCATCTTCCATGTTCCAGAGTGGCTACGTTACAGGACATTGCCAAACAGCTTCCAAATCCCAGTGGTTCATGACAGCCAGGGCTTCCTGTTTCCCCTTGCTTTGTCTATCACAGTTTGGTGGAAAGTGGGAGCATCCTGCTACCATACTGGATGCCAGAAATTAAATTCTCTAACTGGAAATGACACCTCCCTATTCACAGTACAACTCATTCATAAGAAATAGTGATGGACCAGAGCCCAGAAGCTCATCAGATACTTAATGAAAGATGTTAGAAATAAGTTATGTAGTATGTGAGAACGTAACCGTGTCATGGCAAAAAAAAAAAAAAAAAAAAGAACTGGAAAGAATTGTGGAGAACATTCCATCTTCTGGTTGTCTTGATTTCCTGGTTGGGGTGGGTAATTCAGCATCTTTCTGTCTGGCATTGTGTGTTGGTTTCCCTGTGATATGGGTGGCATTCAACCTGGATGTTTTGTTTTGAGACTGGCAGGGCACCAATGAGCCTGTAGTCATGAGACTTAGAAAACTTCCGCACAGAAGAAATTCGAGCTGTCTGCCACCAAAGCTAATGTGTTTCCATTTGGTCCATTTATGTTTTATGAAAGATTTCAATTATATGGATGCACATTAACAGCAAGTGCACTGTCTTGTCCCATAACGGGAAATATAGTACATTTCTCTTAGACACAGTGTTTTCTGGAATTGTGAGGAGAAGCACTGAAAAGAACCTGCCGGGACTGGGGTCTCTGGAGTGCTCAAAGCATCTCTGCTGTACATGAGCTTAATAATTCTTATTGCTAGAAGAGAAAGAACATAGCTTTGAAAGGGGGAAATCCTTAAGGCATTTTCTGGGTAATATTGACTTACTGGACAAGAGCAAAATACACTATGTTGATGGAAAGTGATGATCAAGGGCTGGTTTTTCTCACTCCACTGGCCCGAATTTCATTTGCTCTATAGAAATGTAGAGGCAGGCAGAGCTGGGAGAAGCATCTGGGACAGCTTTCCTTTCACATGTGCAGAGTCGTCAATCATTACTGTGCTGTTTATGACAATATGAAATTCCTTTTTGTTCCCTATCCAAGTCATTCTTGACAGAGCTTCTAAAACTTGGATTTTCTGGGTGACAGGAGTATCTTTTGTTCTAATAAGCATGCTTGGTAAGCTCCTGGGTGGCTTCAGGTTGGGAGATAGTCACCTGAAGGCTAAGATTTGATTACAGGGTGAGTAATTCCAGGCCCAAACCAGACCTCCAGGGAGTAGAAAGTGGCTAGAGTGTCAGATAACTCCTGTGACCAGTGATTCATCAGCTAACCCTGCATGAACAGAAATTCCATGTAAGCCCTCAGTGACAGGATTTAGAGAGGCTCTGTGTTTGGGAACACAGGAAATACAGGCACTCCTAAAAAAGGGGGCGGGGGGGTAAGAAGCTGCAGCCCCCTACCTGACCCTGTGCATCCCTTCTATTGGGCTGCTCCTCAACTGGGGACAGGTTGCAGATAGACGAGAGGTTCTAAATGTGGTTAAGCTATATTGTATGAAATGAACAAATATTCAATAAAAAAACAGAGAGAGAGAGAGAGAAAAAAATCATGCAACATAAAAAATGACCCAGTACTAGAAATGAGGCAATTTTCAACATCCTGTGGGCCGCTCTGACATATTACTAATCCCAAGGAAAGGGTTATAGGAACCACCTAAGTTCATATTCATTTGGAGTTCAGAAATGCAGCTGACTTGTACTCATGGCTGGCATCTGTACTGGGTACACTGTTATGGGACTGAGCAATTAACCTGTGGGGTCTCCACTAGTTCCAGGTAGTGTCAGAACTGAATTGAGTAGATAGGACACCCACTTGGTGTCTAGAGAGCTGGGGAATTGGTCTATGTGGGAATAAGCCCCCACATTTGATGTCAGAAGTGAGTATGAAATAGTACAGACTGGTGACCTTATATATTACCCAACAAATAAGAAAAGGTCTTCAGGCTGGAGAGATGGCTCAGCAGTTAAGAGCACCAACTGCTCTTGCAGAGGACCTGGGTTTGATTCCCAGCACCCACATGGCGGCTAAGAACCNGAGAGAGAGAGAGAGAGAAAAAAATCATGCAACATAAAAAATGACCCAGTACTAGAAATGAGGCAATTTTCAACATCCTGTGGGCCGCTCTGACATATTACTAATCCCAAGGAAAGGGTTATAGGAACCACCTAAGTTCATATTCATTTGGAGTTCAGAAATGCAGCTGACTTGTACTCATGGCTGGCATCTGTACTGGGTACACTGTTATGGGACTGAGCAATTAACCTGTGGGGTCTCCACTAGTTCCAGGTAGTGTCAGAACTGAATTGAGTAGATAGGACACCCACTTGGTGTCTAGAGAGCTGGGGAATTGGTCTATGTGGGAATAAGCCCCCACATTTGATGTCAGAAGTGAGTATGAAATAGTACAGACTGGTGACCTTATATATTACCCAACAAATAAGAAAAGGTCTTCAGGCTGGAGAGATGGCTCAGCAGTTAAGAGCACCAACTGCTCTTGCAGAGGACCTGGGTTTGATTCCCAGCACCCACATGGCGGCTAAGAACTGTCTTTAACTCCAGTTCCAGGGTAATCCGACGCCCTCTTCTGACTTCCACGGCATTGCACGACACAGGTACACTAACCTACATGCAGACAGTACACTCATACACATGGGAAAAAAAAAAAGGTCTTCAAGTTTATATTCACAAATATTTCTTAAATATGCTTTCATTTTGTGAAGATCTCTTCTAAAAATAAGTCATTGAGCTGGAGAGATGGCTCAGCAGTTAAGAGCACTGGCTCCTCTTGCAGAGGACCCCTGTTTGGTTCTCAGCACCCACATGGCAGCTAACAACTGTCTGTAACTTCTGGTCCAGGGGGTCTAACACTGTCTTCTGACATCCATGGACATTGCACAACAAAGGTGCACTTATGTATATGCAGACAATACACTCACACACATAAAATAAAAATAATACATAAAATAATTTTTAAATAAATCACCAGATTTAGAGATCAGTTCTGGTGATTAACAAGAGGAACTGAACCTCTAAGTGGTCTTAGATAGTTAACTGGCTATCCACAACAGAGGCAATGAAATGAAATTGTCCGTGGATTCAGTCTCAGGCTAGGAGTGGAAATTGGTTTTGGAAGAGGAGTGATAGAGGAATGGGGGGATTAAAATATGTATCCAAAGCACTGAGATTGACCCTTGAGGTAAATTATCTGGGTAAAAGTCTCACAGCAATCATTCACATACACAGACGTTCAGACCTTCTGATTTCACAGTATAATTTGCACAGTATATTCCGACTCAAAGCCATGGAGATCTTCACAACAGTAAAGGTGTCCAAAAGGCTTTGCACTAGGTATTTGCTAGGAATTAATATGACTTAAGAAGTTCCTTGACCTTTCAAGAATCCAATGGCCTCTTTGTCTCTTTGCTAAGGCTGCCCTGTGTTGGTTATGAGGCTGTGCCATAAGCCTATCAGCTAGCGAAAATGATAAAAGAATCCTTTACAACCTCTTATTGCTCACTGTTAAAAACACATTTTTTTTATTTTATTTATTTATTTATGTGTATGAATGTACTGTCTGCATGTAGGTTTGTGTACCCATGTCGTGCAATGCCGCAAAGGTCAGAAGAGGGTGTCAGATTCCTCTGGAACTGGAGTTCTCTTGGAATTGGAGTTACAGACGGTTCTCAGCCGCCATGTGGGTGCTGGGGATCAAACCCAGGTCCTCTGCAAGAGCAGTCAGTGCTTTTAACCACTAGGCCATCCCTTCAGTCCCTAAAGACACATTTTGAGGTTGTCAGAGTAGCATGGTTCAGGTTGGATGTCCCTTATCTGAAATGTTGGGAAATAGAAAGTTCCAGATTTCAGATTATCTTTTTCACGGATTTGAGAATATTTTCAGACACCTTGAGATGTCTTGGGGTAACACCCAAGTGTAAGCTTGACATTCATGTACCCTTCACAGGGGCCTCCCTGTTGTGAGACAGTTTCCTACAATGTTTCCACTGTGCCTGTGTTGTGAGTGACCTATTCTCTGACTTCTGGGGTGAGGTTCTTGGCACTCAAGTATTTCATAATTTTTATTTTCATATTAAGGATACTCAACCTTTCCCATCAAACTACTCAGTTCAACAACTCCTTCCAAAGTTCTGTTTAACATCCTGGAGAATCTGACATTCTTTAAGTTGTTCTGCAATCTATTTTTGAATTTTGTCTTTGTGAAATTTACTGAAGCTCTTCCAAGTTTCATCTGTTCTTTGTTTCAAAACAACCAAAAGGTTTGCACTTTTATCTAAAAACTATTCTATCAATGAAAAGAATGCACTGTGAGTGAAAACTTCATTTCTTATGTTACACAAAGAGAAAAAGATTTCCTTCAAATCATAACAAACAGCTTACTTTTCAGGACTGGTCTGCTGAGTCTACTTTGGCTCATGGGTAGCGAAAATTTGTAAAATATTGTTTCTTTTATTTATGTGGTGAATACATTCTTGAAACTACTAAATACTGGGCATTTTACTAATAACTTGTTTAAATTTTGTGAAAGTTGTCTTTTGGGACATCAACTGCTTTACATAAATATCTGTCCATTGGTGAAGAATCATATTTCACTGAAACTGACCAACTCAATTCCATGGGATTGAGAAAACTTTATGAAGAGCTTGATCAGCATAATTTTGGTTCCAGTTAGTAGCCCCTTTCCAAAGATTGTTGTTCTATTTTTCTTTCTTTCCAATGGGAATTATCCCCCCGCCAAACCACCAGGAGAGTACTTTGCAGCCAGATGGGTGAATGTTTAAGAACTAAGTCAAAAGAAGGTACAAAGAGCAGGCCGTGCAGTGTTTGTACCTTTCTATGATATGAGTGAGTATTCACATCACACCTGAGTTAATGCTATTATAATGATGTTCCAGTGTGGAATGAGGAAGGGAGAGAGGCTAAGGTCATCTCCCATGAGTGTCACCATTTCATTTCCTAGCCTAAAGATTCTGTAAATTTTAGTCTAATGAGGATGACATAAGTTCAGATTAAAAAAAAAATATTCTCATAGGTTTGTAGAGCACTACACAAGCTGTTAAGAGAAATATCAATCAATGTCTAACTTCAGCTTTAAGCCCTAATAACACATCAATGATGGCCACAGCAAGCTATATTGGGGCAGTAGTGGCACTTTTATCTTGGGGGTAATCAACAGCTACCTGATTGGACTTAAAACTCACTCAGCGGGAGGAAACTCATGTGTGGTACTGTAAACTTATAGCCAACATGGCTGTAGAGGTCATAGATCTTAGACAAAACCCCAGGACTGTCACATCCCTAGACAAATGTAACTTCATACTATGTGCAAAATATGTACATATTTACAGAAAAAGCAGCTCAGTGACAACTTATTAAAGAAGCTTCTTTTGAAACAAATGGAGATTATTACAGAGTTCCACAACTGGTCAGACACAGATTGTCTATGAATTGCACAAGCCTAAGTAACACATCTACAATGCAAATCAACCTATGGCTTATAGAATATAGTGAAACAAGAGGAAGAGAGAACACTAATGCATCTCTCAAGTCTGATCAATGAACACACCAGGTCATAAATGGCCAAAGTGTAGAGAATAAGAGTCTGCAGCATGTGGGTCCTTGGACAGACTCTTATATTAAACTCTTCCCACTCAGGGCTCAGGGACCATTGTGGAAGAGGGGGTGGGAAGATTGTAAGAGCCAGGGAGGAGCTCTGTGACCACACGGACATAGAATCCTACAGGCTTTTGGGACCTTGTTCATATGAACCTACAGCAATGGTGTCAGCATGCGCAAGACCCATGCCAACTGAAGCAGAAAAAACCCAGGATGGAGCTCTGGAAATGTGCAGCAGGCCCCAATCTTAGCTGAAGAACTATTGGAAGCTGATTACTCCTGGGTGAAGAAGAGCTGATCTTCCTAATGGATGGGGGGAACTCTACATAGGCTGACTAGACCTCAGTGGATGAACTTGAACTGAAGGACATCTGGGGACATTAAACTAACTTGACAGGCCTTAACAAAAATGACAGAATGCATTCATCCTAGTGGGAAGGACTATGGGACAGTACCAGTGGAGAAGGAGCTATGAAGATGATTACGATGTTCTATATGAAATATACACAAATTCAATAAAAATGTACAGAAATCAATCTCAACAAGTGTAGGGTATGAGTGGCCTGGCAGTCATTAATTACCATATTCTTTAGTATAGTTAATAAGGTGTACAGCTTCACCTAAAACCAACTAAGAGGAGAACTAGCTAAGCCTGAGTGCCTGTGTGTGAGTCTGTCCTGTAAGAAATGAAATAGTCACAGCTGTGTGAATCCTTCTGAATCTGTGCTTACTCAGCCAAAGCAGGCAGAGAATGCAATGGTCTTGACATTATGATAAAGACTGAAACAGGCTCTGCTGATATTACCTTCCACAACCTGTCACTGTGGTAAGAAAGTTAATACCCAGCAGTAAAGGGATGTACATTGTAAGAAATAACGTCGCCTCAGCTATGGTTCAGCAGATCAAAACTCTGGGGTTGCTCCCATTCCAGGGAAAGCTGGTCCCAGTTGTTTCATCTTTATGTTGGTGATAATAAAAATCACAATGCTGAAAACCCAAGTATCATGTAGGAACAAGGCATCACTAGAATGGTTGTATCTGCTCTAGGGCTTAGGTTCTGAAGTGGGCACATGAGAAGGCAGAAATCCGACCTGTCTAATCTTCTGCTGCCTTAGACATCCAGCCTCTCCACGCAATTGGTCTGCCATACCGGGCACCCAGCTGAGTGAAGTTTAAAGGTATTGTGAGCCTGGTAGGTGCCATCTGTGGTCTCTGCCCCTGGAGATCAAAGGAAAAAAGTCTGCACTTAAATTCTCATTGAACTTCAGGATCTTTAAAACAAATCCTACAACACTGATATTGTGTAAAAATTAACCATTCACATAGTATGAAGTTTATATTTTATTTATTTTTTTATTGATGCTTTGTGTATTTCATACATCATTTTCCAATTCAGTTCAGGCATATATCCCCTTCCCTTCCCCCCACCCTTGCTTGCAGAGGTCAGAAGAGGGGCGTCTGGAACCCCTGGAACTGGAGTTTACAAGACGGTTGTTAGCTGATCCATGTGGTGCTGGGTACTGAACCAGGCCTCTGCAAGAGCAGCCAGTGCTCTTAACTACTGAGCCCTTNACCCCTAACCATCCCAGATCATGCATTCTGCCATAAGTTTTTCTGCATCTTTCTCTGATTTTTTGTTTGTTTTGTTTTCATTTTTTTTTAACAATAGTGATAATTGTGAGTACAAGCATCATCATGTAAAACCAATTTGCAGGCAGTTTGTGCCCAAACCCACACAGCTCATGGGTCCCACCATCCAGCAGGGGGGGGCTTGTATGTTCATCAAGTTGATCAAATGAGTGTCCAGTCTATATGTGTGTGTAGTTCACCATTAACCCAATCATAGTCCTTACATTCTACCACACCCCCTCTTCTGCAGATGTTCCTTAGGCTTAGAAAGGGGCACAGGTAGATGAGGAGCAAAACACTCTACTTCCTCTGGAGCGATGTCTTGGTCTCTAGTCAATCTCTGGCTGTTTTCTTTCATGGGCTGCAGCTTGTCCAGGCATAACCTTTCGATCCTACTAATGAAGCACATGCAATTAGATATATAGGTATTTAAACATATAATATATAGCCTTTCGATCCTACTAATGAAGCACAATGCAATATATATAGGTATTTAAACATTACTAATTGTTATGGTAGGTTACTTTGGATAGACACAGATGTTTGGATGGTAGGTTAATTCATGAATTACATTTTCTCTGTTAAGTATGGCAGGGTCTTCGTGTGGTTTATAACATCTCCTAACCATTAGAGGATGTAAGCGTGTGGCATCAGCCGTGGGTTATTCCTCCAAGGAGAGAGCAAAGCCAATTAGAATTGGGATATACAGACATATGGCTGCCACTGCGTGCACAGTATTTCCAGGCAGATGAGGTGTAGCTGGGTGAGAGGAGTCTTGCTTGATCTTGCTGACGAGGAGACCTATATTTCTTTATTGGTTAGTGGCCTTTGGTAACACTCTCTGGCATTCCAGAGACCATCTGTATACTTGCAAGTGCGGTCTCCATAACATCTTTCCCATGTTTTATATCAGGGTCTCAACAGCAGGGCCTTATCGCCTCTCTTCCTGCAGATATCCCGGTGTGGAGGCAGGAGCCTTTACTTTTGTGGGTGGTTGGATCTGGCCAACATTCCTTGGTAGAATAACCATTTTGATGTCAGAGCTCCTTGTATGTATTATATTTTTTTAAAGTGCATAGCTTAAGGATGCTTTAGCATGATATTGTGGTTCTGAAAAGAGATATCCTTTTCAGAGTTTCTATGTCCATTAGTCAATTAAAGAAGGCAGTTTTACTGATTTTACAAGAGAATACCTCTATACAGCTGGCTCCAATCTACAGCTGGAGAACGACCTCATCACATTCCTATTTCTCCTATTCTATGGGGGGTTAAAAAAGTCTCTTGTATTAAAACCTTTGCGGCACCTAAAGTAGCTTCGTTAGAATCATTAAAAATAGTTGTTACTAGTAGGATCCACAGAGGGGCCTGATGTCTGCAGCAATTTGAAGCATTTCTTCCCTTCAATGCCCAGAGGAGTCAATCCTTTTGCTGGACTTTCTGTACTATCCTATCATTGCAAAGCTGCATTTTTTTTCTCAGCCATTGAGTTGGTGATACTCTGGCCTGTTGGAACATACAAACCTTTCCCTTAGTTAGTTTTAGATTTGGTTTGCAAGGTTTTGACAAAAAGTTTTCATATCTATCTATATCCCTTTTTTATTAAGGTTTTTATTTTTTGACCCATGAGTCTCAAAAGGCAGTTGTTTTATACACTTGTATGAAGTTTATATTTTAAAAGTGTATAGTGGAATGGATTTTAGTGCGTTTCTAGAGCTGGGCCCATTGCCACCATTTAATTCAAGAACATTCAAGTTCTCCTCTAAGAAACCCATCACTAATTAACACCCATTAACCATTAACCTTCATCCCAGCCACTAACACTACATTCTGTTTCTATATGTTTGCCTGTTCTGAACATTTCAAGGACATGCATCATACTGTGTGTCTTTTGTTTGAATTTCTTTAACTTGGCAACATTCATGAAAACTGTGTCTATGACAGAATATGTCATCACAGCTTCATCACTTTTAAGAGCTAAATAGTGTACTATATTGTATATATTGAATATATGTACTATATTCATTGTGCTATATTACATCAATTGAGAAGCATGTAGATTCTCTTTTGTACTGTGAATAATGATTCTATCAGCAACCTTTCAGATATTTATTCTTCTGGGTTATCTACCCAGGAAAGGAAAATCCAGGTCCTGTAATAAGTCTGATTAACATTCACAGACTGCCAAGCCCCTCTCAGAACCATCTACACTGTTGATTTTCATTCCCACCAACCATGGCTTAAAGTTCCAATTTCTCCAACACCTCTGCTCTCAATTGTTACCGTCTTCCATTTTCATTGCAACTTACAGTGTGTATGAAATAGAGTTTCACTGTGGCTTTTATTTGTATTACCCCAGAGTTCTTGACCACATTCTTGTACACTTATGGACAATTTATATTCTCTCTTTGGAGAAAAGCCCATTTAAAATCTTTACCCATTTCTCAAATTGGTTGTCTCTTAAATAGTGAGTGAGGAGGATTCTTTTTTTTTTTTTCCTTTTATTTAATTTTATTGATGGTTTGTTCTTATTTTATACATCATTTTCCAATCAGATCAGGCATATTTCCCTTTTTTTTTAATATTTCCCTTCCCCCCACCCCCACCCCATCCAATCATGTATTCTGCCATAACTGTCCTGCATCTTTTCAGGTTTTTTTTTTTCATTTTTAGCTATAAGTGATAATCCATGAGTTAAGCATCCTTCGTGCAAAACCAATCTATAGACGTTGTGCCCAAACCCCAACCCAGGTCCCACATTCAGCAGGGTTGCTTGTATGTTCAATCAGTTGATCAAATGAGTCCCAGACTATATTGCTGTAGTTCATCACCATTCACCCCAATCGCAGCCTTACATTCTACCACGCCCCCTCTTCCGCAGATTGTTCCCTAGGCTTTAGAAAAGGGGCAACAGGTGATGAGAAGTAAAACTGTCCACTCTCTCTGGACTGGTTGACTTGGATTCTGTCATGTCTCTGGCTGTTTCCTTTCATGGGCTGACATTTTTCAGGAGTAACCTTTCGATCCTACTAATGAAGCACAAGCAATTAGATATATAGGTTTTTAAGCAGCACTAATAGTTTTGGTAGGTTACTTTGGCATAGACACATATGTTGGATGATATGTTAACCCATGAATTACATTTTTACCCCCTGATAATTATAACAGGGTCTTACTGTGGCTTATGACATCTCCTAACCTGTAAGGATGTAGGCTTGTGGCCATCAGCCATGGGTTATTCCTTCCAAGGAGAGAGCCAACACCATTAAGTTGGGAATATACAGGCACATGGCTGCCTCTGCTGACCAGTATTTCCAGGCAGGTGAAGTGTAGCTGGTGAGTGATGGTGGAGTCCTTGCTTGACTCAGGGAGACCCGTATTTGCTTTATTGGTTTAGTGGCCTTTGGGACACTCTCTGCATTCCAAGGCCATCTGTACCCTTGCATTTGCGGTCTCAATACATACCCCCCATGTACGTCAGGTCTTCGGCAGCAGGGTCTTATCGCCTCTCCTCATGCAGGTATCCCAACTTAGGGGCAAGGAGCCCTTACCTTTGTGGGGCCTTGGATCCCCTGGCCAACATCCCCTGGTAGAACATCCATTGCTGATGTCAGAGCTCCTGCATTAATATACTTTGTTTAATGCATAGCCCAAGGACTTAGTATTATATTTGGTCGGAACAGAGTAAATCCTTTTCACAGTTCTATGTCTCTATTAGTCAATTAAAGAAGACATTTTTACCGGTTGTTATAAGATTACCTCTATATATGTTGTCTCCAATTTACATTTGGAAAAGACATCATCATCGATCCATATTTCCCTGGTTCTATGGGGGGGGGGGAGGCAAGAAAGGTCATATTCAAAACCTTTGTTGCACCTAAGGTAAGTTTCATCTAGACTCATTATAGATAGTTGTGTACATGTAGGAGTACACAGAAGGGTTCGATGATTTAATGGCATCTGAGGCTTTTTCTTCCTTTCAGTTGTTCAGACGGGTCCAACTTTCATTGCCACTTTTGGTACATCCTACTCATGCAAAGCTTATCTTTTCTTCTCAGCCATTAAGTTGGTGACGTTTGATCGCTGTTGTTTTGAAGCAAACAAAATCTTTCCCATAGTTATTTTTAAGATGTTGAATTGCAAGGTTTTTTTGACTAGAAGGTTCATGTCTGTCCTGTACCCCGCCCCCCTTTTTTTTAACCATGAATCTCCAGAAGACAGTTGTATTATACATAACTATAGTGTGGAATCAAGGCACAGATTATTACAAATTCACCTCATGTTGTGTTTAGGGTGACTATACATGAAAAAAAGTTAACTTGGAAGAACAACTTTGTTTGTCTTTAAATCATTTAAAAGAGAATGCTACAGTGATACTGTACACAGAGAATTATAGAGACATGTTGTATGTGCCAAGCCCAAAGTTATTGCTCTAGCAGAATTTTATGTAAAACAAATGATGTGACACAGCAAATTAGTATCTCATTTAACTCAATGCATTACCGTTTTTATCAGGTCTGTAAACCAATGTTGTTTATATACACATATTTTACTTACTAATCCTAAAACACCAGTGTTCCTGTAGACATGTCTAGGTGAAACTGAGTAACTTGCTGAACTCACATCAGATAAATATGCCTTGATTGAATAACATCCGTGTCCCTCTCCCCCCCATCCCCTCCTTCCAAATTCACCATTTCAGTCATTTTCTGATGAGTCTTTCTGTGTTGTTCTTTTACTATCATCCCTCTCCAGAAATATATTATATCTGGGTTGTTGGTACTAGCATCCACATATGGGGGACACCATTTGTCGTTTGTTTGTTAGGGAACTGTGTTACGACACTTAACATAATTCTTCCAGCCCATCCATTTACCTCAAAGTATCATGATGTTGTCCGATCTTTTACGGCTGCATAGAAACTCCATTGTAGAACCGATACCACATTTTCTTCCCTTGCCACTCTCAGTTGAGGGGACACTGGGGCTGGTCCAGTTTTTTGCTATTGGTGAACAGAGCTGCAAAAAAACCTAATAAACATAGCTGTGATGTAATTTTGCATAAGTTTTGTGTCTTATGTGGAAGATACCCAGAGTGTTATGACTGGGTCCAAATGGAAGGCTCATTTTGAGTTTTTAAGGGTTCCTCCACACTGTTTTCCATAGTGGCTGTACTAGTGATTACATTCCCACCAGCATGTGATGATGTTCCCCATTTCCCCAACCTCCCAGCATTTAGGTAACATCGTGTTCCTGATCCAGCCAGTCTTCTTGGAGTAAGGTGATATCCAAAGTGGTTTTTAATTGCACTTTCCTTAATTATCAGAGATGTGAACAGTTCTTAAAGAATGTGCGACATCTCTTAATTCCTCCTCTGTAAGTCTCTATTCAGATCTTTGCTCCATCTTTTGAGTGATTCAGTTGTGTTTCTTTCTTCTTTGTTTTTGAGTAGCTGTATACTCTGGAAATATAATGCCTGTGTCAGATGTATCTTCTGTGAAGGTTTCCTCCCACTCTGTGGGGTCTTCTCCTCACTTCCTTATTGCTTCCTTGATGTACAGAAGCTTTTGAGTTTAATGGAGGGTCCCATTGGTCAATGTCGATCTTATTTCTTTTGCAGCTGCTGTTGATTTAGGAAGCTTTTCCTACCCCTATTGTCTTGTAGTCTGCTGCCAAGCTTCTCTTCTATCACCTCCAGAGTTTGGGTTTCAATTGAGGTCTTAGTCCATCTGGAGTTGACCTTTGTACAAGTGAGAGGTAGGGTTTTAATTTCATTCTCTACAATGGTGATCCAGTTTTGCCAACACCACTTGCTGAAGATGCGTCATTTCCTCCATTGTGTTTCTTGGCCCCCTTGTCAAATATGAGGTGGCAAAATTGTATAGCTTCAGGTTTGGATCTTCAGTTTTAGTTCCATTGGTCAACTGGTCTGTTTTTGTGCCAGTACCAAGCGGTTTTTATGACTTATAGCCCTGTAGTATAGTTTGATGTCTGGTAATAGCGATCCCCCCTGTATTGCTCTTTTCACTCAGGATTGCTTTGGCTATTCTGGGTCTTTTGTTTTTCCAAAGAAATTGAGGATTTTTTTTTCCAAGCCTGTGAAGAAACTCTGGGGATTTTGATTGGGATTGCATTAAATCTGTACACTAGTTTTGGGTAGGATGGACATTTTTACTATAATTTATTTTCCCATCCATGAGCATGGAGGTTTTTCCATCTCTGATGTCTTCCTCAATTTCCTTTTTCAGGGGTTTAAAATTTTTGTTGTAGAGATCCTTGGTGTCTTTGGTTAGGTTTGTTAGTTTTTATTAGTATTTTATTGTTTTGAGCTTTGTGAGTGGGAAGGTCTCCCTTGTAGTCCTTCTCAGTTGCTTGTTGTTGGTGTAAAGAAAGGCAGCTGATTTTTGTAGATTATTTTGTAATCCTGCCTACTAGCCAAAGCATAAATTACATTTCTAGGAGTTTTCTTGGTGAGTTCATAGCATCTCTTAGGTAGACAATCATATGCATCAGCAAAAAGGATAGCTGTTGGTTTCATCCTCTTTTCCAATTAGAACTCCCTTAATTTCCTTTTCGTGCCTCTATTGCCTTGCAAGGGTTTTCAGCAACTTATAATTGAAGAGGAGTGGTGACAAGGGGAGCTCCTTAGCTGAGATACTTCACCGTCAAGGGGAAATGCTTTCTGTATGGCATTTCCCCAACATTTGAGAAATGAATATTGAGCTGTGGGTTCCTGTATATGGACTTTGATTACATTGAGAATGAATCCCTCTAGGGGGGGGGGACCAAATTGCCCTCCAGGAACTGGTTAAATGAAAAGGAATGCTGGATATTGTCAAAAGGCTTTTCATACCAGCATCAAATTGAAATGAATTGGTAGTGCTTTTGTCCATTCAGTCCATGTTATATGTTGATGATGAGTGTTATGTGATTGTCGTATGTTGAACCATCCCGATGCAATCTCTGTAAGAAATCCCGAACTTGGTCCATGGTGCGATGATTTTCTTGATGTGAAGTGCTGTTAGGCGATTTGCCAAGAAATCCTGTTTAGCAATTTTTGGCAATACTGTGTTCAGTAGGGATATGGGTCTATAGTTCTCCTTTTTGGTTTGTATCTTTCCCTGTTTTTGGTAGTAGCTAATGCGGGCTCATAGAAGATTTACGGAGAAAAGACCCTACTGATTTGTATCACTCTAACACAATTATAAGTAGTAATGGTGTTTGTATGTCTTTTCGAAAATATTTTAAATTTGCTGCCAGTGAAAACCATACCGGGCCCTGGCATAATTTTTGGTTGGGAGGGCTACTATTACATCTTCTGATTTGGTCCTGTACTATTGGTCAGGTTTTAGGCGTTCAATCTCCTTGGTTTGAGCTTTGGTGATTCCAGGTTTCGATATTCATCCATTTCTTCTAGGTTTTCAAACTTAGTAAGAGTATAAGTTTTTTTTTTTTTTTGAAGTATCCCAGTATGATTGTTCTGGATCTTTTTTTCATTGTGTGTTGTGATGTTTCCCCTTTCATCACTGATTCTCGGTTGATTTGGAGTTGTTCCCTCTTTCTTTTGGTTAAGGCTGAGCTAGAGGTCTGTCTATCTTGTTATCTCTTCAAAGAACCAGCTTTTGGATTCATTGATTTTTTTGTATGGTTTTCTTTGTTTCAGTATGTTCATGACTCTCTCTCTGATTTTATTGTTAATTTCTTCTTTGTCTGCTCCGTTTAGGTTCATTGTGTTGTGTTCTTCTCAAGTATTTTTAGCGCAGGTAGTTCGGATTCACTTGTGTTCTTTCTGTTTTTTTATGAGGCACTTAAAGAAGCTATAACTGCCTCTAAGGAACTGGATTTCAAGTTTCCATAGATTCATTGCTTGTGATTTTAATCATTCAATTCAGTTCCGGAAATTTTAATTCCTTTTTTATTATATCTTCTTCTTATCTCCAACCCAACTGTATTCAAGGAGAGTGCTTGTTTTGATTCCTGCCATGTGTTCTGTAAGAGGGTGGGTTAGTCTGGTGTTGAAATTGAGTTTTATTTATTGTGCGGTCTGATAGAATGCAATGAAATTATTCAAAATCTATTATAATAATTTGTTGAGTTTCTTCCCTGATATGTCCCCATGTATATGGTCTATTTGGGAGAATCGTTCCAGAAGGTGCTGAGGTAATCAAGGTGTATTCTCTGAGTGGTTTGAGGACGAATATTTAATAGCTGTCTGTGGTCCATTTGGTTTCTTGTGTCATTTAGTTTCGGAGTCTCTCGGTATCCTTTTGTCTCTGATTGACCTGGTCATAGGGGACTGAATGGGGTATTGAATCCCCTGAGTATTAGTGTGCTGGGGTTAATCTGTGCCTGAGATCCTGAAGAATTGTCTTTATAAAGTTTGGTGCACAAGTGTTTGGTGCATATATATTTATAATTGTGAAATCTTCATCGTCAATGTTCCTTTAATAAAGATGTAGTGGCCCTCTTGTCTCTTTGATTTCTTTTGCTTTGAAGTCTATTTTGTCTGATATTAGAATAGCCACACCTGCTTCTTTTTGGTACCATTGCTTGGAATACTTTCTTCCATCCTTCACCTTAAGTTGGATGCCTTCATTGAAATTGAGATGGTTTCTTGTAGACAGCATAAGATGGTTTTGTTTCCTAATCCATTCTCCCAGTCTATGCCTTTTGATTGGGGAGTATTAGCCCATTAATTTAAGGTTATTGAAAGATGGATGTTGCTTCCTTTCATTTTATTATCCATTTGGCTTCTAGCCTCTGATTTTGCTCCTATGTTTATGTTTATATAGTTTCTTTTCCTAGGTGTTTGAGGATTGTTGCTCCTCTCTTCTACCCTTTGATTGCTATCAAGTATTTTATGAAGAGTTAGGTTTCCAGACATGTATTCCATCATCTTTGTTTATGTCATGGAAGATTTCTCTCTCCTCGTATAGTCGACATTTTTGCTGGGTGAAGTATTCTGGGTTGCATCCGTAGTCCCCTAACACTTCTCTAGCCACAAGGTTGGGTAGAGACTGATCCTGGCAGTGCGTTGATAGCCTAGGTATCTGATTAGCAAAACAGTAAAAATCACAGAAAAGGGAGCCAGAAGGGAGGGGAGACCAGAACGTTGTGTAATGACAGCCAACAGAGTTTACGGAACATGTCTTTGGGGTACAGGTGGGAAGAGATGACTCAATGGAAGGGGAAAGAAACAACTTTTAAATATATAAACCTATGAGATTCATGGCTATACATGTGCAGGCCATTGGAACTGCTTCATAAGTGGTTTTCAAATTTTAGAAAAGTGTTAAGTAGATATGCCATGGATTGTTCAAGGCCCTGATAGAGTCTGAGACAGCATTCCATCACTAAACACTTCCTCAAGTGTAGATAAGGTGAATTGTGATTTAACTTTTTTTTTTTAAATAAACATATCATTTTTGGTCTGGTTTAGTTACCCAAATGAGTCAGGGAAAATAAATTGTGTTTCCAGTTTGGGTTTTCCTTTTTCAAAATTCAAGAGTGTTGTATTGTAGAATTGTTTCTCTCATACAAGATCTGTAGCACGAAGACATTCTCAGATGCTCTGCCAGCAAGTAGGTTGAGTGTGAGGGCAGAAGACATGAGTCCCAAGTGGACATCTTCCCAGTTGGCAGTTCTTATCCAGTAAGAGACCATGTCATACATATAGGCTTTTCTGCCTACAAACAGTCATGTCAGCCTCATTTCTTCTACATTTCCTTCAGCTTCTGTCGTCCCCAGTTTACTATGAATATGCTTGAGTCAAAGACGATGTGTGAGTGCTGCTCACAAAGTAATGTAAGGCACAAAAAGGAAGTTTTCAAGAGGAGAGTAGCAGGGCTGGAGAGATGGCCTAGCAGTTAAGAGCGCCTCTTGCAGAGGACCCGGGTCCAATCCCCAGCACCCACATGGCGGCTGAGAACCGTCTTTAACTCCAGTTCCAGGGGAATCTGACACCCTCTTCTGACCTCCACCATTGCACGACCTGGGTGCACAAACCTACATGCAGACAGTACATTCATACACATAAAAATAAATAAAATTAATTAAAAAAGAAAACAAGAAGAGAGTAGCAGCCACAGAGAACAAGGCAATGCTCAGAAAATTCTGTCCTACCCTCAGTGCCCTTCAGTGTCACCATCTCCCTCCTTAGAATATGTGGAAAGGCCCTGAATGAGCACCATATTCTGAAGGAGTAATTGGGAGCCTCTGCCCACTTCATTGAGGAATTTGTTTTAATCTGGCTTTGGTTTTTGCAGCACTCTAATAGGGATTCTGCTCTAGCTTTGGTGTAGGAAACTGCTCAGGATCTGAATTCCAAGTGCTGGTTCTCTCAAAGCTCCTCTCAGTGCAAACCTGCTAGGCATTGTTTATTTTAATTTTACTATGAAGGCTACTCTTCTGTAAGAGTCATTGTGATGGTACTGTTTTACATGCATTAGTTCTACTGTCCATAACGGCTTTGCAATACAGATCCTAACATCCCTGTTATTGACAAGGAAAATGAGGCTTAGAGAGGTGCACTAATTTCCCCAGGTTGTGTGATGAGCACTTGCTCTGATGAGATTCAAATACAGCTCTGTCGGATGCTGACATCCTTGCTCATGTTCATGATACCTTGTTAACTGGTTCCATGTTTCTTGTCCAAGCAAATACCAATCTTGCTGTATAGGATAAAGCCCCCAAGACTGTAGACCTAGTTTCAAATGGAAACTGTTTGTTCCATATGCTAACTGCTTGTTCTTGGAATAATAACAGCAGTAGTAGTAATAATAATTATCATTAACTATGTATCAAGTACTATTCTAAAAAATTGTATTTAGCCTGTATATCTAATTGCTATTCATCAGTAGGAATAAAAGGTTATTCCTAGATAAATTGCCAACCCATGAAACGAAACAGCCTGAACTGATCAGAGACCAAAACAACATCTCCAGAGAAAGTAGACTGTCTTGCTTCTTGACCACTTGTGTCCCTTTTCTAAAGCTTAGGGAACAATCTACAGAAGAGGGGGCATGGTAGAATGTAAGGCTTGTGATTGGGGTGAATTGTGAAACTACAGCAATATAGACTGGACTCTTATTTGATCAACGTGATTGTACATACAAGCCCCTCCAGCTGGACAATGGGGGGCCTTGGGATGTATAAATTTAGGCATAGCTGCTTGCAAATTGGTTTTACATGAAGGATACTTGTATTCATTACTTATTACTTATTAAGTAAAAATGTTTTTATATTGTTTCTTCTAATATAAAGTTATTTAATGTTTGCAACAATCCTATAGATATATAAGATTATAATGCTGTCTATAAATGAGAAAACTTAGGCATAAGGGGCTACCTGACAATTTAAGAGAAACAAGTGCCTTCAACACAGTGGTGCACGTGCAGAATTCATGACTGTAACTAGATCACTATAGTCTCTGAGAAAGTTCTTTAAGCTTTCTGAAACTCCACTTTCTTATCTATCAAATACAAGGCTATCATCTACTTCATCTTACAATCAACTCAAAAAATACACAAGAAAGATTTTCCCTGTCACAAATAAGTATTCATCAAAGTTAATTTTCTTTCCTTTGCTCTGATGACAGCATGGCAGTTTGACAAACAGTATTTAATACTGGCTGCACTAATGGTCAGGACTACTTTTCCTAGTTAGAGTGGTATGGCACAGTCCCACTTGCGATCTACCCCTTGAAGTAAACCTGAACCCACCATAGTAGCAACCTACTAGATTTATGCAACTTCATAGACTTGGTACTCCAGGGCCAGACTTGAACTAGGAATTCATACTAGTTTCAGGAGGAAGGGAGGGAGAGAGGGAAGGAGGGAAGTTAGAAAAAAGGGAAGGAAGAAAGGAGGGAGGGAGAAAGCTCTCAGACTGTGTACAACAGTCTCTATAGAGTTCAGCCTGTTCCAGAAGAATCTTCAGCACCTATTCTTAATATTTGGATCACAGAACTCCTTTACTAAGAGACTATCCATTAACATCTCACTGGCCTCATACAGGACACTAGGAGAAACACAATACTCAAAGATGTGCTGTTGGGCAATTTTAAACTTCACAAAGTAAACTTGGAATTTCTTTGGCTCCAAAAACATACCTAACTGTAGCTCTCACTTTACCCATGTGTTTTTCCTACCTGGATTAAAAAAAAAGAAACTGAAGACGAACAAACCAAAAATTTGAAGTTGACATTTTACCATTCAGTGCAACCCTGTCAAATGTGGGTCAGGATTTCCCTCCTTCACGCAGTCTTTCTGACTGCCTTCCCTCATATCTACAGGATCGCTCTGTTCTCTGAGCCACTCAGTACTGACTGCTCCCCTAGGAACTGGGCTCTGGAGGCTGTCTCTAAGAAACTGGAATCAGGAAGAACTGAAATGCCCCACACTTGCCAGACCTGAATAGGATTAGAAAGGACTTTGTGGGAAAGCCACAGTTGTTGGAGAAAAGGTAGCAGGACCTCCAAGTCCAGAGCAAGCCCTGGGGGAAACTGCTGCTTCGTTTGCTTTGGGCTTTGTGATTCTATTCTGAGTTCATAGTTAGGAAAGTTTCATTTAATCAAAACACATTAAATTTGGATCTTCCAAATTCAGATTTCCATTTAAATTTCTCATTTATCTTTTTTATAGAATAGCAACTGAAAAGCTAATGAATCTCTTCCTTTCTCTGTGTGACTTCTTGATTGTTCTAAACTTTCAGCAGCTCCCAGCTGTATTGAAATCACTGAATTTGTATTCAAAATCAGTTTTTTAAAAAAATAAAAGGTGATAAAATGTAATGTTCCTAAAAAAGCTTAGCATATCACTTATTACTGATTAAGTTTTAAAATAAGGCTCAATTTTATTCAGTTACGTAGTATGCAAGCTTTTCTTGCATAGGAGTCATCCTTGGACTAATGCACTAGGGGAAATGCTGTGTGTGTACGAGGAAAATGTCCAGCAGGGGCCTGGAGAGATGGCCTGAGATCAAGAGGACTGGAGTCCAGATCCTAGTGCCCACCTCTGCAAATGCCTCTAATCCCAGCTTGTAGGGAGACAGAGACAGGAGAACAGGGGTGGGGAGGATCAATGGACCCTGCTGGCCCCCAGGCCAGCCAAGAAAGGGTGAGCTCCACGTTCAGGGAGAGACCTGTCTCAAAAGAAAAGGCTGAGAGTGATGAAGAGGACCCCCTTGCCCTCTCCTGGCTCCATGCACATGCCCAGGCAATAGATACCTGCATACATGTGTGTGCATACAGTCACACAACACAGACACACACACACACACACACACACACACACACACACACACACACCCCACAGGAATCTGGAAAGGAAAAGAAAAGAACAGAAATGAAAAGAAATGTCCAATAGATACCTCTACTGTGAATTTTAAGCATCCAGGAAAGCATGAGACGCTACACAAGAGCTGTTCTCAAAGAGATGAGGACTTGACTAGGGGCTCATGAGGGGGCTAGAGAAGTGTGGAGCGGAAATACCAGCCGATACAGAGCCCAAGGTATCCTGTCACAGACTTGCTTATTGTACTAAAATTAAAAAATACAAATGAGATGTAGTGCTCATTATATATCATGCAAAGAGAATTAAAATGAGACAGAGAAGTCTGGATTGACATAAATATTGATTGGTTCACATAATAGAAAAGGGCCAGAAAGGTATGATTTGTGAAATTCTCGTGACTGTATAAAAGAGGACTAGACATCTTAGCAAAGGATGATTTATCTGAAACCTTTGGTTACTTAAAATATCCATTACTCAAACACAAATTATGATTTATGAAAATGAGTCCAGGATAGGCATCATACCTAAGGCTGTAATTCAAACTTGTTATTTTTAATAATTCATATCCAGTCAGACTCCAAGTAGAAATTTCCCTGAATGTTCTTCAACCATAAGGGTTCCCAGCCCCACACACAGGCCTGGAGTTAGTTACTGTTCAGTGAATGTTTGCTGTGCACACTAGTCACATGATTTTATAAACAGAATTCAGAACCTTGAGGGAAAATCATCAGCGATGGAGAGATTATGCCTTTACTTGAGGAAGATGCCTCTGTCGGTCACCAACACATCTCATTTTAAAATCTTATTATTGTTTCCTTTCTTAAATCATTCATTAATTTAAGCATTAATTCCTTTACTCTTCCTGGAGCTTATCTATTTTACATATGTACTAAGAAATCACAAGATTACTCTCTATGCTCCTAGGTTTTACAACCGAAGAAAAGACAATTAGAAATATATATTCAGTCATAATTGGGATTAATTATGCACATAAAAATAATGACGGCAGGGGCTGGAGAGATGGCCTAGTGGTTAAGAGCACCGACCGCTCTTACGGAGGACCCGGATTCGATCCCCAGCACCCACATGGCAGCTGAGAACCGTCTGAAACTCCAATTCCAGGAGAACTCCAGTTCCAGGGGAATCTGACACCCTCTTCTGACCTCTGCAGCATTGCACGAAATGGGTGCACAAACCTGCATGCAGACAGTACATTCATACACATACAGAAATAAATAAAAAATAAAAAAATATAAAAAAAAAATAATGATGGCAAATACCCAAACCTGCTGATGAATGTCTATTGTAGGTGGATAGATATTTTTATTTTCTTTGAATCACTCATTACATTGATTTTATATACCGTGAACTGAAAAAATAGCAAAATAGTAATATTGAGGTTAGAAACTTCTCTTCCTCAGATAAGATAACACCAGAGAAAACAGGTATTACTAGGAAAAATATGTATTAGGATCTTCATGGTTTAAATGTTTTTTGTTTTTGTTTTTTTATTTTTATTTTTTTGGTCTTTTCGAGACAGGATCTCCCTGTAGCCCCAGCTGTCCTGGAACTCACTCTGTAGACCATGCTGGCCTTGAACTCACAAAGATCCACCTGCCTCTGCCTCCCAAGTGCTAGGATTAAAGGCGTGCACTACCACGCCCGGCAGGTTTAAATATTTTAAAGTCTTGCTTTAAAACATTTCTTTCTAACTGTGAGGAGGGTTGTCATGTTAGAAGTCAATAGATCAGTGACTTTGGAAAGAAGAGAGGGCCAGAGACTGAGGGGACCCAAGAGGACGTTGGGGGTGACTGGGTCATGGGAGACTGGCAAACCTCCAGCTGCGGGTGACTCAGGAGACCCCATCTTTCTACACCCACTATAGAGGCTGCAGCCTGCAGGAAGGCTCCAGAGTGCCGGACCCAGGTTGAGAATCATGGCTATGAATCCATACTCTGGTAGAAATTTCCAGTGGGAATGGAGACATGTTTTTGACTCTTCCAAGCCTCATTCTGTAAAATCTATGGGTACAAATATGGTAAACTTACAAAATGCATAAATGTCAACCTGTAGGTTAGTGAATTATCACTAAACAGATATGTGCGGCTACCACCCAAGACAAGACACCCACCACATGCACACACACACACACACACACACACACACACACACACATACACACTTCACCCCCAATATCTTCTTGGGCCCTTCAAATCACATGCCCTCTCTCTGCTCCAAAGTCACTATTATCTTGACATCTGTCCTGACAACCCTCTTTCTATAAACTTTATCCATTCAGAATTCTATTCTATGTATTACAAGACCTGTGGCTTCATTCACTGATCGACATTTAACCTGAGGAAAATGATACTTTAATTATTCTGCTGTTATTAATGATAATGATACTAGAGTTGTGCCAAGTTGGGGGGGGGGTGTTTGGCTTCCCTCCAGTTGCCAGAAAAGATGAATGCTTTGCTCCCCCTAGTTTATCTTCACAGGTTGTATAGACATACATGCAATGCTGTTGATAAAGATGAGAAGGTGCGACATTGCATCTGACTCACCTTGCCTCAAGGCCTACCGTGCAAATGTTAGCCTTAACCCTACAGGGCACTTCTCTTCTCTGCACCCTTTCCTTCCGTGGAGTAGCTGTTTCTTCTCCGTTCATTAATCTCTAAGATAAGAAGATTCAGTTGGTTTGTGCTCTATTATATAAACAACCCCAAAAGAGTTTCAGGGATGACAGTAATTACAGCTTATCTTTCATGAGGGTTCATGGTATGCCAGGCACTCTACTGATAACTTTGCATGAATCAGATCATTTCATTCCTCCCAGCTGAAGTTTGGGATAGATATTCATGTTCTTTCCATTATAGAGATAAATTACAGAAGCCAGATAGACTTGAACGTTATAGCTAACAAAAGAAGGAATTAGGATTTCAACCTGGCAAGTTGTTAAGAGTCTGGCTCCTTTTGTTGTTGTTTTTACTATTGTTGTTGTTGTTGTTATCATTATTATTCTTTAGTGTATGTATGGATTGCTGTTATATAATCCCCTGTTATGGAAAGATCCTAAAATGTGTCCCCATTTTCTTTTAGGATCCTTGTCATTGGAAAGCTTGGTTTTAACCATAATGGGAATGTCCAGTATAGTTTCTGCTCTCACCTTAGTGGGAAATGTTCTGAGTGTCTGAACAGAGCTTGGACACCACAGACCCACATAAATACCTCATTAAAAGTACTAAACCTTTAAAACCTAAATCCACTGTTAATTACAATTGCACTAGAGCACTTCATGGTTAACCTAGGATGTGTCTTAGGGGGAATGCCTTCTCTACTCCAACCACTAACTTCCTGCAATCTTTATAGTTATCTTTGCCTATTTCACAACCCTATATAGTGGTTCTTTGATGCTACTTCCAAAAGAAGAAAGTCTGCCGATGTTAATCCTAGGAAATTGCAGAGAAGAGGTATCTTATGGTAAATACTCTTGCAGCATTGAACATTGTGTCTTGGTTTACAAATAACAGATAAATATCTGTTCAGTACATTTTGTGCTGGATAACATAGAAGGAATTCTGATGAAAGCAAAACACTATTATGACAAGCTCTGGAGAAGTTAAAATTTATTGGGGAAGGAGTAAAAAGTATAGTCGCAGAAAATTATGTGAGAGACCCACCAAGGCAACAGTTAAATGGCTGTTAACTCATTTAAGGTCTTATCTTCAATATAGTTGCTCCTTTAGGGTAGAGGAGTTAAGGTGACATAAGATAGCAGTACCAACTTCCTGTAAGATTTGATAGCAGGTAATTTTCAGAATACAAAGCTGTCTTTTCAGAAACAGAGAGATCATAATATTAGTGTTAAACTTTTTTTGTTGTTGTTGTTCTTTTCAAGACAGGGTCTTCCTGTAGCCCCAGCTGTCCTGGAACTCACTCTGTAGACCAGGCTGGCCTTGAACTCACAAAGATCCACCTGCCTCTGCCTCCCAAGTGCTAAGTGAAACCCACCCCCACCCCTCAACCCCCGGCAGGATGCCATAGCAGTTTGTTTTGGTGACAGTGAACAGTTGTGATGTTCAGTAGTAAATAAGATCTTCAGGAAGAGGCCCAGAAGTCTCAGAAGGAAAGTATAAATATTCAGCTGTGCTTTTAGAGACTTGTTATTTTCTTTCTTAATTGTGTTTACCTTTAAAACAACAACAAACAGAAGGCAAAAACTTGGCAGAGGTTTGCTTTTTAAGAATGAATTCTTTTGCTGCCAAACAAACATGCTGCTTCTTCTACTTGGTTCTTTCTCTTAAACAAAACAAAGTGAGCTGGGGATAAAGGCCCACGCCTTTAGTCCTAGCACTCAGAAGGCAAAAGGAGATGGATATCTAAGAGATCAAGGCCAGCCTGATCTACATAGAGAATTCCAGGTCAGCTGGGGCTGCAGGAAGATCCTGTTTTTAAAAAAAAAAGTTACACTTTCCATTTCCTTCATTCAAGAGCATGTAACCTTCAACCACAACTCAAAGCTCCAGAGAGAAGTTAGGTTGTGTGCGTTACTATGTTTGTTACTTTCTTGTTTATCTTTATTGTTGCTACACTAAGTCATAAGCACTCATTTAAGGCTCAGGGTATTGGGCATTAGAGCTATGCTAGATTGGAAAACACACATATACAAACCAGTAATTACTAGACAGTATATAGATACCTATACTTATTTTGAGAGTTGTTATTATCAAGAGAGAAGATCTCCAGTGCTCATGGATATGTGTGTTGCCTTTAAAAAGTTTTATCCATGTAGAACAAAGTAATAAAAATCATGCCTACTCTATTTCAACTTGTTTCTCATGCTCAGGACGTAGGGCAGAATGAGGACCACTGTCTTCAGGTCCCTGACATCACTTAGTAGCCACAGCACTAACAAAACAGAGAATGTTAGCTTTCTGCTGGAGACCCAGCACAATAGTATACAGGACTCTGATAAAGATTATGACCTGGGTTTGTTTTGGGCATGGGGCTGGGCGTGGAGCTGGCCTGTCTGACTCAGAAGCAAAACCACCAGTGTTAAGATGGTGTGGAAGTTAGAATTTTAAAGCCAGGCATACAAGGAAGTGAGAGAGAGGAGGTGGGGGATAGGGTGTGGTGGGCCTGTGGCGGGTATCAGGGGGAGCATCTGAGAGAAGAGGGTGTCTTTCTCCTTGCCTCCAGTCGAGTCATGATTGCAGGAGGCTGAAGCAACCTGTCCTCAGGTTGCAGGAACGCGGTCCAGGTGATCACTTCTCAGAACACTGCTTCGATTGGCTTTCTGAAATCCTTGACTTAGGTGGGCTATGACCTTACACTGCTACTATAATAAAATGCCTGAAATAATCAACTCAGGAAAGATTTATTTGGGCTCAAAATTTCAGAAATATCTGTTCATGTTCGGCTGGACCTTTTACTTTTAGTATTACCCGACTTCCTTGATAATAGGAAATTTTCAGGTTTGCACATGGAAGGGGCAACCTGTTCTATCACAGTGAGGTGAAATAAGAGAGGACGAGATCAGGGTCCCACATCCCGTTTGGGGACACGTCCCAATGAGTTAAAAAAAAAAAACTCTTCAAGGTTCTGCTACCTCTCCATGGTGTTGAGCTAAGGGCCAAGCCTTTAGCTGATGGGCCTCTGGGGAGCAGTCCAGATCCAAACTGTAACAGTGACTTCAAGCTACCTTGCGTTCCTTTCCTTATAATCTGAAAGTTGCAAGTGGCAAGCTTCTGTGGCTATTCATTTATGAACTGTGAACGATATACTCTACTAAATAACACCTGAGCAATTTGGTTTCATCTTCAAAACAAAGTATAAAATTTATAGATAGGAAACATAAGGTTTCAAGAAATTGTACCAAAATACATTATTCTAGAACTACTGAGAGACAATTCTGGAATATGGTATTCAAATCTAGTACTTTTGACATTGAGTATCCTGCCTTAATGAAACATAGATCTACAAGCAATATAATCAACATTTATAAATACTTAGTCGAGTCCACATCCCACCAAGTGAAAACAGATAATCTCACAAGTCCTAGATTTCAACTCAAATTTGCTACAGTAATTATACACAATCTAATTAAAAAGTATTTGCTTTAAATCTGGGCATGGTAGCACATGCCTTTAATCCTAGCACTTGGGAGGCAGAGGCAGGCAGATCTTTGTGAGTTCAAGGCCAACCTGGTCTACAAAGCAAATTCCAGGACAGCTAGAGCTACAGGGAGACCCTGTCTCAAAAAGGTCAAGAAAAAAACTATTTGCTTTAAAAATAAAATGTCAAATTGGAATTTTTAATTTAGAAATAGGCCTTTGAACATTATCATTTAAATGTGTTATGCACCTGCACACCTACCTACCTACCTACCTACACACACACACACACACACACACACACACACACACATACACACACACACAATCTGTATTCCAGTCAACAGTGAGTTGACTTGTGACATCACTAAGAGTCATTCACAACTATTCCATTTGTCTTACTGATTTATTGCAAATTAATTTTTTCTCTCTCTTGTTTCCTATTTAAAAGCACTGTCCTTGAGTGGAAATGATGACTTAAATAATATAATCTGTTACTCTTTTTAGTGTTAAATTTATATTTCTTCTGGAGAAACCTGGCTATATTTATTTATATGCTTTATTGTTTAAGAGGATTTATCCTTAGAACTGAGTTCTATGTTTATTCACAGAATAAGTATAGCCTGTAGTCTATTGCTCCAAACCTACTGAGCTTTTTATCCTTACTCTGAAAAGCTTATCCCGGAATAAGTAACATTTAATTCTTTGGAATTGTCAGTTGGGTAACGGTCAAGTGACATTGCCAAATAAATCAATTAAGATAGTGGAAAGTCCTACAGACTAGCCCCCTAATTAGTACTGGCTGCTGAACGGTTGTCAGCACTAATGATATCTTGTCATTCTTGCAACTGGTCTACTCTTCCAGTAGACCAAATGTATTAGGTGCCAATGAACAGTCAGGACTGCACTCAGTGATCCTGCAGCCTCCATTGAGCTTTGCTGTGTTAATCTGAAGAGTGGAGATCAAGGTGTCAACAAAGATCAAGATTCTCCCTACCAGGAAAAAAAAATGACAGCCTAGAGTTCACATACCTTATGCTGTAGGACACTTTGTGGTTCAGGAAAGCCATGTCCTGTGAATTGCTATCTTGCTTGATGGGCTGGTAGAGTACCAGCAGGTGTTTTCAGTTCTAGTCCTAACACCATCCCTGATTTTCTGTGTGATCTTGAATAAGTCATTGAACCTCCATGAATCTCAAAATTCATATTTATAAGATGGAACCAAATGATTCAACTACATTGGAATTTCTAAATTGCTATAAAGATCAAGTGAATTAGACCTGTGTGTGTGTGTATGTGTGTGTGTGTGTGTGTGTGTGTGTGTGTGTGAATCTCAAAGTACTAAGAGTTAGAGACATGCTAACTTTCAGCAATATTATTGGTATGCAGTTTTTTTATTTTTTTTATTTTTTATGTGTATGAGTGTACTGTCTGCATGTAGGTTGGTGGACCCATGTTGTGCAATGCCGCAGAGGTCAGAAGAGGGCATCGGATTCCCCTGGAACTGGAGTTAAAGACGGTTCTTAGCCACCATGTGGGTGCTGGGAATCAAACCCGGTCCTCTGCAAGAGCAGTTGGCGCTCTTAACCACTGAGCGATCTCTCCAGCCCCTTGGTATGCAGTTTTATGGAATAGAGGAAAATATCTAAAGATAAGAACGTGAAATATAAATACAAATGAAGATAGTTAGATGAGACAAGGGCACTTGGTATGCTCAAAGAATAGTCTTCTGTCTTCCCGTAGTCTCAACCCAGAAACAGCACTGAACCATGTATACATAGCCTCATTGTCAGCTATGGAAGAAAAGTGCTCTATAGAAAAAAAAAAGTAATATGATTGCTTCTTGTTTTCAATCAAGCTAAAATTGTTGGGCAACAAAGACTAAGACTGAAGTGAGAAACATCAGGAGATTAGTAAAGCACACCTCTCCTGGTCTGTGATGGCGTTTCCAGAGAGGATAAACTACAAGTGTGGTTTAAGACCGGCTGCAAAGTGTACAGACTTTGTGATACAGAGACTGATGCAGCCTCTGAAGGGCATTGCTCTAGTTTGCTTTTCCATTGCTAAGACAAAACACTCTGACCAATTCTAACTTGGGGAGGAAAGGGTTTATTTGGCTCACACCTCCTGGGTCACGCACAGTTCATCACTGAGGGAGCTCACCATAGCAACTCAGGGCAGGAACCTGGAGGCAGGAACTGAAGCCCAGGCCATGGAGGAATGCTGCTTACTGGCTTGGTCCCCTGACCCATGCCCAGCCTGCCCTCTTATACGGTACATAACAACCTCCCCAGGGGTGGCACCACCCATAGTGGGGTGGGCCCTCCCACATTTGCTCTACAATCAAGACAATACTCCATGGGTGTGGCCACAGGTCAGTCCAATGGAGCCAATTCCCCATCTGAGGCTCCCTCAACCCAGGTGTGTCAAGTTGACACTAAAGCTATCCAACATCGGCATGCAATAGCACAGGTGAAAGAAAACAGTGCTTCCCATTTTCAGGAACTCTGAAGGACATGAAAGAACAAAGCTATGGCTGGTGATCCTAATTGCCTGCCAGTGCAGAAGGGAATAGCTCACAGTGCTCCCTGAACAGCCTGAAGTCTCACCCAGAGCCTGTCAGTGGGAGCCTGTCAGTGGTCCCAGGCTATGGCTGGATCTGCTTTCCAGATCTTTTGCAAGTAGTGCCTTGGGCAGACTTCAAATTGGAGCCTAGCTAGCAGGAGATCCCAGGAAGTGGAGAGCCCAGGCTTCTCCCCTGTGAGGAGAGGTGATGTGGCTTGACAACAGTCAAGGTGGAACAGGATTGAGCTCCCAAACCTTGCACTGGCTCATACTGGCATGGAAATAACAAAGTCATAAACCACAGATAAAAATTATGAATAATCAGATTTTTACAAAAACCTTTAAATGGTGCAACTGGAGTATGTTTCTGCATTGTTGTTATCTACTAGTACAGTTCTAAGAGTCCAATGATTAGGAATTTAATAAGAGCTTTTCAAAGTGGAAAACAAAAACCTACATGAGATGTGCCCCCAAATCTCTGCTATTAATAGTGTAAAAATCTATCTTAAAGACCAGAAAATGGGCTGGAGAGACGGCTCAGTGCTTAAGAGCACTGGCTGCTCTTGCAGACAATCCCAGTTTGGTTCCCAGCACCCACAATGCAGCTAACAACCATCCATAATTCCAGTTCCAGGGGATCTAATGCCCTCTTCTGGCCTCCCCGGGCACTGCACACAAGTGATGTATGTACACCTATACAGGCAAAACATTCATACACATAAAATAAAAATAAATCAATCCAAAAATTTTTAAAGACCACTTAAAAAAGAAAAAAAGGAAACAGCATGCTACTGCAACTTAGAGGGCTGTAGTAGGCCTCCCATCCTTCTCACACACCTCTGTGAGTTCCGTTCATTCCTGGCCCAGGGACTACACCATGGCACACATGTGGGAAATGTTTCACTAACCACTGGGCTAAAGTGGAGCTTCATAAACTTTTTCTAATTGTGACCATTTTTCATCTGAGTAATTTTTTTCTGTGACTAAGTATATAAAATATAAAATAGCTATATAAATCAATCATGAAGACATGTATTATATTTTTAAATATTTTTTAAATTTCTGAGAATTTCATAGTGTACTGTATGAAATAAGTACTTTATTCATTTCTTCCACTTCTTCTTACCCTCCACCTCCTCTCATGTCCCCTGCCCCCTCTCAACTTGTGTCCTCTTCTTTGATTAGTATTGTTACATACATACATACATACATACACACACATTAAATGAATAGATAGATAGATAGATAGATAGATAGATAGATAGATAGATATAGATATAGATATAGATTATATGTGTATGTACTGAGTCCATTTAGGTTTAGTGGTACTTACATGTACATGTGTTTAGGGCTGATCTCTTGGGATTGGGTAAACCATCGGGGGTGGGGGGGCTTGTTCCTGGAGACAACTAATTGCCCTTCCTCAGAAGTCATTGATTGCCTGTAGCTCCTCATCTAGGTTGGAACCCTGTGAAATCCCCCATCTACACTGTCATGTCCCCTGGTGCTGTCATTAGGCAGGTCTTGCTTAGACAACCATATTGATGAGATTTCATGGATGCAACCTCCCTGTCATGTCTAGAATACACTAGCAGCAAGTGTCCTGGACCATTGTGGACCATGGAAAGGGCAGAAAATTTATTTTAAAACATTTTACTTCACTTAAAATTTTACTACATATTAAAGATGAATACAAACTTGCATGCTAATGAGATTGATGTGCTTATTTGTTTGTCTAACACAATTTAAATGTTCAGAAATTATTGTAGGAAAATATCAAAAATCATTATTTTCCATAATTAAACCATTATTTTTCTTTTGGGGGGGGTCTTTTCGAGACAGGGTCTCTCTGTAGCCCCAGCTGTCCTGGAATTCACTCTGTAGACCAGGCTGGCCTTGAACTCACAAAGATCCTCCTGCCTCTGCCTTAAACCATTATGTTTCTATAAGAGCAGATTTTGTATAGTAAAAGCAGCAATCCATAGCACACAATAGTCTCTAACCTGGGCCAACATGTTTCAGGCATTTGTTGGCATTTTGTGGCATGATGACATGCACAGTGCAAATTCACATGCTGTGTGTTGAGAGCCAAGGGTGCAGTGAAGTCTTGAAATGCAACATGAACAAACCCTACCAGAAACAGCTCAATTCATGATGCATTTGATCCTGAGTTCATTTTTGGTCCTTGAACCTTTAGAAACCTTTGACTGCTGCCGATGTTTTGCAACTGTCAATTTAGCTAGGAAACCTCATTTGGAGTCACAACTCACAATTTAAGAAGCTTTGGCTAGATGAGCAATGGAAGAAAAGCTGCCCTGAACATGAATGGAAGGGGGAGCCAGGTTGTCACAATCTCTCCGTCTCCTGACTTCAGTGTGGCATGCCAGGGAGAAGCTAGTTCTCTTCTTCTTTCTGTCTTTCTACTCCTGTCTGATGTTTGCCCTCCTGGGACCAGGGTGAAGATGCTCTGTTCGTTCTCAGAAGCCACTACTGTTGTACTGTCTGCATTTCATCTGGTTTTAAATTCCTTTAGAGCTACTCCCGAGTCCCAGCCTTAGAAGATCTCTTGAGGTTTTTATAGACAAAATCTGAAGTTGGAATTGTGCACATCTCCTAAAGCTTCCTCTGTGAGTTTTAGGGACTGGCTCTGAGTGAGAACTTTTTTCCTAGCATGGTAGGTCAGATGTTGGCATGGCAAAGAGGTACCCAGACAGGTTGTCTCCTTCAGCCTATTTCAGTGCTTGTAGTGTCTTTTCAAACAACTTTGAGGTAGAGTTCTGTGTGAGACCCTGAGTAGCTTAGTGGAACATTCTGTACCTGGGCTTAGGGGTTATGTTTATATCAGCTTCCTATAGAAACTAATGGGCGTTTATGGGCCCCATTTGGGGGCTGTTAATAAAATTCTATGTAATCTTGTCTGCAATGAATTATGCCATTTCATGACCTAAAAATAATTTGTAAAGATTATAACATAAGCAAGATTCTCATAAAGTATATGTCGTGGCTTCTGAAAAGAGTGTGTTTATAGTATAATATTAAAAATACTTGACATTTGCCACATATTTTCTGGAAACAATGGTGAGGTCTTACTTTAACTGACTTATTTTATTTTTGCCTGAAAGTTGGAGAAAAAAATCACCCAAAATATTCTTCAGCAGGGCTGGTTGATTTATTCTGAGCTGAGTTTCAGTTCAAAGAATGGGCATGGACATAGTCTCCCAATCATGTGAATCCTGACACTTGACAGCCTTGTCCTTAGGGGTTGAAGTGGTTAGGGGACTCTGAAAAACAAAAGCACTTTGAACCTGGATGACCATTACAAGGAATATTCTAGAGAAAGTCTTTCTATGATGGGAGAATAAAAAGTAACATGTCAAAGATCTTGTCTTTAATTTGAGCCATAGAAGTTTGGTCCCTATGTATGAGGCGCATTGACTCCCACTACGATAGACCTCCATTCAACTTAAGACAATATCCCCTTCAGTTAGAGAAAGCACATCTGTTTTTCAAACCATTTCTAAGATATTTAAGTTAATAAAAAAACACTTTCTCCCACAGCATTTGCTATAAAGCAGAAAAATACTTGGAATGCTTTAGAAAGGGCATTTATTGATGAGTCAAATTCAGTTTTGTCACTTTTCTGTGCTTAAATGTTCCTTCAGAGGCTCCCTGCTTTTTAAGGTATAGTCAACCCTGTGTTGCCTTGTTTCAGTGTTCCTTTCAGAAGAGTCTCCCATTTGCCTGCTAGGATCATCTCTCAAAGACACTGTGTAGGCCATCCTCACTCCAGCCTCAAGAAACACCTGGCTTCCCATCATCCCTCTCTCCATTAGTGAACACTAGTACTCACCTGTCAACCCCGGCCTGACTTCCTGTCATTCACTCTTACCCTTACTGAATCCTCAGATGAATTTTAGCTACATTTTCCAAAGACAAAACTTTAAGCTTCTCTAAAAATTGACCATAACTATTGATCTCCACATTCCTGAGGTCTATCAGAAAGGCTAATATATCAGAGGGGATCAAAAAGAATCACTGTGCCTGAAATGAACTACAGAATTTGTGTTTCCTGTATTATTAGTTCATCCCAATGTCAAGAGACTTCTGCTTACATAAAATTTTCTCATTAAATTCCAGTGGCATCTTATTAGCAAAGTCTTTTGGGTCCTGCCCAAAATACCTGTTAAGAGCTGTATTTTAAATTCCACATCTAAAGCCATGTCTTAAGACATCTTTAACAAATCAACATAATAGTCATCATCGTGCCAAACCATCTCCAGTCTGTGGATCCAGGCTGTAAAATGAATAGTAAAAATTCGTTGTTAAAGGAAAGTGTGCTTCCATTAGTGTTGTGAGTTCATCAAACAATAAAAGACAATGAGCTGTCATTAAGGCAGGAAATGTAAGCTCACTGATGACTATATTTTCTTACTACATTTGTTTTCTGGAGACCTGTTCAAGGCTTCCCAGATTAGGAACACCAAGGAACACTATCTATCACCTTGGTCTGTCTTCCCACCTTTCTGTCATTTAGTCTGCCCTACAGCACACTAATATGCAACAGAGACAGTGTTGAGGCTCAAGGCAAAGCCCAGTCCAGCTTTAATTCAACAATTCTCAAAACCTCACAATCAGACAGAAGTGCTGTGGCTTGTTTGTGGTAATGATGGTTGGTTCACTCCTCCAATCACCATTTGATTGCTTAAAGGATAATAGAATGCCTTCAATGTATAATCTTTAAAAATTACCTTTGCATGTGATTTGCAGATTGCATTATGTCAGATACACACTGAGCTGAAAAAGAAATATGAAGTTCATCATCATTATTTCTTGACATTTTTATCCGTCCACCTATTCAAATATAATTGTTTGTTAATGTATCTGCTAAGGATGAAATCTGAAATGATAAATCTTCAGTTGTTTCCCACCAGCTAAGTTGATTGCATCAAAATGTTTTCTTATAAGAAATCAGGAAACCTTGAAAGCTAGATAATTAAAAAGCAAAAAATAAAAATTAGCAGAATAGATGGTCTATAAGAAGAGTGCTTGATGCAGATGGTGGGAATCGGATGTGGTTTAACAGGCCCTTTCAGGTTCTCAGAGGTCATGATACTGGCTTGTTCCTCTGGTAAACATTTTGTGAATCCCATTTGGCTCCGAACTTTCCTTCCCATTTCTTTTCTTTTTTTTTTTTTGGTCTTTTCAATACAGGGTCTCCCTGTAGCCCTAGCTGGCCTGGAATTCGCTCTGTAAACCAGGCTGTCCTTGAACTCACAAAGATCCACCTGCCTCTGCCTCCCAAGTGCTAGGATTAAAGGCGTGCGCCACCATGCCCGGCTCCTTCCCATTTCATATGCACTGGAGGCCACTGACTCAAACCCATTTTCATGATAGGGATTCATCTCCAGAGACTGCTGTGTGTCTCCTGCCCTCCATGGAACACTAGGTAGGCCCAGTTTTGTTTCCAACTGCCTTCCTTTTCCTTCTCTAACACTCTTAGGAGAACATAATTCATGTTACCCTAGCCCATGAAAATAGTGTGGAGGGTGGTTTATCTACTTCTGATGGATCAAGTTAAAAAGCGGATCATAGCCACTCTTTGAAATTTATTTATTTATTTATTTATTATTTATTTATTTATTTTTACTTTGTGTGTGTGTTTTGGTTGTATGTATGTAAGTGCACACATGCCTGCAATGCCCATGGAGGTGAGAAGATAGAATTGGAGTTATGGTTGCTAGGGGCCATGTGAGTGCTAAGAAATAAACCCTGAGTCTGAGTCTACTACAAAAGCAGCCTGTGTGCTTAACCACTGAACCATCTCTCCAACCCCAATGGCCACTCTTAGCCACTCTTTATTAAGAGAAAATAGAGATTCACATGTTCTGCTGTCCGTTTAGATGTTCTCCTATGTGTTGTTTAGAACAAGATTTGTTTTACTGCCCCCTACATTGTTTATGCCAGCCTTTGATGATTTTGTTAGAAATTTGTAATGCTATATAAACTCTGCCATCTCAGTTTGAGAGAAAGATCATGACTATACAGGGAGCCTTTGAATAATTTTTCCTCAAATATTAGTAAACAAAGTCTGAGCAACTCATCAGTCATGCCAAGGCAGATTACATTAGGTGTTTTCCAGTGCCAAATTAGCATTCAGGGAGCTTCCAAGTTTTATGGGAATTCTAACAGGCACCAGTTTGCCCCATGGCTTAGACACTGGAAAGGGAAGCACATGTGGCTTGTCCTGGCAGTGACTCCCAGCTCACAGATAAAGGGGTAGATTCTACCACTGGAAATGGAAGGATGAAACTTTATTCTAGACTAGAACCTTGCATCATTCTTGTTAAAAATGCACATGAACATACCTGATCCTCATCAGATTTTTGTGTCTTAAAAAGCCTTCTTTGGCTTCCCATCTGTCGCCTTTAAGATTATGTTCATACTCCATGGTATGAAAGGTGGTTCTCCCAAAATCTTGCCTCTGTCACATCCTCGCCAGTGTCAGCTGCTCCTTTTACCTGCCTCTGTAGCCCCTGCAAGTCAAGTGGTCCCCCCTCCTCTTCTTCCTTAATGATGACTAGACCCAGCTCTACCTAACCCATTCCATCTGTCTCTACCTGTGTTTCGAGACCCCCTGAATGAGTCCTCTCCTCCATGAAGGCTTTCAAACTTATTGGAGCTTTCTTGGCACCTATAGAACTTTGTGTATCTATAACTTACCTGTTTATCTTATTGTGTTGAAAGCTGTTTAAAGAGAGAAATCCCATCACGCCCATCACTATATCCCCAGTACCAAGTATAGTGCTCAGAACATTAGAAAATAGTAAAGGCAAAGTGAAGGAAGAATAAACCAACCCAAGCTTACACTATTACTTCTTAATCCAGAGGTTACACAAACCACTTTACTGGAGGACTTTGAAATGATGTATATCATGAAAATCTATTTTGTAGCAAGGTATTAGTTCTATTATTTATCTGAGTGAAAGTACTGGAAGCTAACTGCACACATGCAGAACAAACTATGCATAGAGATGAAGAAAATGTAAATCATGCTGACATAGCCACCAATGATATCTCTATTCTATAATTTTTAGACAAAATTACTTTTAAAGAATGCCACACTGGTAGTCACATAACCTACATTTTAAACTGCACAGTGGTCAGCTTTCTCTGTCAAAATATGACACCCAAAATACAAATGACATGGGGTGGAGAGATGGCTCAGCAGTTAAGAACACTGGCTGCTCTTGCAGTAGACCTGAGTTCGATTCCCAGCACCCACATGATGGCTGACAACTGTTTGTAACTCCAGTTCTGGGGATCTGATACCCACTTCTGACCTCTGTGGGCATTGCACAACACAAGTGCATCTACCTACATGCAGGCAATACATTCATACATACATAAAATAAAAATAAAATAATAAATAAAATATAAAAATACCTAAAAGATATTTGTACCCTCCCAAATATTAGCATCAAAACAAGCCTGCCTTGGTCTGTTATTATCTTTATTTTGTATATGAGAAAACTAAATCACAGAGAGGTTATATGGCTTATCCAATGTCACACAGCACAGTGATTAAAGCCCAGTTTAAACCTTGCAAGTTTTGTTCTAAAATCAACATTTAGAGCTATCAAGCATCTCATCATCCTTCTGATGGTCTGGCTATGTTACCATTTCCACCTGCCTAGCTCCTAGCGTCTTATGAGTTTGGCAAATACACAGATCAGGTCTATTTGTACAACATAATTTTCCCAGGGCTTGGTTCCATTCCCAGCCCACAATAGCAAGCATTTAAATGCTAAATTAGTGATCAAATAGATGTCATTTCTGAGCCATGCAATGCCATGAGGCTGAAAGCCAAATGCATTGCGTTTCTTTCCCTAAAATCACAATGCTAAGAAACAACACCGGTGTGATGGTGTCCACTGCCTACGTAGCTCCATTTTGTTTTAGTGACTCCATCTTAATGGCCAAACCCTAGGCCCAGAACAAGTACAGGAAGGCCCAGTTGGTAATCTCTATCTTTGGAATCCCCTCTCTAAGGATATCTTGTGACTACTTAACTATCTATTTTATCTTTTGTCAGTATTTTACAATTGCCTGAAGCCCACCCCTTTCTTTTCTTGGTTTTTGTAATCCTGCCTCAGACAGGAACTGAGGTGTTTTTTTTTTTTATTTTTATTCTCTGGATGGAATTTCTCAAAACCAAAATTTACCAAGGATATGGTATTTGTCTTTATAAACCTAACCTGCCTCTGAGTTGGGGGCTGCACCCTCTCAATCCCAACCTGGGTACAGTACTGGCCAGTCCAAATTAAAAACCCAATTCAGCTAGGTGGAACCTGGATTCTGAGTGCTCTTTTTCTCCCAGGTGTCCAGCATTGTAACGCCAGAACCAGCAAAACAGCAGCTCTGTCTGTAGTAAGGATCTACCATCACACAAGCAGCTCTGTCTGTAGTAAGGATCTACCATCACACAAGCAGCTCTGTCTGTAGTAAGGATCTACCATCACACAAGCATGAGGACCTGCGTTCAAACCTTAAGCACCCATGTTTAAAGTTGGACTTGGTGGTATCTGCATGTAATTCCAGCTCTGGGAAATATGAGAAGCGAAGGGCTTGTTGGCCAGTTTAAAGCTCAGTGAGAGGGCTGGAGAGATGGCCTAGCGGTTAAGAGCGCCGACCGCTCTTACAGAGGACCCGGGTTCAATCCCCAGCACCCACATGGCGGCCAAGAACCGTCTGAAACTCTGGTTCAGGAGAACTCCAGTTCCAGGGGAATCCGAAACCCTCTTCTGACCTCCGTGGCATTGCACGACACGGGTGCACAAACCTGCATGCAGACAGTACACTCATACACATACAAAAATAAAAAAAAAATAAAAAAAATAAAAAGCTCAGTGAGAGACCCTGTCTTAAAAAATAAGGTGAAGGGGCTGGAGAGATGGCCTAGCCGTTAAGAGTGTTGACTGCTCTTGCAGAGGACCCGGGTTCGATCCCCAGCACCACATGGCGGCTGAGAACCGTCTTTAACTCCAGTTCCAGGGGAATCTGACACCCTCTTCTGACCTCCACCGCAATGTACTACACGGGTGCACCAACCTACATGCAGACAGTACATTCATACACATAAAAAAAATAAATAAAATAAGGTGGAGAGTGATAGAGAAAGCCACTTGACATAGATCTCTGGATTCTACAGGTACACACATGGACATCCGCACACAGCATACACATACACAATTAAAAAATAGCAACTTCCTGCATTCATTACTATTCCTGGCAATCAGGCAAACGGTATTGGTAGTTCAGGAAAATGTGTATCAGAAGTGACTCTGGATTCAATGTCATGATACGCCTATGACTCACTTTTGAGCTGATCAGGGACAAGGTTGCATCCAGCACGCATAGTAGCTGGAAAGTCACCTGCTGGGACAGCAGAAATTATATTTGCTGCATCTAAATTCCAGAGGGTGATGTCTATTCTATAGACTTTCTATGACCCCAGACACACTTTAGAAGACAGTAGCTCCAATTTTCAATAGATGCATTAATCTTTAACCTACAGCCTGCTCAGTGGGTTACAGTGGCAATGCTTTACAGATATACCAAAATAGAAGGTCGTCAAAGGGTTCTTTGTTTTTCAAGGACAACATGTGATGAGAGTGAAAGGTAGAGGACAGGGCGGGGCTGAATGAACAGAGTCAGAACAGTAAGTCAATTGTGTTTCTAGGCATGTTCTGACTGACACAACTGATTCAACATGTATCTCCCAAAAGAAAAAATGCAAATAATGTAAATTGAAGGAGTCCCTGAGGATGATATTTCTTTCAAATATAAGAAGGTGAAATCTGTGCAATTTGAATGCAAACCAAGAATATATTAGCTGGATCCACTTTGAGAAAATGAGGATCTGTTCAGTGTTCTATCTGAGAGGCCAAAACAAAGCAGCTTTTGTGGCTGGAAATAAAGTACAGGAGCCATGTCCTGGCTGACACCAAGCCTGGTGTTTATGAGATCCTGTTACATTCAGGAAGAAATGGATTGATTTATCTGTACCCTTGTAAATTTACAGAGAAGCAAGAATAATTGAGGATTTTCTAGTTTTATATCTGAAAATAACCATTAACCTACTTGATTTCCCTCAGAATGATTTGGGAAAAAATAGCTAAACATACACACACATACATCATATATAGCTTTGTGTATACGTACACATACATCATATATATCTATATGTATACGTATATTGCTGTACAGAGTACTCAGGGATCTTCTACCTTGCCTTTCTCATGCATAAGCTCAAACTTCTTCACACACACACACACACACACACACACACACACACACGTACCTGGGTCTGGAAAGCATCTTGCAATCACCAAAAATGGTGTCAGGGAGCTTCCAGAAGTAGGTCAGTTCCCTTCCCGTCTTCCCTCCCCCTCTTCTAAGCTCTGAGCTCCTGCAGAGCTGAGATAATGTTTTAATTCTGCTTTGAAGGGCAACAAAAGGAAAAATGAAAACTGCTTTGTGGAAGACCCCCTGTCTTGCTTCTATTACCAGAGGATAATTCTGCAAATTTCAAAAAGAAATCATGAAGTCAAAATGAAAATGCTGAAAATTGTTAGTATCAAAATTGGGACTCAGATTTCACTGTAAAGCTTTAGTTTAAATGAAGGTAGCTACTAAAAGCAAACAAACAAACAACAACAAAAAATGGAGTATTCAGAGAATGTAAGCTTGCAACACAGGGAGAAAAATCTAACTTCAGATCTTGGTATTAGTTTTTACAGTATCAGATGTTCATTTTCATTAGTCATCAGGGAAATGCAAAGAAAACCTACAATTAGACACCATTTAGTGCAACAAGGGAAAAATCAAAGTAGAATTCTCACACTACTGGTGGAGTACTGATTGTACAACCATTTTCTGTTTTACAGTATATTCTAAAGCCCATTAGTTTCATTCATTATGACTCAAAATTTCTACTTTAAGTATATCCTCAATAAAACATATGGACTTATTCACCATAAGGTATTAACAGAATGTTTATAGCAGTGCTATTTTAAATCTATGGTCTCTTGAAATGCCTGTCAACTAAGAATGGATATACAAATCATATGTTTGCAAATGGAATGTCATACAGCTATAAGAATAAATGATTTATCCGGGAATGATGGTGCATGCCTATAATCCCAGCACTTGGGAGGCAGAGGCAGGTGGATCTCTGTGAGTTCAAGGCCAGCCTGATCTACATAGTGAGTTCCAGGATAGCTGGGGCTGCAGGGAGACCCTGTCTCAAAAGGACAATAAAAAAGAATACATTATTTTTATCTATCCATAGAAACATAAGAATGTTGTTCTCATAAAATATGTTAAGTAGAATAGTACAGACAGAAAAGATTATACATTGTTTGATTATTTTTCTACAAGTGCAAAAATCAGTAAGATTATTCTGAATTAGAAGAATTAGAAGAATTATTCTGAATTAAAATAACTTAAGTTATTTTAGAGTGAAAGAGGGAGCAAAAAGGATGCAATGGTTTGAATGTGAAATGCCCCCCCCCCAAGTTTCCTATGGTTCCACACTGGGCGCCAGCTGCGGGTGATGTTTGGGGAGGTCATTGAAGCTTTAAGAGGTGGGGCCAACTGGAGGAATTGGATCATAGGCAGGGCAGGCTTCCAGGGTTACACCATGGCCAGCTTCTAATGGCACTGTCCTCTTCCTGGTCCATGAAGCAAGCTGTGAAGACAGCCTCAGGCTGTCATTGCCATGAACTGCTCCAAAACCTCCCCAACATGATGGACTGCACCCACTCTAACTATAAACCACAGTAAATCCTTCCTAACTTATTTTTGTCAGGTATTCTATCACAGCGATGAGAAAAGTCAAAGGGGAGATTTGGAGAACTAGCAATATTCTATTTTATGGTCGAGATGCTGCTGGTACATTATTAGGTTCAATGTATGAAAAATGATTAAGCTATAAATTTTAAAAGCTTTGAAACATCTTGATGTCCCCAATTGTTAACTGTATATAAATTTATGTATAATATTACACAGTGCACACTCCATACTCCATTGAGTGATTTACAAATATTAGGAAAAAAATGATATATAGAGACACAAGTCGCTTGCCCAAGTCCCCTAGCTAAGGTCTACATGTTGGATCGTGGTTTCTGACTCCTTCATTTACCATATACTATACCTGATTACAATTTTCCCATTTCTCTCTCTCTCTCTCTCTCTCTCTCTCTCTCTCTCTCTCTGTATGTATGTATGTATGTGTGTGAACATGATCACGGGACCTCACACATATGTGGAGGCCAGAGATCAACCTTGAGCCTCCTTCCTCAGGAGCCCTCCTCCTTGTTTCTTGGGGTAAGCTCTCACTGGACTGGGCCTTGCTGACTAAGCTAGGCTGACCAGTGAGAACCAGGCTCTACCTGTTTCTTTTTTTTTTTTTTTTTTTTTCCTTAGCACTGGGGTTCCAAGTATGAACCACCATGTCAGGCTTTTTACTTTTTTTTTAAAATTTTTTATTTATTTCTGTATGTGTATGAATGTACTGTCTGCATGCAGGTTTGTGCACCCATGTCGTGCAATGCTGCAGAGGTCAGAAGAGGGTGTCGGATTCCCCTGGAACTGGAGTTCTCCTGGAATTGAAGTTTCAGACGGTTCTCGGCCGCCATGTGGGTGCTGGGGATCGAACCCGGGTCCTCTGCAAGAGCGGTCGGCGCTCTTAACCGCTAGGCCATCACTCCAGCCCCAGGCTTTTTACTTTTTTTTTAAATTTATTTCTGTACGTGTATGAATGTACTGTCTGCATGCAAGTTTGTGCACCCGTGTTGTGCAGTGCCCCGGAGGTCAGAAGAGGGTCTCGGATTCTCCTGGAACTGGAGTTCTCCTTGAACTGGAGTTTCAGATGGTTCTCGGCTTTTTACTTTTAATGTGGGTTCTGGAGATTGGGCTCAGGTCCTTCTGCTTCTACGGCAAACAGGGCTAACTCCCTAGCCACACATTTCTGTTTTATAAACTAAGGATAATAATATATTGAGTTAACCTAAGAGCCATGCCTGGTAATCCCAGCTATTGGGATTCCTAGTTACTTGAGTCCTCAATCTGCATAACACAGAATGTCCCTTCATTTCAAATTAGTTCCAAATTAAATTGCTCTACATTTTTAAGTTGCTAATGGTTCTAAGTCACAAGTATTCATCTAATTAATGTTACTCCCACTAAGGTAAGCAATTTACATCTTAACAACAGTCAGCTAAAAATCAAATGAGGGACAGTAACCTTGGAAATTTCAAGCCAGGAAACATTTGGAATAGAATAATGTCTTGTGATAACTAGGGCAACATTTCTTGGGATTTCATGTTATCCACATTCAAGTGGATATTTTATATTATCCACATGAATGAAATTTGTTTTAGTCATTACAGTATTCTTCCAGGGTAGTTTTTGTATGGTGCAGTTCATTAAACAGAGGCTAATGTTTAACAGGTTTAATTTCATTTATTAAATTCACTTATAATAGAACAGCTATCCAGTAAATACTTTCTAAGCTCAGAGGAGTTTATATTTCCAGATGAAAAGATGAGCCATACATACAAATAGCACAAACCATATGAAGATAATTTCGCCCTGTGGTTAACATTATGTAACAGGTCATCAGACAACATGAAGAGATTGGAGAGACTGCCAGGTCACAGGCAAGAGCTCCTGAGGACCTTGGAGTTGATTGAGTCTACTAGGCTTTTCACTCCTATTGAACTGTACTTCTCATCCAGTCTTACACTGGATCACCTGCATTTGAAACCTACCTGTGCCTAGGCTTTCCTGCTGGAAGAATTTTTTTTTTTTTTTTTTTTTTTGGTCTTTTTGAGACAGGGTTTCCCTGTAACTCTGGCTGTCCTGGAACTCACTCTGTAGACCAGGCCTGCCTTGAACTCACAGAGATCCGCCTGCCTCTGCCTCCCAAGTGCTAGGGTTAAAGGCATCTGATACCCATAAATGCAAAAGTCAATTGAATGTGGCCCAAAGAATGATAGTGCTTTCTTCTGGTATCTAATTCTAATTCTAATGTAAAGCATGAGCAAACTCACATTGAGTCTGATTACCAGCCTTGTTATACTGAGACTATGATGTGCAGTTTTCTCTGTGAGTAAAACAGTCTATCTCTATGTAATGAGAGAAGATAAACTCGAAGCCTAAGACAGCAAAAATTTTCCTTATAAATCATAAAAATCACTTAAAATTTTTAATTAATGCCATTAAAGTTGTCCTTGTCATCATTTTAATGAAGAGCATAGGGAAGGGCTGAAGAAAAATAGAAAGTTCTATTACATATTGTTTTTAAAATTTCAATGGAATTTTTGCGATTTTCATACAACATAATTTAACAGTATTTAGTCCCCTTCTCTATAGCCATTTCCCTTTACTGCTCTTGCCTAATTTAACATACTCTTTTGTGTATATAAAAAGGCCTCTAGAATTTAATTGACATCCCCAAATGTCCTTCTGTGTGGAGCGATCCACTAAAACCTGGTTAACCTACCAAGAGTCACATCCTTGAAGAAACCATCAGTTGTCAAAAGCTCCTTAGATATGGTTGAGGTTTCTTATCCACTGCTGTATAAGGAAACTTCCCTGGTGAGAGTTGAGAGATGCATTAATCTATGGGTATACTAAAAATGCATTAGGAGTTAATTTAATACTGTAACTATTTATTAGAAAACTAGTATTAAGCACTCCTCTGTGCTCTGTTACCTATCTAGACACAGGTTCCTAGGCCTGATATCAGTGTCAGTCCTGGGCTCCATCCCTTGAAGTCAACCTAAAATCTACTTAGAAAGTGGTTGGTTGCTCCCATAACATTTGCGCCAGTATTGTGCCACTGGGCCTATCTTGCTGGGCCATTTGTTGTTGTAGTTCACAGGGTTCACAGCTGGGTAAGACTGATGATTACTTTTTTCCTTCTGGTAGCATTCATAGCACCTTCCAGATGATGAAAGCTAGCCCATGGAGATGAGGCTCTGAAGTCAGCATCAGCTTCATTTCTCCTTATTCTATTACATATTTTTGTGCTCAGTGTCACTAAATAAAGTGTCCCTTGCTGATGTAAGCTGTCATTCTGGACAAGTTTCAACTGGTGTCAAATGATATTTTGGACCACCCTTTTTTTGCCTTAAGGCAAGAGGGACCATGTGTCAAGAAGAGAAAGTCCTTTTAAGGAGAACATAGAATAATTCGTTGTGCATTATTTCATTATTGAAGAAAGAAAAAGATGAGAGTAAAGGAAGGCAACAACAAGGAAATGAATAAGAGGAGAAAGTGGGACGTGTGGAAAAAGGAAGGGATGTGGGCTCTCTAGTCCACAGCAGCTGAGCACTTACAGGAGTCAGAGAGAACGAGGGAACTCAGGGGAAGCTCAGGCCTTGCTCGGAGGCTGATTCTCAAGCTGGCTGCGTCTGGCTCGCTTGCTGGCAGCAAGGTTACACCAGCAGGGTGGCCATTAAGGATGCTGCTCATTTTCTCCACTCTGGCTTCCGTTCATCCACCTCCAGCCCTCCAATGACTTCCTCCCTTGGACAGCCAACTAGAGCAGAGGCCAGACTGAAGCAGAGTCTGTTACTTGTGTAATATCTTGTTAAAATGAATCACTTTAACCTTTCGATCCTACTAATGAAGCACAAGCAATTAGATATATAGGTATTTAAACAGCACTAATAGTTATGGTTGGTTACTTTGGTATAGACACATATGTTTGGATGATATGTTAATCCATGAATTACAGTTTTCCCTGTTAAATATGACAGGGTCTTACTGTGGCTTATAACATCTCCTAACCTGTAGAGGATGTAAGCTTGTGGCATCAGCCATGGGTTATTCCTCCAAGGAGAGAGCCAATAGCCAATTAGGTTTAGGATATACAGGCACATGGCTGCCTCTGCTGCACAGTATTTCCAGGCAGGTGAGGTGTAGCTGGTGGGGCTGCGGGTGGAGTCCTGCTGACTCAGGGAGACCCGTATTTGCTCTACCTCCTGTGCCACTTTCCTAAGCCTAGGGAACAATCTGCAAAGAGGGGGCATGGAAGATGTAAGGGCTGTGATTGGGTGAATGGTGAACTACAGCAATAGTCTGGAACTCATTTGACAACTTGATGAACATACAACCCCCACCCCCGCTGGATGGTGAGGCTGTGGGGGTTTGGCCCCAACAGCCTGCAAATTGGTTTCATATGAAGATGCTTGTACTCATGGAAATCACTTATAGCTAAAAAATGAAAAAAAAAAAAAAAAAGTGAGAAGATAGGAACAATTATGGCAAAATGCATGATCTGGGATGGGGTGGGGCTGGGGGGAAGGGAAAGGGAAATATGCCTGATCTGAATTGGAAAATGATGTATGAAATGCACAAAGCATCAATTAAAAAAAAAAAAGAAAAAAAAAGAATCACTTTAAAACAATTATAATAAATAACATGTTACATATAACTATGTTTTAGGATCAGATAGTTTACATACTTTGAGATCTATGCAAAATCTTCCATCCAGATAGTAATTTTTCAGGTAGAGAGAGTTATTAAACCAAGAGAATGGCTATCCTTTGAAGATTAGTATAGCAACCATGATCTGTGTTTGTGGTTAGCTAGGCTGCATGTCATGAATTAAGAGGATTTGCACAGTCAATAAAAACTACTTCCAGCCCAGTAAAGCAAAACATTTTATCAATCTTTAAGGAAAGTCAACTCTAGTTATTAAATGGATTATTAAATGAGAAATAGGGTAGAAGGCTTAAGAGTGGGGGCAGAGGAACAAAATGCTGCATGATTAAAGTATTATGTTTTATAGCCCAAAGTGCTTTTTCATGATAATGGAAGCCATGCATTCTGTCCCTACATTCAAGGGTATGCAGTGTATTGGAAAAATCTTGTGACAGTTTTTTTTTTTTTATTTATGTGTATGAATGTACTGTCTGCATGCAGGTTTGTGCACCTGTGTCATGCAATGCTGTGGAGGTCAGAAGAGGGTGTCGGATGCCCCTGGAACTGAAGTTCTCCTGGAATTGGAGTTACAGATGGTTCTCAGCCACCATGTGGATTCTGGGACTCTAACCCAAGTCCTCTGCAAGAGCAGTAGGTGCTCTTAACCGCCAGGCTGTCTCTCCAGCCCCGACAGTCAGTTTTTATGGAGTCAAATTACCATAAGTTTTGTGTACACAAGATTCTAGATAAGAACATAACTCCAGGTAGGCATGGTGGCACACACCTTTAATCCCAGCACTTGGGAGACAGAGGAAGGCAGATCTCTGTGAGTTCAAGGCCATCCTGGTCTATATAGTGAGTTCCAAGCCAGCTGGGGCTACAGGGAGACCCTGTCTCAAAAACACCAAAAAAAAAAGAACATAAATCCAAATGTAGAAAAATTTGCTTCAGCTAATACCTCTCAGTAGCCTCCTTTGATCTATTAAATCCTTGACCCCTGGGGATGGGCATTATTGTCCCTATTCAATAAGTGAGGGCAGCATGGGTCACACAAGTTAAATGACTGAGCCAAACCCCCAGCTAGTGATAAGGCTCAGGTAGGAGTTTGGGTCTTGGATACTCCTTTCCATTTCATCTCCGGATCCCAAGTGGGCAACAGAGATAGATGGTCTGGACTCACGCGTGTTACATCCGTGCACTGTTAATCCTCAAAGAGACGGCTCTCAGAATTTGGTGGGAGTTAGTAAAGCTATAAGGCCCAGGCCCTATGCTCCCTTAATGAGATTGTCCTCTCTGTCCTTCAGTAGCTTGTTACCAAACCTTGAGAGCCATTGGTTAAAACTATTTGTTTTATGGCTGACTGCCCAAGGTTACTGGTTTTCCTATAAATATAGCACATGGTGAAAGCAGGACTCAGTCTTGTTGGTTCCTAAATATCTTTGTCTCTCAACTTAGTGTACCAGGCTAGCATAGAATATAGCCATGGAAAGTACATCCTGGTCTGTGGAAGGACTGATTTTTATTACTGACAAAGGTTAGAAGAAATAGTGTCACTGCTGATAGAAGAGCCATGCATAGTGGATTGTCCAAACAGAGGCTTGGTTCTGCATGAACTAGAGTTGATTTATGCAATAGAAGGTGGTTTAGATGCTCCTCTCTCATTTCTTCGGCTTGCCATTTTTCTTGTTGCCTGAACTCTTAGACTGTCATGGAATTTGTCCTAGATATACATGCCAGTCTGTCCTTTTGGTGAGAAACCCTACAGTAGCCTAATTGTTAATTCATCTGTGTGTGTGAATTTGTCTATGTCCATGCATCAGAGTGCTCGAGGGTCCCAGAGTGAGCTCTAGCAAGGGTATAGGAGAAAGTTGGTTCTGGATATACGTATGGAGAGAAAGATGGTCTCTACTTTTATAAACTCTGTTTCTGGAAAATATCTCAGCTGAAGGCCATCCAGTTACTCCTTATAGTTCCTGGTAACTAGAACAGCAGGATACATTTGTGTCAGATAAAAATCAAATGAAATCCAAAAGGAAAATGAAAAGAGTATGAAATAAGATTTTAGAGGAAAAAAATCCTACAGGTTGAAAGCAAAATATAAGAAGTTGAAGGGCTTCTAGCTGATTCTTTTTGGAACAGATAAAACATTTTTTTTTCTCAAGTAGCAGATCTGGGGGTAGAAACTACTTGCTGAATTGAGGAATCAAGCCAAACAACACTCATATCTATTATCCAAACAGTGTAGTGAGTTCTCAGAAAGCACCTGAAATCCAACAGAATAAAACTGGAACCAGATGCTCATTTGGAAAAATCTAACCCTCTGGGTCCTTCACAGTGTAAATAAAAAGCTGACAGCTTTTGGCCTTTAATAACATACCCCTTACCTTTCAACATCCTTGTATGCATTGCTGGAATCTGCCATTTCCCTCTCCCAAACCAAGACAGACAGCCTACCAATGATCCTGAAATTCCCACGGCACACAGTGCTTTCCCAACCCCAGTCTTTCAGTCTTCATCCACAAGCTATAGCACTCATAACATGGCCATCATCTTCAAGAGGAATGCTAAGTAACTGTTCCAGATGAAAAAGGGTGGTGCTGGCCTTCGTTAAGACAGCATCTTAGAATTCGTTTCAGTTGCTAAATACACCAAGTCCTTCCCCTCCTGATGCACTCCCCTTTCTTCCACTCCAATCTCTGTCCCAGAATTCCTCACTGATGACTCATTGTCCTTTAGCCTTAGCAACCATGCCACTTCTGCTAAGCCTTGCCTCGCCAGCTTACTGAAACAGGCCTATATTTACCATTTACTTTGCTTTGTGATTATTTCCTTCATACCATTTCTATTGTACACTATTATGCATGTACTTCTTTGATTACTTTAATCCTTTTGTATGTTTCCCCATCATATTCTAAGCTCCATAAGGAGAAAGCAAAGCACTAGTATGTAGTAGATGCTCAAGAAATACTTGCACTGATGGACCACTAAGAGCAGGGCTAGAGACTAACCTAACCCACTCTCCTGTCCCCAACCTATTAGCCTCCAATCATCCTGTCTTTGTAGTCCAGTGCAATCCTAATAAATTTCCAAAGAAACCTTAAGACTTAACATAACCTAATAATGAACAGAAGTCCAATCAGGTTTTGCCACTGCACCACTTAGTGAATTTGGTGACAGTGTTTTGTCACCTTTATGTGTCTGAATTTCCATATCTATTGGAGGTAATAATTGTATCTATTTCAGAAGGTTGTATCGAGACTTAAAATTGTTGGATTTTTTGATGCTGGCTCTACCCTAGGAAGTGGTTTGAAGAACTCCGTGTTGGGACACACGGCCTGTGGCAACCTCAGGGTCACTACCCCTGGTTCAAGTACTCAGCTGAGGGCCAGAGTTGCTAGCTTCAGACATGAAGGTACACACCCCCTCACTCAACTCCTTAACTTTGGCTAGAGAGTGTTTCCTGTAATTACAGAGAGTCTGACTCACCAGGTGGATTCCAAAGGCAGCTCTGTTTCCTTGCCAGCATCACACTTCAAGGAGCAACATCTTATGTCATTAGCAGGATTAATTAATTTCATCAATAGATGAGTATGCTGAGGAGAAGGGACTTCCCTGGGGCTGGGATGAGTGAATGAAGAGGCTTGAAAAAGGCCACAGCAAATCATTTCAAAATTCAATGTTTCATTTAAAAGACCGAGCTGCCACGCCTTTAGATTTCCCAGTCTATCTCACAATATAAATTTTAATTGCGTTTATCTTGGGAGATTTCTCTATTCAGTCTTTAACTTGCAAAATCAACCCTGTGGGTAAATGGGATCACCATTAGTTCAATTAGGGATTTGTTGATTTATTACAGAAAACTGTCCCTTGAAGCATTAAGGAACATCTTATTGCTGCTATACAGATCCTATGTTGCTGGAAGAGGTTAGGCTGGCTGATATTTGCAACTCCTGCTGAAGTCAGAATGATAAGTCATTAATCCTTCTGAATAATTAACACATATGAGCAAAGGGGAAGAGGAATTACTGGCATGCGAGAGAAGTTTCAGGGACCGCCAGGTAATTAGCAGCAGCAGTAGGTGGAACATCGGAACATTGTGCTTTTTGAGAGATTTTGTCCTAAATAAAGACAATATACCTTTTGGTAAGAATTCTAAGAAATAACCTTAAGCAAAACTGTAAAAGATACAAAGTTCACTTTTGGTATTCCTGTGTCCTTCAGTATTCCCTTCCTTTCCTTTCATGGTTGTTTGAAATTAAGAGCCTCCATCTGCTGTGCCCCACCTTTCACAGAGGAGATTGGCTCTCAGAAGCCTCACATTGCAGCACATCACTCATTTAATAAGGGATCTCTTGTCTTGGCTATTGAAGTATACAACGTGAATCACAGACGAGTATCTAATGGTGGAATTTTAACCACTGAGACAAGTTAAGAGAAGTGAATAATATAATAATATATTAATAATAATTACTGTTGGGCTAGAGAGATGGCCTAGCAATTAAGAGTGCTGACCGCTCTTACAGAGGACCCGGGTTCGATCCCCAGCACCCTGAGAACCGTCTGAAACTCCAATTCCAGGAGAACTCCAGTTCCAGGGGAATCCGACACCCTCTTCTGACCTCCGCGGCATTGCACGACACGGGTGCACAGACTTGCATGCAGACAGTACATTCATACACATACAGAAATAAATAAAATTAAAATAATAATAATAATTACTGTTGATTGATAACATTTCGTGATTAGAAGGGGGCTGAAAATGAGCACCACCATTTAAAAATATTTAGAGGTTACAAAATCTGCAAGAACATCAAGAGAGATTTAGCACAGATTTAGAAGGCAGCATTGGGACTAAGTAGAGACATTAGAACCATATGTAGAAGGCATGGGAGAGTAATGTGCACAGCATTGGCAGGTGTGCCCAAGGCTCAAAGAAGGACAAGACCAGGGTATGTGGTGGAGCTTGGTGTGGTGGCACATGTGGAAATCCCAGAACTCAGAAGCCAGGGTCGGGATGATTGTGAGTTTCAGGCTAGCCTGGGCTACATAGTGAGACACTGTTTCATTCCCCTCCTACAATATATACAGAAGGATTAGCAACAATATGTTGTTGGTTACTTTGAAGAGAGCAGGTTCAGGACTACTGATAGAGATGGAATGTATCCTGAGGAAGTAGAATATGGTTTCTCTATGGTTCTCTGGGCTCTTTCCAGGTCTCTAGTTTTTGAAGCAACCTCACCTACCAACTCAAACTCAGGACAAAAGTCAATGAACACCCTAGCCCCTTCTGCTCCAATCCCAAGTACCCAGTGCTTCCTGGCACCATATTAGTAATTCAGCCCCAGGTCCTGTTTCATATGTTAGAAGCCATAAAAGTGGTCTTCCAAGTTCTGCTAATTTCTTGGACAGAATATGCTAGAGCTCTGTAATAGGAGATGAGAGTCATCCTAGGAAGGGAGCAAATAAGAAATCAAATCCTCAGAAACAACTGAGGTAAAAAGTCAGAATGTTATTGTGTGAATTAAGTAGTAAGCCTTCTTTAGATGTTATACCTACTCCTATACACACAGACACAGACAGACAGACAGACAGACAGACACACACACACACACACACACACACACACACACACACACACACATGCTCCAACTGCACTCCAACCGCTTGCTTTTCAGTCTGACAATGTAATTTGAGTGACAGTTGGCTTCTGTAGGATCAGTTTGAGAATCTGAAGGCATAGATTTCATGGCTCTAGTCTTTTGTTTCAGGAGCTTGGAAACGGGGTTTCAGTGCCCACCCAGTAGACATCCATTTCACTGTTCAGTGAGCCTTGGTTACATTTGAAAGCCTTTCCTGATCAGGATTCCTTCACAGTAGGCCAATGAAATATATACAACAAGCTAATATGTTTAATTGCTTTTAACTAAAGAAAAGCACTTAACTAAGTAACAAGCTTTTTATTTATTGCTCATGGAAAGATTTGTACCACGTCAGTTATTTGGATATCACTGTGATAATCTTGCAAAGATATATTAGCAAGAATGAAATTCAATATTTGAAAAGATTTCCATAACTGCTTTTTCTAATGAAAAACATCATGCTATTTAGACCTTCAAAAGCTTGAGTTTAGAGTCATAAGTCAATCTCATTTGTTGATGGTAGATTAAAAATTTGCCTAAAGATGGGAGTTTATATATAAACATACCAGAGCCTAAATCTAATTCCACATGTATAGCCTGTTTCTGTGAAACTTACCTCTGTAACTACTTTTAACCAGATATTTAAAAAAAAAACCCAACTCCTTTTTCAAGGTACTTAGATAGATGTGTGGAATTGTGTTGAAATATGGAACAAAGTAAAGTTCATCAATCCCATAAAACTGCTTCGAGGCATATTCTTTTATTGTGTAAATGTAAAACAAAAGTCTGAGATTTATGTAGCAGGTTAAGCTTGCTTCTAGGGGTTTTTCTGAAACTGGAGATTGAAAAATGGGGATCAGCCTGGATCTTCTGTAGGATCCAGGGAGCCGAGATCTGGAAGGTCTTGGCAGAGATGAGTGAACCAAAGAAACGCCATTGAATTGACTCTCATGCTGAAGCCTGAAGTCAGCTGAGCTGTAATCCAGAAGTCTGGTCCACATTCAACCACAGGGACATTTCTCCTGGGCAGAGAGTGAATTTCAGTGAATTATACTACAAATCTGTGGACTGAGTCAAGAGGAGGCTGGACATAGGAAGAGGCTGGTAGGCAGCAAAGCAGCAGAGAGCCTGGGGGTGGAGATGGAGCTGTTGGTCACCTGAAGACTCACTGAAACCTACTGCAATCGGGTGACCATCAGGCTGTTCTCAGCCCTCATGTCTACTCCCCTGCTAACACTTGGGTGGCCACTGAGTAAATCCATTTCTGGCCAACTGCAGTTTGCCATTTCTGCTATTCCAGCCTGCATGTCCTTATCTGGTCCTAAGGGGTCGATGATGAGATAGTCTTTCAGGAGCTCTAGAAGACAGAAAGATGTCCTTAGATGAAAATGATTCTGCTCTTCTGAGTCTTCACACAGAGCTTAATGAGGTGGAACCAACTGAAGGTTTTGCTTTGTTTCAGAAATCCCTACAAATTTAATTACAATAAAATAATAGCTATTGTTTATATTCAAAGATTGGCATATTTACTTATTTATTAAATTATTATTTACTTTATTTTCTGAACTTACATTTATGCCATGCAGTCAAGTTTAAAAACCTTTGGGAGACTGAACCCTATATATTAGAAGGTTCCTTCTAAGCAGTCATCCCCAGGAAAACTCTCTGTTGCTGCCTCTACTGCTGATATGAATCCTGGTGCTGAGGCAAATGCCAGATATTTTTAGCTTTACTGATAAAGGCTGGCATTGAAGGAACTTGAAGGAAGAAGGGAAGGGTCTAGTTCGTAGACACCCTTGGCTGTCTTTTTTTTTTTTTTGAAACTAGATTACTAGTGCTCCTTTTTTTTAATTTCAATTGCTTTTATATTTTTTATTTTATTATTATTATTTTTTTTTTTAACAATGATTCATTTGCATTTTATTTCATCAAGAGAAGAAACAGAAGCCGGCTTTCTCCACACCAACCAATAATTTCTCATTTTAAAGTTTGGGATGTTTTCCATAATGAGCTGAATCAAAAATCTATTTGAAAAATATATATTTATATAAAAAAAAAGATTCAGGTTTGCACGTAAAACATCAATCAGTAAGTTTCTTTTGTCTTTGATTCCATGTTGCTGGAAAAAGTTTGACCAAGCTTGCATGCTTATTTGTCCTTAGTTGCAAGTATAGGCAACTTCATTCTTTGCCTAATGAAAGGATAACCTTTCTTTGACACAATCGGAATTCAACAGTGATTCAGAAACAACATTCTACCCTTAATACTGTCAGTTTGGAGCCATCAACATGAAAATCCTTGGTAAGGTTGAGAAGATGTCGCCAGGAATCAATTAATCCATGTGTCTATGGGTTCCACAATACTATTCTGCTTAAGTTTTGTTTTGTATTTTTTTTGCACCATTGATTGATTTTTAAAATCCATGTTTTATTTTTCCTCCATCCAAAGTGTTCTATGTAATGACATCAACTCTCTGAGACTGTCACTTTGATTCTTTTATCAACTTGCAGGACGCTCACACATTTCCTCCCCCACCTTTTTTCAGCCTCAAATTCATTAAAAAGCATTGTTTTGTCATAGATTCATACGCAGGTGCTCTGGCCGTTTGGAGATCATAGGAAAAGCTTGTTTCTTGTATGGCCCAGAGTTGGGCTGTCGGATTGGAAGTGGTGCTGATGCTTCCCCGCTCATTGTCACATCCATCTGCTCTATTCCACTTGTTTCCATTGGGTATTCCACAGGTGTCTGAGGATTTGCTGTGCTGGCTGAAGCACCTCTTCCCCAGAAATCCCCAGGAGAGAATTTGACTGGGCTGACAGGTGCTCGCGGGCTACCAATAAATCTTCGAGGTGACCAGATTTTTGGTTCGAAGGAAAATTTTTCTTTCACACATTCAAGTACAGATGGAGCCACATATGTAAAACCCAGAAAGACCTGGTTGGCACTTTCACTGAGAGTTGAGTCATCTGGGCTATCAACAGGTGTCTGGCGCGTAAACTTTGAATCAAACTGACTCACATCCTCTTCAGATTGCAATAGAGGTTTAAAGGGGGGCTCCACCTTCCGAGCCAGAAGTTCTTCCCAGTTAATGTGTCTGAAAAATGGATGAGCTTGGACTTCTCCAGCATCCCCAGGACCAGCTCCAAGTCGAGAAGCAGCATTTCTTTTCAGCAGCTTTTTGAGCAGATCTCTAGCTTTTTGTGTGAGGTAGGGAGGCAAATTAAGTTTACATTTGAGGATTTTGTCAATTGTTTTCTTTCTATTCTCTCCGGTAAATGGAGGTGCTCCAGTCAGCATGTCATACATTAATGCTCCCAAACTCCACCAATCCACAGCGCGATTGTGGCCGCTTCTCATCAGGATTTCAGGGGCCATGTATTCTATTGTTCCACAAAATGTGTGTGTGACTGTTTCATCATGAATAGATTCTTTGCATAGTCCAAAGTCTGTTAGTTTCACGTGACCTTGGTGATTAAGCATGATATTCTCAGGCTTCAAGTCTCTGTAGATGATCCCCTTTTGATGTAAATGCCCCAAAGCCATGGAGATTTCAGCCAAGTAGAAGCAAGCTGTGTCTTCCATAAATATTCCCTCTCTTTCTAACTGCATAAATAGTTCTCCTCCACTGAGATACTCAAGGATGAGGTAGAGTTTTCCGCCGGTCTGAAAGGCATAAATTAAGTCCACAATGAAGGGATGCTTTACTTCCTCCAGAATACTCCGCTCTGCTTTTGTATGAGATGTGTCTTTAGCATTTCTTACTATCATTGCCTTTTTAAGCACCTTCATGGCAAATATCTTCCCAGTATTTGCTCCTGTAACTTTTCGTACTTGAAAAACCTTTCCATATCCCCCTTTACCAAGTACCCGAAGTAGCTCAAAACATTCTGGTCTGATTTTTTCTGGCCCTCTGTTCACACTAGTTTCTGAGATTTCAAATTTCTCGCAATGTTCCATGCCAAGTTCATATGGTCCAACGCCCCCATGGTCCATGCTTTCATTTAACTGACCCTCCTCCTCCAGCTCATCCTCAGAGCCTGCGTCCTCTGGCTGGTCCAGGTCTATGTCAACCACTCCTGCCATGTCTTCAGCTTCCCTGTCTCTGAAGTCAGGCGCTGGGTAAAAGCCATCCCGCTTCCGTCGTCGCCTCATGGGCCCGGACCCCCCGCAGCTTCCAATGCTGCTGCCGCCATCACCCTATTATTATTTTTTATATGTATGAGTTTACTGTCTGCATGTAGGTTGGTGCACCCATGTCATGCAATGCCGCAGAGGTCAGAAGAGGGCGTCAGATTCCCCTGGAACTGGAGTTCTTAGCCGCCATGTGGGTGCTGGGGATCGAACCCGGATCCTCTGCAAGAGTAGTCAGGGCTCTTAACCACTGAGCCATCTCTCCAGCCCCACTAGTGCTCCTTTTTCTTAAGCCTTGAGGTTTTAAAGAGTAGTAAGTTTGGCCTATGGTCATGTGGTCATGTGGTACGGTTTGAATGAACAACACAGCAAAGGATAGCTTGTTTTAGAAGTGATTATCATATATATATATATAATTTTTTGACAACTTAAGACAGGCATATAACATGTCTTTGATCATATCAAATCCAAATCTCCCCTCTCACCTGGACCCTCACTTTCATCTCTTCCTCTTCTTTTTCTCCATCTTCCTCCTCCTCCTTCTCCTTCTCCTCATACTACTACTACTACTCTTCTTCTTTATATAACCCACCGAGGCAAGTTAGTGCTGCCTGCATGTGCACGGGAATAGGTCATCCATTGGAACATGGGCAATCTGCCAGCAGCCATACCACAAAGAAACATGACTCTCCCTCCCACAGAAGCCATCAATCACTATTATCATGTCTTCTAAGGGTAGAACCTTCTTCCATCCATGTTGGAAAGCTGACTGGCTTGATCTTGTGCAGGTCTTGTGTAAGTAACCATAGCTGTTGTAGGTTCATGAGTGCGATGGCCATGTCGTGTCCATAGACAGTGCTTTATAACACTCCTTCCCATCCTCTGGCTGTTACATTCTCTGTCCCCCCTCTTATGCTAATCCTTGTGCTTTTAGGGGAGGGGTAAATATAAATATCCAGTTTAGAGCTGAAGATCCGACAGTCACTTATTCTTGGCACTTTGACCAGTTATGAGCCTCTACATTGCTGCCCACTGCAGAAAGAAGCTTCTCTGACCAAGGTTGAGAATAGCATTAATCTATAGGTATAACATAAATACTTAGATGGCAGTTTGACAATATATCCATTTAACAAAATAATAATAGTAGGTTCCCGTCTAGAGCCTATGACCTACCCAACCTTGGGCAATTGACAAGATTTATGGTGCCAAGCACAAATTCCCTCCTGTGAAGCCTGCCACAAATCTATTCAGAGAGCATTTGGCTACCCCAATAACGACCATGCCACTATTACATCCATAGGTACATCTTGCCTGGCAGATCAGTATTGTAGCATGCAGGATCCACTACTGAGTAAGTCCAAGATAACTTTTGTCCCCCAGTAACCTATGTATCACCTTCTGCCACCATGAAAATTAGCTGTCAGGGAAGAAGTTTCCAGGTCTGTTCCAGCTTGATTTTTCTATACCCTGCAAAGAAAGTGCTATGTCTTTGACAATAGTGTCATAACACCTAACTACCGTGGGCAACCAACAGCTATGCAATAGCCTGTGTTCTTTAGAGAGAGGCTAGGCCTTTCTTTACCACTAACTCTTGGGGAGGCATTCCGTGTCTGCCAGTGAGATTTTCATAATAAACCATAAATCATGTTTTCCAGGGAAAGCATTGTCCACCCATGTGGACCCCTCTATTCAATCTCCTTTAAAAACAAACAAGCAAAACAAATATATATGCAGTGTATTTCCATAAGTTTTTTTCTTACATTGTTGGTTTTGGTTAACCCACCATCTACCTCCCTCTCTTTCCATTGCTCATCCTCATTCTTGCTTAAACCTTTAACCAGCTGAAAGGCAAGATGAGCAACATTATTGTTATATTTCTTTTTATCTGAAAGCAACTACATTGTTATAATGTGAATCTCTTAACAGGCTCTAGAATTGACCCACCACTTATTTTTAGACTCTGTAATTACTGTATATGGGTGGAAGGAATGTATTCATATTTTAGAGTAATATAAAATTAAAGGGAGAAAATGTGAATTCCTAAACATATTTTGGAATTAACATACGGTTTATTCTCAGAGGTCATAATTTGGATGCATATGTGACAATTATATAGGCATAAGTTGGAGCAATACAAAGGGGAGGGAACAACAACATAAAGACTGGGTCAAAGAACTGAATGACCCAGTTAAACTCTACCCAAAGCAACAAGCCTCTGCAGAGAAAACTTTGGAAAGACTGAGAGAAAGATGCAAGACATGTATGGCAGAAGGCATGAACTGGGGTGGGGTGGGGGCCAGGGAGAGGGGAATGTGTCTAAATTGGACTGAAAGATAATGAATGAAATACACAAATCATCAATAAAAGTATTTTAAAACCCTTTAACCCTTAGTATTCCCTCTTGTTGTTTTCATAGCACATGTTTTCTACCATTTCCTCTCTGCATTAAGGCCTCTATGAGAGCTCTCACTTTATTTATTTATTTATTTATTTATTTATTTATTTTTTGCTCTTTTGGAGACAGGGTCTCCCTGTAGCCCCAGATGGCCTGGAACTCACTGTGTAGGCCACACTGGTCTGTATCTCACAGAGAGCCAGCAGCCTCTGCCTCTTGAGTGCTGGGATTAAAGGCATGAGCCATCACACCCAGTTTCTCACTTCTTTTTATAAGGGTCCTAAACAAATAAGATTCTACTTATACTTTGTCCAGAACACATGTTTAAACCCATAATTAATTTGGGGAATCAGATTTATTATTAGATACAGCTATTTTTGACAGAGTTCCTGTTGCCTAGTGACCGAGACAGAGATACACAGGACACCCATCAGTGAGTGAAGGAACGAGGTAATGGAAGATGTCTTGCAACTTCAGTGCACACAGGCCAAGGAGCAGGTATCTCTGTAGGCAGTCTGTGCTGTGTAACCAGCTTCCTGTGTTACTGCTTTCTAAGACATAAACACATGAGGTTATTATGCATTAAGCCTTATTATGTAGACCATCCCCCAGATTCCATTCTTTACTTCAACATTTATTAAACAAAAAAAGACTCTAGCACCAGAGTTGGACTGATGTGCTGTCAAATGTGTATTGGGTCCTTTGCTACTTAGGTGCTTAAAATTGATGAAGGTGGAAAAGTAATTAACCATCTAATTAAATCCAACCCGGGAAGTAATACAATGGAAATATCTTCAAAAGTCTGAAAGCATTATGATCTTATAGAAGAAACTGCCTGGGTGAGGCTGGACGGAAGGAGAGAGTAGCAGTGCTGGAGATCACCACACAGGGGCAAAGAAAGCTTAGGGCTGGGCAGGAAGATGGACTGAGAGTCAGCTTGGGACTGAAGATGAAAGGATCTGAAAGAATAGACACTGCATTCTCACTGTGGTTTGAATGTGTCCACCACTCTTCATGTGTTGGAATTTTAAACCCCAGTCAGCAGTGTGAAGAGGAAGTATGCTCAAGAGGAGGTTAAACATTGACCCATTCATAAGGCAGTAGTGGTCAGTGATAGTGGCAGTGGACACTGGGTGTGAGTCCTACCTTTACCTTCTCTTCTTGCACATGTTCTGTGGTTCTCATGCCTTCTCCACACATGATGCAACAAGAAGGTTACCAGAAGCCAACCTCTTCACTTTGGCCTGTCCAGCCTACAGACTTATTGGAAAGAAAACTTTGTTCTTTAAAACTTACCATGTCTGCATTATTTTGCTACAGCAGCAAACAATGAACGTGATAAGCCATTCTCTAAGTACTTGCTCCCCAGGAAAAGATCCTCGGGCTGCACCTGACTCACGCACAGTCTGCAGCACTATCGTACACCCACTCGTTCTTTCCTCCCACTCTCTGCACACGTCATCCAGTCAAGGTCCCAAAGACAAAGTCCAGGATGTTCTGCAGTTAAATTTTCCAAAGCTGTGCTTCAGTTCCGTGCCAAACCTTTAGAGATATTTGAGCAAAAATCAAGAAGACTGAAGGGCTGTGAAACAGTGTTCCTATGGCTTTAAAATTGTGCTTGGTGAATTAAGATGAACTTTGATCACATATGTATGGAGAACCTTGTGTTCCTTGAGAAAGTTTATGCAAGAATGCTTGCTGGGGAGATATCTCAAGAACGCTGGCTCTCCCCTCCCGCTTCTCATGAACTGCACTGACCTCCTAAGTAGACACAGCATGGAGATATTGGTGCTGTGCTCATCTTATTTTGTTGACTTGTTATATTTTGACCAGTTATCCCTGATTCACGACCATAAGAATTTTCTTAAACTCAATATGTTTCAGGTACATAATGCTTGTATAATATGTCCTATATTGTGTCTGATTTTAATCTACCCAACTTGGTGAGATCAGACTTTACTTACATTTCACCATGAGGAACCAAGGCTAAGTAATGCTGTGAGTGGATGTGCAGCCTTGATCACATTCCTTTTTGATCAGGGACGGTAGACTTCTCACTGTTTGGCTTTGCAACCTGGAAGCCAGATGATGACTTCTCCTGGCCATCGTTAGACTAGGCAAAATTTGTAATAGAATGAGATATTTTGGGGAGGGGCTATAACCCACTTTTCTTTCATCCTAATAAAATGTTCTAATTTCTTATGGAAATTATTCATCTGGGTTAATACTAAAGATACTAAAATATACCTTGAGGAATATGGCCACTTAAATTACTACCACCTATTAATTAATTATTAATTTAAAAGAATAGAGCATTGAGAGAAGACACAGACTTATTCACTGCTGCTTCCTGATGTAAGAAGGTCCATGAATATAACTTTCCCAGCATTCCATTGTGGAGCTGAACTTCGCCCTCTGCTTCCTTTTCTTTTACCAGTGGAAAGCCCCTTCCTCTAACCCATGTCCACTCTTACACTTGTGTTATACATCTTCCCCTTTCATCCTACTCAGGAACCCAGACTGTGAATCATGTCTGTCCTTTCTCTGCTTTGGGAATCCCTTTGTCTTTCCTAACTGGAGTTCTTTGCTTCAATACTTAAGTCTTCTCTAGCTCACTCATCTTCAAATACAATCATATTTCCTTCTACATTCTTGGTCCATTTTCTGTCCCTGTAACAGAAAATGCATCAGACTGGATACTTTATTTTAAAAAAAAACAGGTTTGTTGGGGCTGAAGAGATGGCTCAGTGGTTAAGAAGCACCACCTGCTCTTGCAGAGGACCTGGGTTTGATTCCCAGCACCCATATGGGGACTAAGAACTGTCTTTAAGCTGGGCATGGTGGCACGTGCCTTTAATCCTAGCACTCAGGAGGCAAAGGTAGATGAATCTCTGTGAGTTCAAGGCCAGCTTGGTCTACAGAGTGAGTTCCAGGCCAGCTGGGGCTATAGGGAGACCCTGTCTCAAAAAGAGAAAAAAAGAAAAAGAAAAAAGAAAAAAAAAAAAGGGTTATTGTGTGATTCATGGTTCTGGAGGCCAGTAAGTAAATTTTGGCCTGGTCTCAAATAAAGGCTACATGCTGCTTCAATACACGGCAGAAAGTAGAACAGTCAGTGGTGGTGGGTGCGTTGGGGAGTCTGAGCTCCTAGCAGCTAACCCATCTGCCTGAGGAAAACACCATTTATGAGATTCTCATCCCCTCAATCCCAACATCTTCCACCCACCTCTCAACACTACCTCAGGGAGGAACTAAGCCTCAGCATGAGGTCTGTGAGGACAAAACAAATTCAAATCATAGCCCTTGTTGTTGTTTTTACCTTCATAAGAAAATTTCAGAAAGTCTTTACTGTTCTTGTTCCTTCTTGTCTCTTGTCCCTCCTGAAGCTGCCCCACCTGGCCTGCCCAGCAGTCCACAGACAGCCTTTAGCCTGTGTCTCATGTCACTAATCCTTTTGTCACCTTCTTTGACTGTTCCCTTCTCTACGGTACTATTTTCCACACGTTCCTGATTTTCTTCTGACTTTTCAAAGAGTAACCCATCTTCAAAGGATAATCCATAAATACTAGATGCCTAGGTCTCAACTCAGTCCCAGATTGTTGTCTGTTCTTACTCCTTACTCTCTTTCTAACCACTCTCATTTATACCATGAGTTCAGGCCTTAATCTTTAAACCAGTGATTATCAAATTCATCTTTTGTGAGTCTTTGTCCCACACCTAACTAGCTAGTAAATATATCCACCCCAACATCTCAAAAGAACCTTGAATTTAGCAATCACAGGCTGAGGCAGTCACATCTTAATCTCTTCTAATCTCAGTCTCATGACTACCCCGCCATGGAGCAGAATCATCCCAAACTGTATACATGCCAGCCTCTACATCAGGCTGCCCACTTCTTTGTACCTCATATGCCAAGACATCACCAAATCTTGATCTTACCTCTGACATAGATCTCAAACTCACCTCCTCACCACCCGTTTTGCCATGATTCTGAACTAAGGTACATCCAGCTTGATACCTAACATTTTAAATGGCCTTCTTAAATTCGTTACAGTATTATGTATAAGATGCTCTACTCCCTATAGCCAAAGTATGACAGGCCTACTTTCCAGTGTCAAGATACTTACAGAGGCAGCCTGTAGTTCAATTCAAATAGAGAACAGAGGCCTGAGTAGGGCCCACATTCCTCACTTCTATCTCCATCAAATCAACTTGGCTTGTTTCGGGATCTTGTTCCCGCTTGCCATAGGACTTTTGTACCCACTTTATGTTTGATTAATTAATTTATTTCCTCTCTTGATAGAACTCTTTTAAAGAACCTGAGTTAGTTTAGGACCAGATGCATTGCTTGAACTAACTCTCTCTCTCTCTCTCTCTCTCTCTCTCTCTCTCTCTCTCTGGATTTTCCTTTCCTTAGAACATGTTACCTAGACTTTGTATTACACATCCAAAAGTAGGAGTATGTATGTATCTATCTGCACCATGGGTTTGCAAGCTCCATGAATAAGGAGAATACTTTGTATTCCCAGTGGCTACTACAGTACTCAGAATACAGAAATGCTCAAGAAAGTCAAGAAGGGCAGACAGAATCAGGCAAGCTGGAAGAAATGAAAGCATGTAGCTTCAAGCCCTTTTTCACTCTCTTTCATCTTCCAGCCTCTATTTCAATCAGACCTAATCCCTGAATCATCAAATAGTTAATATTTTCCTGCCAAATCCCTCCATTCTCCTTCTATCCCATTTTAAATTATCAGACTTCTCACCTGCACCTTTTCTTGCTGTTCTTGAGTCCATCTGAGGCTCGGAACTCATTCTTGTTGTCTGTGCATTCCAAGAATATTGGAACACACGTAGATGTGTCTCCTGGATATTTGTTTAGGAAAACCAAAAGACACCATTAGTATCAATATGCTAAAGCCAGAGAAGTCCATGACCACCCTGAAAGCACCCAGTCTTATCTGATTTTGGAAATGAAGCAGGGGCGGGCCTAGTTAGTACTGGGAGGTCAGAGAATGCAATTGTGTGACTTCCTTAACCGTTGGGACTAAGTTTAGAAAGACAGCGTCCACAGCAGGTAGAATATTCAACCATATGATCATTATTCTTGAAGAGTAAATCTGTGATAGGAAAACTTTTAAGATTGATTGTGTTGCTTTGACCTTAAAGTTTTATACTAATCCAAAAGGCATGGGTGAAATATTAAAATGTTTGTCATTTGGAGAAAATACCATCTTTCTCCAGAGAGCTCATTTTCCATTTCCTTCTGATCATTCTTCTATGCTACAACAAGAATAATGGCACAGAAAACAGAACGTACGAAATGGTGATCAATCCTGCCTTTTAGTTCTTTCAGTGAAATGTTCTCTTCAAACTGCATGTGATTGCTGTGTTGTAGAGGTCAGCATGATACAACTCAGGATGAGGAGTTCTATTTTCTAGGTTCTGTCTCTAACCAGTTTCAGCCACCCAGAACTCACATTTCTGAAACAATTCTGATATCTTAATTCTGCACATACTTTCCTTCAAATGCATTCTGAACATATTGCTGTTAAAATTTCATACCCTTTGCATATGTTTTGCTTCTCAAATGCATTCAGAAAATGGAAGCTTTTCACCTTTACTCTCATGTTATCTCTGAATGTAAATGGTACATTTCGGTTTATTCTCAAAACTCCTGGTATATACATATAAATCCATTTACTATAGGGCCCATTACAACTGTGCCAGAAACCCTATGGCTCTTAAGAATCTACAACATCTTAACATGATATTGCTTGCCGTTGTATTTGCATAATTCACAAATATAAGAAAACTATCCCATAACTTTTCAAAACACACAAAAAATCATTTTTGTGAAAAAAATAATTATGCCCTTCTAACCAATCCAGAGCTTGGAGGATACCAGTGTTAGAACTCCAGTGTTTGCACTTACTTGCACACCCCTCCTTGAGCATTTAATTAATAAATTGGAGGCCACACATTATATTTTCCCCTCAACTACCTTCCCTTCCTCTGCTTTTCCTGTTCTCTCAAGCCTCATAGCAAAGCAGTCCAAAAAGGGTTTGTCTTGTCTTTAATGGATATTTAAATAAAATGCTCTTGCCTTTACTGAAAGTACTTGAGGATGTAATTCAAGATTAAAGTTATTTAAGCATAGATTGCATTTCATTACAAGAAAACAGCCAAGCTGTGTGTTCTACAATATCCACTTCTCAAAAAAACAACAAAAAACAAACAATATCCACTTCTCCTTGAGAACTCAATGCTTGGCATCATAACATCTCTTAGTAGAACATTAATAAGCCTGTAGAGTGCTCAGCCCTGTCCTTAACAATGGGATATAGTTATTTTTGTAGGCTTTAATATTAAAATAGTGGCTTCAGGCTGGAGAGGTAGCTCAGTGGTTAAGAGCACTGGTTGCTCTTGCAGAGGACCTCGGTGTGGTTTCCAGCACCCATATGGTGTCCAACAACGGTTCATAACTCCAGTTCCAGGGGATCCAGCACCTTCTCTGGCCTCTGTAGGCATTGCACTACATAGGCGCACTTACACATATGCAGGTAATAAATAAATAAATAAATAAATAAATAAATAAATAAATAAATAAGGCAGTGTGGCCTCAGTGTTAGGATTTAAATATGTAAAATAGCACTAAGGGTGTATCTCAACAGTAGAGCATTTGCCTATCACACAGGCTCAGGGTTTGATCCTTAGCACTGAAATGAACAAATGAATATAAAATAGATCCATACTATACATGTTACTCTTGGTATTTTTGAATGTTTGTCTTTGGCATTGAACCCAGGGCCGCACACATTCTAGGAAAGCATTCTACTACTGAGCTATATCCCCAGCCAATGTTACATCTTTAATAATCAAATGTCAAGTGTAAGAAAAAGATAATTAAAGGTGGTGAAAGGAAGTATGAAACTGTCATTTCATTTCATGTGGTTTTCATAAGACTCTGTGTCATCAAATGTTGCATGACACTGCGAAACCTAACATTTGCTCACATAGAAACCTCAGAAATCCATAGGAGAAGCAGGAACAAGAGTATCCACTTCATAGAAAATGTTACAAAGAACCAGACACATTCAACTAGTGGTTAATACGTATAAGTCTTTAATTTCTTGGCATTTTGGAAAACAAACTGCAAAACTGCAATTTTGAGAACTAGTCCTAATTCTACATGGAGAAGAGAGGTGGAAAGAAAGAAAAACAAAGTGTCCACTTTTTAAAAAGAAGGAAAAAACTGATTAAGTATGTGCAATCCTTTAAGGATCATCTGGTTAAGATAATAGTCTGTGCCAACAAGGATAGGGAAAGGCCCACTTTTCCAGGACAGTGTTAAGGATAGGGTTTCCCACTGCCAATGTCAGCTATTGAAGAGAGTCAACCACAACCCAGTGGAACACATTATTTCAGATAGGCTGTCAAGAACACATGCTTTTGGAAAACACAATTTATCATGTGACTTGGGATCCAAAGACTTAAATAACTATGAGGAAAAATGATTCAGTATTCCCCCATGACTTGGATCTTTGCTTTCTGAAGTTCATTCAACCTGTACCTGTTGCCTGAACATATGAGATGGGACATTCAGGAAATAAACATTCATATGCTTTAACTAAATTTTATTAGGTTATGTTATCATAATCTACTTTATTGATGTTAATATGTTATTTTTAAAATTTTTTTAAATTTCTGTACGTGTATGAATGTACTGTCTGCATGCAAGTTTGTGCACCCGTGTCGTGCAGTGCCGCGGAGGTCAGAAGAGGGTCTCGGATTCCCCTGGAACTGGAGTTCTCCTGGAATTGGAGTTTCAGACGGTTCTCGGCCGCCATGTGGGTGCTGGGGATCGAACCTGGGTCGCTCTGTAAGAGCGGTCGGCGCTCTTAACCGCTAGGCCATCTCTCCAGCCCCTGATGTTAATATGTTATTAAGTGTACTTTATCATACACACACACACACATACTTACACAGGCCTTGGTATTATCCATAGCTTGTGATCTACCCAGGTATCTTGAGATGTATCCCCTGTGGGTAACAGGGTACACTACACTTAAGAGAGGAAACAATTGCTGGGCATGGTGATGCATGCCTTTAATCCTGGCACTTAGCACTCGGGAGGCAGAGGCAGGTGAATATTTGTGAGTTCAAGGACAGCCTGGTCTACAGCGTGAATTCCAGGACAGCTGGGGCTACAGGGAGATCCTGTCTCAAAAAGACAAAAAAAAAAAAAAAGGGGGAAACAGAAGAGGCAGTCCTTAAATAGACCAGAACCTAGATACTAAGTAAACCAAGAGGTTCCTTTCCACTATTTATGAGAATGGCTTGAAATACCATGAGAATGTAGAATCCTTTTGTTCCTCAGTACGTAGTGAGCCTTTTCTAGACAGTGAGGAAGCCATGGTTGTCTGGCAGAAGGAAATCCTAACAGTTCTCATCACATACACATGTAGATGTCATTCTGGGGCAAAACAGAAACCAAAGGCTTTTTTAGCGACAGTTTAGTTGCAAGCAACAGAAACACATTCAAAGTTGTTTCTACAGGAGATGACTAAACGTCAAGGTGAGCGCTCAGACTTTGCAAGGGCAGAAGTCGTAGGGCAGCCTCTCCTGAGGCTACCTCATCTCCACTCCCTCTGTGCACGCAACTGCTTCCTTCTCCCATATCTCCTTGCAGAACATTCTCAGGAGCCTCAAGACTTCTGGTTTTCCACGCAATCCACACTACATGTTTGTCATGATGTTGCCTTGGACTCCAACTCAAAATGCCCAGCTTCCAATCACAACAAAAGAAGCAGAGACCATGCAAACAGACCAGCCTCGCTGATGTCATAGAGTCGAGGGTCTGATATGTCTTAACTTCATTTAGAATATGACTTTAAAAGTAAATTATCAAGAAAGACCATAATTAGCTGGAATTAGTCTCTAGATAGATTCTACTGGGATCAAGTTTACACTGTGATCTATCACTGTGGCCAGAAGATGACAATCACCTGTCTAAAATCTGACTGTCCTGGGAATCCTTCCTATAATGAGAACAGCAGCAAGGCCATTTTCAGCAAGGGGTTAGGGACCATGATGTGTTCAGTTAAACCAGGTGTCTCTAGGAGAGTTTTGTAGCCTGCTGTCCTGCAGGCTATAATCTACACGACACTATCTGCACTTCACAGAAGGCAACAAAGAGCCCAGGATAGCAAAGCTCCTGCCCACTGTCATACACCCAGTAAGCCAGAGATATGGCATTTGATCCCAAATCTACTGCTCTGGCCCCAAGCTCACCTGTGTCCCATTTTACTCTAGTATCTACATAACCCAGATGGCCTGTAAAGATGGGACAATTACTCAGAAATGACTGGAATTTGAAAAGAATGACTCTCCAAAATAGCCTCTCTGCTTCCAAGCAATATATGGATTGACTTGGATGTAGAGGTTTCTCAGAAGAACTCCTAATAAAAAATATTCCTGTAAGTGCTGTTAGATAGTCTATGCTACTAAAAAGTGAGAAAGCCTCACTGGAGCTGAAAACAGACAGGAAACAGCCTGAGCTACAGGAGATGGCTAATACCTAAAAGGAAGGAGACCCAAGGCAATTGTGCCCAGCTGGCAGGGCAGGTAAGTGTGACTTTATCAAATCTCCCTTTGTAGGAAAAGGGACACCCTACACTCTGCCCAGGCCTATAGAAATATTTAAAGATAGAAGAACAACATTCAGAAAGTCCTTGTAAATAGCTGTTGAAAACTGGCCATGAGAAAACCTTCCAGCTCATGTGCTTTTCTAGCTTATGAAATTTGTTTAGAATCTTTGGATGTCTTTAAGTCCTTGCTAGTGGCATTCGATTTAAATTCCTTTACCATTTCTTGCACTGTGGATTCCTGAAGACCCCCCCCCTTGGTCTACATAGCTGACAGTTGCTTTGTGAATAGCATTTGCTCGCATCATTCAACTAACATTCAACTCTGTCTTATCTACGACTTGATGTGTTTTCACATCCTATGTGCAGAGTATGACAGTATGAAAGTAAATTGAATATCCATAAAAAGGTAGACAGATGTGCTCTCTCAAGTTTAAGCATAAAATAACCTTTCTCTGGTTCCCTCAGCTTCCCCGGAAAAGAGAACTACAGTACAGTGAATTCAGTTACAATGCGATAGTCAGTGGGGAAGCATTTCAGTGTATTGGTAATAAACCATGCTATAAAACCCAGATAAATAACACTGAGCCCTTCAGCTATGACAGTCATGGAGACTTCTCAGAGAAGTTTTCGCATTACCTGAAATGGAGTTTCCTTAGATAAGGTGCATTTTCACACTGGCATTCAACCTTTGAGCTGGAAATTTCCTGATTAAGTCCGTTGCCTGACAAGTGGACAGCTGTTGACCAGTCTCCTCTGGTCAGAAGATTTAGCTGATGGATGTTGCAATGTGGATTTTTATGATCTCAAATCTGTAAGGTCGCTGATAGCTTTGAAAATTCAGTTTAAACATGCTTGCCCTAAGCACACCCAGAAATGGAATGGCTCACCATGTGATATACTTCACACAAGAAGCAAAACAGTAGACTCCATCCAATGCAGCTTATTTGGAGAAGACCAAGCATTGTAACTAAGTCAAAACCTGTCTCATTATAGGCTCCATTTGTTAACTTCTAGCTAGCACTGAAGTCCCAGACTGGGATGTAACTTAAGCTAAAATAAACTACCTCTGGCTGGGCGCAGTAGCACACACATTAAATCCCAGTATTCAGGAGGCAGAGGCAGGCAGATCTCTGTGAGTTCAAGGCCAGCCTGGTCTACATAGCAAGTTCCAGCACAGCTGGGACTACAGGGAGACCCTGTTTCAAAACAAACAAACTAACTAACTAACGAAATAACTAACTAACTAACAAAAACTATCTTTGTGTTTTCTTGAAATAGCACTTAGGGACTTGTTTCTACCCTTTCTGTGCTACCTGCCTCTTTTTAAACGTCCTGCACTTCCCTTGAGGAAAAAACCTATCTTTTGTGATAGTTTTTTTAAGAATTTATAAAATCACATGTATATGGGATTTTATGTAATAAAAGCATTATTAAATTAGATAAAAGGTCTATAGTTGAGCAGGACCTGAAATATTTTATGAATGCTTCTTTGTCTCATTTCAGTCCTAGGCTCCTCAGTGAGGAGCCTAGAAGCCAAGCTTTGTAATTTATTCATTTCTTGTCAAATTACACATTTGGGAAGGAAATTGTTATAGTTATGTACTTAACAATTCCATTCACCACTGGTAGCCTGAATATCATGTTTGGTCTTTTGCAAAGCGGGTTTTTCTATGTGAATCAGTGACTGATATTTGGGGTATTTAGACTGTGGGCTGAATTTTAAAGGTGGTGAGTTTCCTGTTTAGCTTTGGCCTTTTGCTTTTCTAAGCAGATCTTTTTTCTTCTCTGATCCTGAATGGAAGACAAGGTACCTTATTGAAACTGAGCCCTCACCCGAACTGACACTTTTCTAAGAAAGGTTGGACTGGCCTAATTTCCTCATTGTGGGCACTTTTTTAAACAAGGAAAGAGGTTTTTTCTTCTCCAAATTCTAATTGTGTTAAAGAAGACGTGAAACCCCATTGACAGTGACCATTTTCTCTCTGCTCCTGCTGGCTGAAAGGAGATATTGCATCTCTTCTTCCATTTTAACATCAAAAGTATTTTTGGAAAATGAGTAATTTCTGATACCTAGCCAGTTAATGCATGTTCTACCAAACACTCATTGAAGCAACATCAAACTTGTACTGTGACTCACAATCCTTTACAACTGTCCTGTGCAAGACCCATCTCTGAGTGTCACAGCTTTCCCAAACTAACTTCTTCGTTGTTGCAAGGAAAAGAGCCAAGTTTAATCCATCATTGCTGTAGGGTGATAAGCCATTATTTGCTTGCCCTTGGTACTTTGAAAAATGTGTTGCTTTTATCAGTTCTGAGAAGACTGGTTTTATGTTTAAGGTATGCCATCTCAATTTCAGATTTGTTGGGGGGGTCTGTGAGCAATTTCAGTAATAGCAATGTGCAAAGTAAACTTTGCTAAATACCCTTGAGCAGACCCACTCAAGCAATCAAGTTATAAGTTGGTGGAATAAATTTAAACTTTGGGAAAACAGCACCATCTGCTGGAAAGGGGCAGGTAGGGAAGTATGTTTTGTCAGGTAAGAACTGGACAGTCTGAGGGCCTAAACTGTTCACTACTTCATCTGTACATAGCTATGTCATGTATTTCCTGTCATGTGATGGAAGCGTGGCTATTTCAGTGACAGCAAGGCAATATGGTTCAACGCACTGAGAACAGACGGAAAGTTGGCGACTGGACCTGGTTCTATTGTCTTCTCCATGTCCTCTTTCCCCCAACCCATCTTTATCCACTTTCTCATAGCCATGTTCCTTGAAGAAATCACTTTGTAAAATAAAAAAGTCCTTATGTGTATGTTAGAGTGAGGTGCATATACTACCTGAACTCAGTACCTCACATTAGTCAGCTAAGAAATAGTTGTTAAAACAATTTAAACCCTCAGGGTCACATGCAGGCTATAACATACAAATACTAATGTTAACATATGAAGCTTTAATCAAACCAGGTACATGGAAGTAGATCAGGTCTGATGATACAGTTCCAGAGAGACTTTCTTTTCATTGGGAAAGTTATTTGGCAATAAGGAGCTCATTTTGTTTGACTTAATAATTGTAGTTCTAGGAATCTATCCAAAGACAATTGCTAGAGTAGAAACAGATTTATGATCAAGAATATTCCTAGCAACATTATTTATGATGGTGCAATACTGGAAATGGAAGGGATGATGATCAGAAAGAAGCAGTTAAGTCATGCGATAGATGCTTATGCTGCATTGAATGTCATGTTTTAAAGAATAATGATATGGGGAAAGATAATAAAACTAAGTTTTATGAAAAAATGTTGAGAACCTGTGTTAACTCTGGAAGGAAAGGGAGCCAAAGAAGAAGAGCTCTTGATGGCTGCAGAGTGGGATGTCCATAACAGTGATCTGTGAGCCCTGCTGGGACTTTCTGGTTCTCCTCTGTGTCTGTGGGTGTGTTCATCCAAGGATGTCTAGAAGCATCCCTAATGATTATCTACTAAGTACCAGGGGCAAAACCCATACTGTCTCCTGATACTGCCAGAAGTCCTGGAGTATAGGGGGAAAATCATGCTCTGCTGATGACCCACTGGTTTAAAGGAGAGGTCAAAATGCAAAGTAAACATTTCTGTGTCTGCACATTTCTAAGCAACACAGTCCATATGCTGACTACAGACACTAAATACAGCACTTTGTAAGCAGCTAGCTAGCTCTCCAATGTCTTGTCTGAAGGAAATCCCGAGGACATCAATCTGATACATGGCAAGAAAAACTCTTTAAGAAAGTCTGGGCACAGATGGAACAAAGATTCTGTCACAGGTGTCCCCGGGAACCCGCCCCTATCCTTTCATTTTAAGGACATTACTTTCTGTGCCTTTCCCATCAAAAGAGTCTCTGTTCTCATCCCTGACATGATAAGTGGCATTATTTTCCTCTTATATGTTTTATACTTTCTATAATTTTCTACAATTAACATAATTTTTTGATGTAAACATATTAAATGAGCATTAATAAACCATAAGAGGAGGCTAGAGCAGAGACACTCAGTCCTGGCTGCCGTCCTCATGTCTTCATCATGTCCTCATGTCTGTCTTCATGTTGCTCCATGGCTCTCGTCTTCACTGTCTGACTCTTCCATCCTCTTAAGACAAAGCTAGCTTCATGAAAGAGTTCATGTAGGCCTGTACAAAAAGCAGGAAGGGCCACAAAAATGAAAACTCATTACTATTTTAAGGAATATTTTCCTTCAGATCTTCTAGGCTTTTTTCTCATTTTCTAAAGTTGACCCCAAATTAGGAAACTAAGAAATTATACTAGGAAGTCAAGCAACAGATGACTTCCACTCAACTGTCCCTACACAGGCACCATAGTTTGCCACTGGTCTGCAAGTTGATTCCATTTTAGAAAAGTGGAAACCAGGCAAACCAATGGCTTGGACTCTATCTAGCTGACCACGATTTCTGATGAGTGTATCAACCACCTTTAAACATTGGCTGATTGACAACCGGGCTCCCATGGAGCATGCTTACAGTCTTTTCTCCTTCCTCAGGCCACAGATATTATGCTCCATATGGCATGCTGGTTACCTGCACAATCTCCTTTTGAAAAATAACCTCCTTGGTAAGCCAAGCACATTATATGGAACAGAAATGATCTGGAGACCACTTAGCTGCAGGACAGTAACTGAAATGAAATAAAAACAAGCAGGCCATTTTCCTTTCCAATATTTTGAAATGAAACTTCCCCACCAGTGGAGCAGCAGTGTGTAAGGGGTTAGCCACAATCTAACTTAAAGCATCCATTATAAATTCTGAAAGCAGAGTAGGAAAATGGTAATCAGAAGAACGTGTTTCATGTTAACAAAGTCATCGACAGACATGACAAAGACCTAGAATACAGAAATGTCAAGCATCCTAGTGTTTAAACTTCTTTTTAAAAACTTTAGTTAGGGTATAATTTATATGACGTTAAGTGCAATTTATTCATTTTTAGGCATTTATAGAACTGTGCAATTAGTGCAAGAATTTCACTTCTGTCTGAGCCCTAACATTTGATTGTACAACAATCTTAGTTATGTAATGCACAGAGACCTGTATGTGGACAGGATTTGAGAGACACTATGCATTCATAATGGAATCTCTTGGACAAACAAATGACCATGAGAAAACACAGGAAGCACGGAGGGAAAGGTGCAAGGTTCCTGCTATGGTTTGAGTGTGTCCCCATAGTTTGTATATTAGAAACTTAATCTCAGTTTCATATGCTGATGGTACGTAGGTGTGCCTTTTGAAGGTAAGCAGAGTTAGGAGAGGTGATCAGAGTGGAGCACCCATAATGGCATTAAAGAGAGAGACCGTGTGCACCCACCTTCCCCCCCTTGCCACACGATCCCCTCCACCATCTTGGGACCTGCAAGAAGCCCTTACCAGGTGCTACTGCTCTTCCCAGCCTCCAGCACCATTAGAAACTTCTATCTGTTCCTTCTAAATTATCTATACAGCAAAAGACAAAGGCAGCTCCCAGGGGCCACGTATCAGAAAATATTTTTTCTATATTTGTGCATATATATCTCTAAAAGCTTTTGTGATTTGATATTTTTGTTGATGTTGCTTAACCAAAAGTTAAATCTACTTCCCAAAACTTTCCTTCAGGCAAGGCCCTAGAGAGCTTTGTCTCTCCAAGTTCTCCATTTGATTCTTATACCCAGCTTATCAATCTATTAAGACAGAAAAGTCTAAGCACAGAAGTATTTTTTTGTTTTACCATTTCTTTCTTTCTTTCTTTCTTTCTTTCTTTCTTTCTTTCTTTCTTTCTTTCTTTCTTTCTTTCTTTCTTTCTGTTTTTGACACAGGGTCTCTCACTATGTAGCCCTGGATGGCCTGGAAATCACTATGTAGACCAGGCTGGCCTCAAACTCAGAGGTCTACCTGCCTGGGCCTCCCAAGTGCTAGGCTTAAAGGTATGTATCACCAAGCCAACCCTTGTTTCTTTGCTTGCTTGCTTGTTTTGAACCAGTAGTTTTCCATCAAGAGCAATCCTCTGCTCCTTCTCAGAGAGCAGTTGGCAATGTCTGAAAATATTTTGGGTTGTCCCAACTGAGGTTTAATAGCTATAGCTAATGACTAGATCCCAGAGATATTACTAACCATTGTCTAAGGCCCAGGGAGACCCATTCATGCACAGAGTTCCCTGACCCAGATACCAGCAATGCAGGTGGGGCCCCTACTTCCCACTCACTTTGTGCATCTGCCAACCCCCCCCCCCCCGCCAAGGACGAAGGGCTTGGCAGGATTGTGGTTTCTCTTGTCATTTCAAGATATAAGCCAGACTATCTCCACTCTTCTTTCAGAGACTTTAAGAAAATCCTCAGATATTTCCAGGGACATGGGTTCAAATATCAGAGCTATAAACTTGTTCAGAAGGGGTGTTCCCTCTCACCAGGCCCAGCCTTGCTAGAAACTAACCCTCAGTAGGAAAGGGTATGGTAAGCTCTCCTTTCTTTCTGAATTGCTATTCGAGATCTAGTCTACTACATCCAAGTTCCAGCCCAGGTGCCCAAAGAATTAAAGAACTGTTAAGGTTGTAATTGGTGTCAGAGTTTTCTGGATGTAATGCATGGGCACTACAGATTACTGTGTTCATGGGGCATGTGTACAGTTTCTTCATAGATTCTCCCACCTTCCACCTCAGTCCCCAGGACTTCTCTATGACTGTGATTCATGAGCTCTTGTCCTTCTACAGCACCCTTGTCTTTGACATTCGCCACCTTCACTCCAGGGGCTTCTCTTTGACATCACCCCTTTTAAGACATTCTCATGTCTGAAGGTGGTTCCTAAGTGCATTTGTCATCTACGACCATAACAGTCCCCACCTCCAATATTTATTACCTAAGGTGTTTGGACAGTTCAGTAATCCACGTATGAGTGGCCTGGACTCACCTCTACATCTCTCAGAAGCAGTTGGCTGGAGCTGCCAATTCATTTTAAATATCTGCTGAAAAACAAACCTCTTCTAGGCTCATGCAGTGGTCACCAGCACAATTCTGGTTTGGGATGTCTGTTGTGCAAAGGTAGCTGTCCATTCTTTGTCATCTGATTCTCTCCATATGGCAAATCCCATCACGGGAGCTGGCTCCATCAGAATGAGCAGAACCAGGAGAGAGACAGACAGACAGACACAGACCTTTGTGCTGCTAGTGTTCTGCTCTAGACATTCTCTGCAGCCTTCTCTTCAGGAGGCACATACCAGTGTCCCTGATGGAGCACTTAGAGAAGTGTGTGGGTTTATCATTTACTACGGAAGAAGAAGCCTCCTCTCTGAGTAGCTCTGCCACAACATTCTATGTCTTGAGCTGTTCAAAGCTGTGGGAGACCTGTCCAATGCTGACCACACCAGTTCAGAGCTTTCCTCTTTGTGAACCCATGTGGATGACTTAGCACTACACTATGCAAGATGAAGGGAGTCAACAGTTATTTATAGACCAGCCTGTGCACCTCAGCAAAACCGAGGTTGAAAGTACTCCGTTCTAATATCCAGCTAGTCTTTAATTTTAAAAGCTGTACAAGACAGAGAAGCAGAGTATAAACTTTAGTTTAACTGCAATATGGAGGGCAGCCCTTAAACAAAAACTGGAGAAACTGGACAGGTCCAAAGGGAAGAGTTAATTAAAAAAAAAAAATCCATGGACACAGCGGGATCGTTTGTTTGATGAAGAATAAAATGGACAAAGAATGAAGAGGAAGTGAGCATGAGACAAATAAGTCTGCTTAGCAGGGAGCTGTGTGGGAGGCAGAAAGACATTTTTAGAAGGATAACAAAAAGCAGTTTGTAGCTAGATGGTTTTAGAGTAAAGAGATGCACGCGCTGCTGGAGAATGGAGTGCATTTATTTGCCCTTATTTTGCTGGACATTGTGAGGAGAAATATCTAAAAGATAGTATGCAAGTTGTGTTAAGAGTCTGCTCAGGGGCTGGAGAGATGGCCTAGCGCTTAAGAGCGCCGACTGCTCTCGCAGAGGACCCGGGTTCGATCCCCAGCACCCACATGGCGGCTGAGAACCATCTGAAACTCCAATTCCAGGAGAACTCCAGTTCCAGAGGAATCCAACACCCTCTCTGACCTCTGCAGCATTGCACGACGACACAGGTGCACAAACCTACATACAGACAGTACATTCATACACATAAAAAAATTAAAAAATAAAATGAAGAGTCTGCTCAAATCCAGAGCCTAATATTAGCCCTCAACAAATTTTTGTCAATATAGGATGAAATAAAAATAGTACTCCTTATTATGATTACATTTAAGCTACTATCTCTTTCCAGGATTAAATCTTTCCTTTTCCTGAGAGTCTTAATATTTTCTTTTATTTATGAAAGAATATAGTGATTAGATGTATGATTATTCACATTGGGAGTTTTATGAGGTTATTTCCTCTTCCTAATCCTACTAATCCATGTTTTGGAAACACTAAGAGGTTTACAAAAAATTCAGAACAGATAAAATTAGTCATGTTCCATTTTGAAGACTTTTGGATATAGTTTGCTGGAGGAGATATTTTTCTATTTTATTTATCATTTTTTATTTTATTATTATTTTTATTTTATATGTATGAATGTATTGCCTGCATGTATGTATGTACACCTATGTAATGCAATGCCCACGGAGGTCAGAAGGCAGGATCAGATTTTCCTGGAACTGGAGTTACACACAGTTGTTAGCGCCATATAGATGCTAGGAACTGTACCTGGGTCCTCTGCAAGAGCAGCCAGTGCTCTTAACCACTGAGCCATCTCTCTCCAGCTCCTACTGCAAAGAGGTTTTCTTTTAAACGCAGCAGTTATTGACCATTTGAAATGGTCTGTCACTTTCTATTATTTGCTTCCTTTTTATTAGCATAGCTCCTTCTCTCCACTATTTTTATTATCACAACAAAAACCTATAGTCCATTTTAAATCTCTGTTGCCACCAGGTGATTGAACAGCTTCTATGTACAAGGAACACAGGCACTGTGAGAGGCAAAAATATGGACTCAAAAGCTTAACCTTCACCTTCATGATGCTCACAGTCAAATGGGGGCAAAAATCTTTTATTCCAAAACAGTTGTATGTATTCCTATTGCACAGAACATATTAAAGGTGAAGTAATAGAAGAGATGATGGGCTTCACCCTACCTGATAAACCACTATTACAATCTTAAATGCTAAATATGAGAACATTATATTTAGCATTTAAGATTATGTATAGACACATAAGCACATATATATATTATATATGTGTGTATAAATGTAATGTGCATGTGCACACACACACACACACACGTGCATACATGCAACTGTTGGTTCTCTGCAATCAGTATCTTTGTTTGTTATGTCCCTTTGCTTCATGGGTCCTCTTAGACTTGATCACTCAAATAAGTGAAAGTCGGCTTCTTTCTTCCTTCCTTCCTTCCTTTCTTTCTCTCTTTCTTTCTTTCTGTGGTCTTTTTGAGATAGGGTCTTCCTGTAGCCCCAGCTAGCCTCACTATGTAGACCAGGCTGGCCTCAATCTCACAGAGATTCACCTGCCTCTGACCCTGATTGCTGGAATTAAAGGTGTGTGCCACCACATCCAGCTTCAAAAGGCTTAAAGTACAACTTAATGAAAGCTAAGGGGGGTCTGCTTTATATTCCTTATCTATTATACATGGATATTTGGATTGGATAACTGACAAATGTAGAGAAAGTTATACCTTGATAGTTAGGTTTCGGTCTTGACAAACAAAATAAAAGCTAAATAGAATATAAAAAATAAAGGAATGAACAAAATATCATGGAAGTACAGAGGAATATGAGTTTAATTCTGGCCAAGAAAAATGAGAACATTATAGTTAGCATTTAAGAAGCTACAAAATGGGACCAGGGTGATAGCTCAGCCAGTTAAATACCTATTGCACAAGGATGAAGGCCTGAGTTTAAGTCCCAGCACCCACAAAGAAAACTGGTCTTGGTAGCATGAACTTGCAATCCCAGAACTGGAGAGGATGATTATGGAATCAACCTAGGTGTCCATAGTTGTCTCATACACACACAATGGAATATGTTGTATTCAGCCATAAAAGAAGAATGAAATTACAATGTTTGCTAGAATATAAACACAGAGATTATATTAAGTGACATAAGCCAGACTCAGGAAGACAAATATAAAACCTTGTTCTCAGTTATAGCTTCTAGATTGTATATAGATACATACATTCCATATATATTATATATGTGTGTATATATATGTAATGCACACACATATAAAATCAGAAGGGGATATAAAATCAGAAGGGGAATGGAGGGAGGAAGGAGACTAACAAGAGTGAGGAAGTGGGAGGGGCTCATAAAAGAAGAGATGGTAGGTGAGGATGGTCACAATACAGGACATACTTAAAAGAAACTGTCTTTATGAAACCTATCATTGCATACACAATATATACAAAACAATCTTTAAAAGTAAAGAAGATTGGTGCATTAAGAGCCTTAGCCCCTAGACAGTGGAAGACAGCCCTGGCTCAGGCAATCTCTGATACAGAGAGAAGCCAGTCAGAGCTGTGCTTAAAGAACCACACCTCTTGGCAAAAAGGGCTTGAAGCTGGTGCATTTTCGAGTACTGAGTTTAAAGACTACATATGCTAGGTTCCCATATAAACACAATGAGGACGAATACATAAAGTCAGAATAGCAGGTGCACAAGAAGGCGACACACGCATATTTTCCATGTGAAGGTTGTATAATTGTTTTGCCTCCACTAATGTGATATTTACTCGGTAACATTTAAAAGTGCATCAGCACTGCAAGCACACCCACTCGGGGACTGCACTCCTTTGCTTTTCCATTGCAGCTCATCACAATGAGTCTTTAGTATCTCTATCATGGGTGGTGACACCCAGTGGAAAGTGTCCGTCTTTGTGAATCCTGGCTCTATTTTCCAATAGTCTGTATCCCATTTTCTAAGAGTCATTTTCCTAAAGCCCAAGATTATGATACTCAGTAAACATCCTCTAAGGGTCTCGCTTTTGCTAAGAAAGAAATTTCAAACTGCCAAGCATAGAAATCAATTCCATGTCACATGTTTGACCTCTCCTTTTCCAATCTGGCCATTCAGTTCCCTTCTTCAGGCACCTGATGCTGCAGTTAGACAGCCATGTTCTAGAAACATCCTGTCTCAGCAAATAACTACCACATGAAGTGTTCTGTCTCCCTTAGAAAAATGAGCCTCCTCCCATTACTCAATGTCCTAATACGTTTTTAGCAGCTTTCTATGTGTGTGTTTGCACATGTGTGTTCATGTGTATGCAGGTACACACAGGGATGCATGTGTGGAGACCAGAGGTCAACTTAGGTGTCATTCCTGAGGAGCCATCCTTGTTTTTTGGACAATCTCCACAGGGACCTGGAGCTAACTGATTTGAGTAGACTGGCTGGCCAATAAGTTCCAGGGGTCTCTAGAACATGGATGTGTATTTCTGTGGGAAGCTGACTTAGAGTTCCTCAAATATATAGAAATGGTAAAGCTGAGTCATATGGTCGTTCTATTTTTAGCTTTATAGAAGAACCTCCATATTGATTTCCATCGTGTCTACATCAGTTTACATTCTCACCAGCAGAGTAGAAGTGGTCTCCCCCATCCTTACCAATATTTGTATTTCTTTTTTAAATATATATTTTAATTTTTTTTATTTCTATATGTGTATGAATGTACTGTCTGCATGCAGGTTTGTGCACCCGTGTCGTGCAATGCCGCGGAGGTCAGAAGAGGGTGTCAGATTCCCCTGGAACTGGAGTTCTCCTGGAATTGGAGTTTCAAACGGTTCTCGGCCGCCATGTGGGTGCTGGGGATCGAACCTGGGTCCTCTGTAAGAGTGGTCGGCGCTCTTAACCGCTAGGCCATCTCTCCAGCCCAAATATTTGTATTTCTTGATGACTGCCATTCACACTAGGGCGAAATGGAATCTCAGTGTAGTTTTAATGTATCTTTCCTTAATGACTAAGGGCGCTGAATATTGCTTTCATATGTTTATTGATCATTTGTACTTTGTTTTGAGAACTATCTGTTCATTTTACTACCCCATTTGTTGATTGAGCTATTAGAGTTTCTGGTATTTAGGGGCTTTTAAGTTAGTTTTTTATATATTCTAAATGCTAATCCTCTGTAAGATATAAATAGAAAAGTATTTTGCCCATTTTGAATGCTGTCTTCAGTCAGTTATTTCCTTTGCTATGCAAAAGCTTTTGAATTTTGTGGAATCCCATTTGTCAGTTTTTGGTACTATTTCCTGACCTGTTGAATTCCTGTTCAGAAAGTCTTCGACTTTGCTTATATCTTGATGTATTTTACCTATATTCCCCTCACACAGTTCCAGAATTTCAGGTCATGCATTAATATGTTTGATCCATTGAGTTTTGAACAGTTTAGATCCTCTTTAATTGAATTTAGACATTTACATCTAGTTTCATTCTTCTACATGTGGGTGTCTGCTTCTAGCAGCATCATTTGTTGAAGAAGCTGACTTTTCTCCAATGTACATTTTTAGCATCTTTGCAAAAAAAAAAAAAATCAAGTGGCTATAGCTGTGTGGATTTAATTCTGGGTCCTCTATTATATTCTGTTGATCTATGTGGTTTAATTTATTATTTAATTTTTGTTCTAGCATCATGCTGTTTGTCACTATGACCAGGTAGTTCAACTTGAAATTAAGTACTATGATACCTCCAGCATTGTTTTTTCTCAGGTCTGCTTTGTCTGTCCAGGGTCCCTTGTGTTTCCATATAAATTTTAAGATTAATTTTCTATTTCTGTGAAGAATGGAATTGAAATTTGATGGGGATTCCATTGAATCTATAAATCACTTTTGGTAACAAAGTCATTTTCATGACATTGATATGCCTGTCCATGAGCATGTGAGATCTTCCCATCATCTAGTGTCTTCTATAATTTATTCAATATTTTTTTAGAAATAGATCTATACTTCTTTTGTATGTTTAGTTTTTAAGAGGATTCCTTGTTTACTTCTTTGCTTGTGAAATATATCTCATGTAGCTCGGGTAGCCAAGGCTGACCTTGAGCCTTTGATATTCCTACCTCCAACTGCAAAGCACCCTAAGGCATATGCCACCAGATCCAAGAAATCTTTCCCTAGTGTTTTAAAATCTTGTGTACAGAGGTCTGTTGCATCATTGGTTAGGTTTATTGGTAGGCATTTTTAAAGCCATTATGAAAATGAATGTGTTCCTGATTCTTCTCTCAGCATGTTTATCATTGGTAGAGGAAAAACTATGATTGTGTATATTTATTTTGTGCTCTGTTACTTTGCTAAAAGTTTGTGTCAGTTCTATGTGTTTTCTTGTGGAATATTTAGCAAATTTTAAGGCTAGGATCAAGTCATCCACAAATGCAGATAATTTAACTTCCTTTCCTATATATCTCTTTTATTTATTTTATACCTTATTTCTTTTCTTTTTTTTTCTTTTTTTTTTATTGATGCTTTGTGTATTTCATACAACATTTTCCAATTCAGTTCAGGCATATATCCCCTTCCCTTCCCCCCACCCCACCCCTACCCATCCCAGATCATGCATTCTGCCGTAAGTTTTCTGCATACCTTATTTCTTTAGCTTGGAGACAGAGGACACCCTTGTCTCATTCCTGATTTCAATGCTGATACTTTCAGTTTTTCACCATTTGATAAAATGTAAGCCACAGGTTTGTCATATCTGGCCATCTATGATGAAATATGTTCCTTTTGGTCTAGGCTTTTCAGAGCTTTGGCCATAAAGGGTGTTGGTTTTTGTCAAATGCCTTTTTTGAATGTGCGGAGACTATCATGTGATTTTTGTCCTTGAATCATTAATGTGATATAGTACCTTTACTGCATTGCACACCCTCCTGGAACGAAGCCCATTCAGACGTGCTGCTCTTTCATTTGTAAATTACTTCTTTCTACTGTGCTCTGGAGGGATGAAGAAAGGAAGGAAATGTACACAGAATGGCAAAGTCACAGGCACACCCACGTCTGAGTCCTCAAACAGAGTGACAGTCACTGACATACTTTACACGGAGGGCCAGTCTTGACACCCTGGTGTGATGATTCAGGAGAAAGGCAAGTCTGATGTATCTTGAAATAGAAATGTTGTAGCTATACCATTTTCTTCAAGACCAGACATCACTAAGTAGTGTGCTCTCATGGTGTTTCCTTTCCTCAAAGTCCAAATGGATCAAATATTCCAAAGAAATATTTTCAATCTTTATTAAAGATTTAGGTTTAAATCTAAATCCTGTATTGTCTTTCAGAATCCCCTTTAAAGTCACTGACTTAAAGTAAACTGAAATCCCTTGTGTAACATTTCATCTGTGTCCATATCTTTGGATTCACTTGTTGAAGAGTTGTGAATTTTGAAGAGAGTCATGCTGACTTGTCTTTTCATGTTTCTTATGTTTCTGTGCTGTGATATGTATATCTGCTGGGCTGCTGTCACAGTTAGTTTTGACTGTTGACTTGACCCAATGTAGAATCACCTGGAGAGGGAATCTCAGTGAGGGACTGTCTAGATGAAGTTGGCCTACGGCCATGCCTGTAGTGGATTATTTTGAGGGGGACCTACCCATTGTGGGCGGCCTCATTTCTTGGACAGGGACCTTGGATTATATAAGAGTAGAGAAAGCAAGCTGAACAGCAGCATGTATGCATTAATTCCTTACCATCTGTTCTTACCCATGGCTATGATGTGATCCATTGCTTCAAGTTCCTACCACCTTGACTTTCCTGCAGTGATGGGCTGGAACCTAGAATTGGAAGGCAGGAACCCTCCCCCCTTTAAAAAAAAAAAAAAAAAAAAAAAAAGGTGCATAGTCTTCAATCACCGTAGCTGTTGTGCAGCCCGAACCTTCCGTCCTCACACTGCACATACCTGCTCTCCATCCAGGATGTTCGTTTGCTGTGATTTCATCTCTTATCCTCCAGTGACTAAGATGATGGTGTCTCTCAGCCATCACTGAAGCCTGTGCTCTGTGTTATGTCAGGGAGCAACAGAAGCTACATGTGCCTTTATCATTCTGGTTTTTGTCCTGATCTTTCCCATAATCTAAGTATTTTGGAGCTCTAGCATTTGGATGTGATCTGTGGCCATTATGCATAGAAGAAATCAAGAACCCCCATTCTTGACAATTTTGGTTTTCAAGAGTTTGACACATAAATCAATATTCTATACCTGGGAGAATTTACAGAGAGATAGCAAGGTGTTGCCATGAATAATTCAGAGACCACCAAACTAGATTTAAGGTGAAAAGAACCTAATTTGTCCATCTATATAGCACAGCTGATGTGTTCATGTTGGCTATCCTACGCATCAAAAACATTCCTCTAGAAGTGTTCATCCTTAAAAACACTAAGCTAGTCATTCATTTAAGCCACTTTTTATTAACTATTTGTATCTTGCTATAGAAAGTCTTAGTTTTAGCAGAGCTGTTTTCACTCTACTAGTTTTGAACTTGAGTGTTGAAAACAAGTGCACATGAACCTATTGACCTTTGTTTTCTGTTTCATGCCCCTCTCCAGGCAACTTTGAGTTGTGGTGGTGATGTGAAAAGCATGAAGCCTGGGGGGCAATGACCCTGATCAGTGGAATGCAGAGAGGTCACTACACTCCGCACTGTAATCAGTTTTCAACCCACAGCGGATGTGAGACCACAGTGAATGATTTCTGTGTGAATCAAATACGATAAGGCTATTAGCCTATCTGTGTTCATTGGTGCAGGTCAGAGTTCATACTCTAAATCATGCCAGAGGAGCCAAGTCCTGGAAATCCAAACCAGATATTATGGAAGATGACTTAAGAAAGTTTGTAAATGAAAATAATCACTTTCTAACATTTTGGGTAGAATTGGGTTTAGTGATGCTGCTTTAAGAGAGGGTCCATACCAGCCAAGATGGCAGGCAGCAAACTATAAATCCCATACCCTGTGCCTGCCAAAGTTGGTGCCAGAACCTTTACCTTTCTTCCTCCAATCATTGCTTGCTTTTCCAGGTGCCCCCTCTCAAAGGAGGCCCAAGTCTATGCTCTCACACACTGTAAGGAGCAGCATGCACCCGTTGCTTTGGCTTCGCATAGGCTGTTTCTTTCTCTGAGCAGTGTTTTATAAGTACAGTAAGATTAACTACTCAAACATCTTTTCACTTCCACCCACTGAGTGCCCCATCCCTAATCGCTCTGTCTCCTTACCTGCTCTCCCCAACAGGGAGAAGCTGGACTAAGAGCTTCCACGTTGCTCCAACTGGCAGGGGCCCCCATCTCCATCACGTCCTCCAGCCCACAAGGGAGCACCTCTGGACATCTTAGGGAGGCTGTTTAATTTTTAACCAGGTGGCAAATTATTTTCGCCAGCATGCTCTGTGTTCCACAAAAAATTGTTACTGTTTTACAGTTTAACTCTAAGAAGGTGTTTAACTTCTGGCAAATATTCTTACCTCCATGCTGTCAGAGAAAATAATACTAAATGAGAACTACAAATTGCCTGGAACACAAAATTTCATATAGTGATTCCAGAGATTATATTGATTCTTTAAATACTTATTTACCCCTTTTGACTCTTCTTCCTCCTCTCTCTGACTTTACTCTGATCACAATAGCTGGCTTCCACCATCAGCCCTAATTGGGACAATCACAGGTGAAGCCACTTTGGCTATTATGAGGCTTCTTATGTGGCTGGTGTGGTAACGCAGCAGGAGGAGGTGAAGGGATCCTCAGAAATAGATGCTCTGACAATGAGGACAAAGAGAAGACAGTGCAAGACGGATTTACAAACCAGACTCGGAAGGACCAGGTCGCCTTCAGATGTTAAGTGGAAGTCGGAGTAAGGGACAGCTAAGGCTCTGAGGCTGTCTGACAGACTCATGATGGTCTTGATGACACAGAAAAAAGAGGCAGATTTTAGAAGAATCCCATGAGTTCATTAAAGTATTTCAAGTTCAGGATATGTTTGGAGGGTCCAGTCAGAACCAGCTGGCAGGTATTTGAGGTTATGGAAACAGAATCTAGAAGAGAGAGCAGGGTTTATTTTTGTTTTACTGAAGTTCCAGAAGTATCCATATCTTTCGACACTGTGACATGACATTGTCAACTACAAATGTTGAGCATCATTCATAGCCACCGTGGGACTCAAGCAGCCTGTGGGCCTCCTACTGGGTGTTGTTAAGCATGCCTCTTTACACAGTAACCAATCCCTGATTTTGTATGCTGTTACCCAGGAAATAAAATAGAGTAAAATAAACGAAGGGGACATCTGAATGGAGCCTTGGGGAAGAGTAGCATTTGAAAAGTGGCCCCCAGGGGCTGGAGAGATGGTCCAGTGGTTAAGAGCACTGTCTGTTCTTGCAGAGGACCCAGGTTCAGTTCCCAGCACCTACATGGCAGCTAACAACCATCCATAACTGCAATTCCAGGGGTATCTGATGCTCTCTTCTGACCTCCATGAGCACTGCATGATATGGGGGCACTCACATGCAGGCAAACCACTCATACACATAAAGGATAAATAAATCAAAAAAATATTTTCAAGTGGCCTCCAAACAGAACCTTGCTAAAGACACTAAGAATAGCCATAAGGGTGGAAAATATTAAAAATATTATCCAATGAAATAAAATCCTACCCACGGTGTAAGCTGTCCATCACTCCTGTGAGTCCATCCCTCAGTAGGTCTGGGAATGTTCCTGCAATGTTCCCTGCCTGCATAGCCCTCTTCTGAGAAGGCCTCTGATAGTGAAATTGATTAGGTCATGTCACCTAGGGGATCCCCAGCCTTCTGGGTCACAGAGGACCTCTCAGGCACAGTAAGCTTCAAAGCATCTAATGCGTGCACTCTTCCTCAGCTACACTTGGAGAAAGATCTGGAACTAAGGTGGTCAGGGAAGAGAAGTTCAGGCAGGACAAGCTGACTTCCACACACTGCAGCGAGACCAAGGACACACCAGGCATGGAAACCACACATCATCAGTGCTCAGCAGTCTTCAGAGCAACACCAGTAATTACCAGTAATTACCTCCTAGGGCTGCCCAAGGATGAAAGCAGTAACTGTGCCAACCAGGTAGGGTAGGTGCTCTGAAGCAGGAGCTGGTGATGTAATCACAATGTGGCCACTGAGTTGTCCATTGTCACAGAACCTTTACAGGCCAAAGGTAAAGAGAAAGCATCCACACAGTAAGCCAAGGACTCAGCTTCTATTCAGAAAGGCTGGTGGACCTTTCTATTTATCTCTTATTTTTGGTAGACATCCTTTAAAATATGAGAAAAGAGAAAGAACATAAATGATTAAATATGTGGTTCAACTAACTGACAAACCCACCCGGTACATACAACTAGCTCCAAACAACCTTGTCCACTTCCAGCCACTGTCCACAGTCTGCCTAAATGTAAGCATATTTTGATTTCTGATACCATGGTTAATTTTACTAGTTTTCAGACTTTAGCACGTTATATATTCATTTCCTTCTGACTTATTTTGGTTAATGCTGGGTTGGTGAGAATCACTCATGTTGTTACCTGCACCATTTATGTTATGTGTCACTCCATGCCCTAATTCATTGATCTATTGATGGCAAGTTTTATATCCAATTTGGGCCTCTGTGAGTAATTAAGGTTCATGAAGCATATGCATTGCTGTTTTTGCCTAGGAATAGACTGCTGTATCACAGGATACAAGTAAATTTAACATTAATAAGCTATTCCAAGGAGTAGTAGCAAATTATGACACAAATTGTAGCATTTATAGTTCACCCAGAGTTTAGGAGTATCAGCCCCACTCCTTGCCAATCCTTCATGCTGTCAATCTTCTTTTTACTTTTAGCCACTATGGTAGGAATGCACTTGTGTTTCATTATGGCTTTGGTTTTCATTTTCATGGTCAGAGATAAAACAGAATAGCTTTTTATATCTTGATGGGCTCTTTGAGCTTCTTCAAAGGATTTCACCCAGTCTTTGCCAACATTCCCACTGGGCTGTGTCTTGGACCCATTAAATATTCACCCATCTCCTTACCACACCAACTTCTTGAATCTTGGCTCACTGTTTAATGGACAGCCCTAGCTGTCCTAATTCTACGGACTGCCTTGGCTGCACGGAGCCTGGCTTCACTCATGCCTGCTGTAGCTTGTCTACCGGAGTTCTGCTTCCCAAGCCCCATACTACCTCAGTCTGCCGGGGCTGGGTGTGGGGGGGGCACCAACTTCCTAGAGGCTCCTACAGGCTACCTGGAAACATCAGGTAACTTAATCTAGAAGTTCAAGTTAGTGCCCTATGGAGACCCCTTTGACGACAAGAAATGGAAGCCAGAAAAAAAAATAATATAGAAATCCATCAGCTAGTTGGCAGTCTTCTGAGGTGAGTGGATCCCGTTTGGACTGGAAACGAAGCACTTGGCTTGTGATTTCCATTTTTAATTCCCATAATGGAGTTTTTGATGAAGAGCAGTTCATATTTTAAATGTACTAGAGTTTGTGTTTTAATTAATTAATTTTTATGTGTATGAGTGTTGCCTGGATGTATGTAAATGCACCTGTGCCATGAAATGCCCTTGGAGGCCAGAAGAGGCTGTTGGATCCCCCCCACCCCACCAACCCTACACCCGGAACTGGAGTTGCAGCTGGTTGTTAGTCACCATCCATGTGAGTACTGGAAACTGAACCTGGCTCTTAACTGCTGAGCCAATTCTCTAGCCCCATGTATGTACACACACACACACACACACACACACACACACACACACACACACACAATGGCTGATGGTGCTGTGTTAGACCTAAGAAATCTTCTTCCCCAAAGATATCTTTTCTTGTCTTCTAGAAGCCTATTTCCTGCTTCCCCTTTGTGTCCTGGTCTAACTGGATTATTGCGTGGTGCTGTGAATGAAGTTGTTTTATCTGTTTCTGAATGGATAGTTGGCCACGTGGCACTGTTTATCCTTTCCTGCAGCTCAGAAGCGCCACTTGAGTCATTTACCACATGTGGATCTTCCCCTCCATTCTGAATCCTGTGGCTTAGTCGAATGGGTCTACTGCGACTACTTCCTTTGCTATTGTTCAAGCTCGCAAGCTTCAGCATTTTGCATCCCAGAAACTCAGTGAAATGACATTGAGTTTAGATCAATTAGGTGAGCCCGGACATTTCTACAAGTTTTAGTCCTTCAGTCTGCTATGTGCTGTTGGTTGAAGCTGCTTTATCTTTTCATCCTGTCCGGTTTGAGGCTCACAAGTCCACGCTGCCTTCACTGCTCAACATCAACAAACATGAATACAGAATTTTTCAGTTCTTGGTGGAGGATTGGGCAGAAACCAACTACTCTGGCAGCCCCTGAAGTGGGGCACTCTTCACTCATCTGTTTACATAATTCAGCACATCACTGTAAGGAACGGACATACATCACAGTGCCATGTGCATCTCTGCTTAAAGAGAACTAATTTTTACTTATTGACTTATTTGCGTATTCATTTTCTTGAGGTTTTTGAAACAGGGTCTCCCTATGTGATCCTCACAGCCTCAATGCATCCGTCATTCTGCTGCAGCCTCTTGAGTGCAAGAATTACAGGCGAGTCTGACCTTGTCTGGTAAAGACATCTTATTTAATACACATTGCTGCCTCATTAACATTAAGCTCAGGGTTAACAGCACTAGAATCTGTGCCTGAACAAAGCTCATCTAAAATGGCCTTCCTGCCTAACGCACAGCACAGCAGCCCTGTGCTAGGGGACACTGGATAGCACTTGAGCACTGCGCGTGGGGAACCATTTAACAGCCAATCACCAACACAAAGCACAATAATGTGGAGAACCTGGTGCCAACTAGAGCGTGAGCATTTGTAGTTTGTACTATGCAACTGAAGCGAGCAGGCAGAGCAGCGCCTTGCTTGCCCAGCCCCCAGCCAGGAGCCCGCCTTGGAGGACTGGAACATTTTGCTGTGCTACGCATGCCCAGGAAAGCGTGTGCAATCACCAGAACTGTTGACTTAGTAGTCAGAAGCTCATCACAGCAAGCAGACAAGTCCCAACAGACAAAGTCGACAAAAGCCGAGGATCAGCTGTACTGTTTCAGTGAGCTGTAACATAGGATAAAAGAATCTCGCCGGGCGTGGTGGCACACACCTTTAATCCTAGCACTTGGGAGGCAGAGGCAGGCGGATCTTTGTGAGTTCAAAGCCAGCCTGGTCTACAGAGTGAGTTCCAGGACAACAGCTGGGGTTACAGAGAGACCCTGTCTCGAAAAAGACCAAAAAAAAAAAAAAAAAGAATCTCAAGAGTAAATTACAGGGTGCGGGGGCGGGTCAGGGGCGGGGAGGAAGGTTCCCTTGGTAAAGCACTGGCAGAGACAGGAGGCCTAACCCTGGAACTTCAGGACGGGAAGAGACCTTGTCTCAAAGTAGGTGGACTGCATTTCCGAGGGTGACACCTGAGGATGTCCTCTCTTCACAAGCACATGCACATACATATATACATGCACATACACATACATGAACACATGTGCACAAACATGTAAAAACTACATATTATTAATTTGGCTTTGTCCTAATATAATTTAACTTATTTGTCCTTGAGTTTACCTGCCTATGCTACTTCATAGCTCAACTTTTATTTTTTGTATTTATTTATTTTGTTTGTTGGGGGGGGTCATGTGTGTGATGGCACATGTTTGGAAGTCAGAGGTAACTGAAGGAGTCAGTTCTTTCCTTCCACTATGTGGGTTCTAGGGACCAAACCCAGGTTGTCAGGCTTGGCAGCAAGTGCCTTTACCTACTGAAGCATCTCACTGACCATCCATTTCTCTTTAATGTCAGCCTATCTTATTTTGATGAGATCTAAAAATCTCCATCTCAGGGCTGGAGAGATGGCTCAGCGATTAAGAGCACTGGCTGCTCTTGCAGCAGACCCAGGTTTGATTCCTAGCACCCACACGGCAGCTCACAACCATCTGTAACTCCAGTTCTAGGGGATTTGATGCCTTCTTCTGACCCCCAAGGGCACTGCACAACACAGGTGCACTTACACACATGTAGACAAAACACTCATACACATATAAAAAAAATAAACTATCCATCTCGATATTACTCCCTGAGCTTTGAAGAAGCTTCTCCAAACTTCTTGGAACCTTCAAATCCTTCTTGAATTTATTTCCCTATAACTTGCAAGGGGGCTCTAATTTAATGCTCTTGAGTTCCTGCAGGCCCACCTTTGACCTTAGCTCTCTTCCTCTAGCCCAGGCTGAGGGAAGGATCATTCCAGATCCATCAGCTACCTTCTTGCATAAGCTTATCAACGGAAAATGAAACTTACGTCCCAACATTATTTTATATTTTCTCCTGTTATTCTTTCTCATTTCCTTTTTGAGACTGTTGTAAACTTGAAAATTCCTGGCTACTGCCTGGGATCCTTTACATATATTAGGAAATAATTGGTGAATAATAAAATAGCTTTCCCTAAATATTACAGAAATAAAGATTCAGGAAAAGGAAAGGATTAAGTTCTCAAGGAAGAGCAAAAGCCTAATTTTATTCTGTTTTAATATCACCTATTTTCACCTGTTAATTTGCGAATCTTGAAGTCAGGATTATCAAATAAGAAAAGCCATCTCTGTTAGAACTCTGGGCCTAGAGAAGGGGATGGTTCTGCCTTTATTTTAATCCCCTTTTGGGCATTAGTCTTCAGCTATAGAGATAACAAATATTACATTCCTGCTTTCCCTGCATTTATAAACAGCTGTTGCTTCTGTTTATGGTTAGAAATCTCTTTGTCTGACTATATCATGGTATACTATTCCTTGGAGTAACTTAGTAGACATTGTTGACAAAAAAAAAGCATAGTAGAGTTCCAGGAAGATAGATGCTTTATGAAAGTTCTGTCATAAGCATGTTAATACCTTCTATAACATGTTAACTGTTGGTGTTGGTCTCTACATAGAGTGGTGAGGGACTTTTGATTAAGTACTTTGAGGGAGCCAACTTTGTTGGTATACACAAAGTTAAAAGGCTTTGTCTCCTGGGATATGTATGGCGTTTAATATGGGTATGCAACCTGTTGTCTCTAGAAGGCTGAAGTCAGCAAGCAAATGCACTAACCTCAGAACCGTTTGCAGCGACACTATGCAGGAGAGTACAGACAAAGACATAGATTTAAGAAATACTGCTCTGGAACATGATCTACCTGTGAGCTTAGCAATTCAATTGACGGAATGAATATTTAATGGCTGACTGAGAGGAGCCACATCTAATTGTCTAATTGCTGTTAATGTTCTGGAGTTGGATCTTCAGAGTAAGGGCCGTCTTACCAGAGTATCTTGAAACCTGTCAAGCAGTTGAGGTTTTGCTTACCTACTTCATTAAACTGTACCTTGAGTGTAGCCAGTATGGTGAGCTCAGGATCACTGTAAGAACACTCCAGGTCAGGACCCATGTCGGCCCTCGAACTTAACAGTTTCTTAGAAAAGTTTCTTTCAGATTAACTAATATTAAAGACAAACACTGCTCGGTGAAAAGATAGCCTACTAATGACTCTAAACTGAGAGAAAGATGCAGGACAGTTATGGCAGAATGCATGATCTGGGATGGGGTGGGGGTGGGGGGGGAGGGAAAGGGAAATAAGCCTGAACTGAATTGGAAAAATGTATGAAATGCACAAAGCATCAATAAAAACTAATTTAAAAAAAAAAAAAAAGAATAAGTCACTGTGGGTGTGTCTTGAAAAGATGAAAAAAAAAAAAAAAAGAAAAACAGTTTTTAAGAGAGCAAAAGTTCACGTTAATGAATATCTTTGAAAAAAATGACTCTGACTGATCATATCCTCATCTCAGAGTTTGCTAAAGCCAGTTTAGGGCTCCCTGGGGCCTTCTGACCTGTGACTGTCCAGGATCATAAGGGGCTGAAAACAGGCTCCTCCCACCCATCCGTGAGTGTTGGCCATTTACATGAGCCCTACGTGACTCCCATGAGGTGACTCCCTGATTCCTGTCTCCCTCTGAGCCCCTTCCTTTGTATCTCTCCTCCTTCCTCAGACCCTTCCCCAAGCCCATTCTGTGTTCCTGTCTTAGAAGCCTCATCAGTGCACTTATTGGACTAGAAGGTGAATCAGAAGGGCCCAGAATGAGTCATTGACTTGTGCTTCTTTTAATTAGAAATAAGTAATTTCTCAAGTTTTCAATTAATAAGTATGATTTGAGACCATTTGGGATAGTTAGATTTCCCAGAAAAAAAATGAAGTGGTTTTATATACTTATTAAATAATTTTAAAATATAACAACAAAAATTTCTGAGAATTTAAAATCTTAACCAATTCTACATTTCAGGGAAAATGGTCTTTTCTCTTTGTATTCTTAGTTATGTGCAGTGGATGTTCAACTGAGTCATAGTTGACTAATCCACTGATTGTGTACTCCTTACATAGGAGAGACCTGCTAGATGCAAGTCAGTGGCCCAAACTAGGACCGACGAAAGCTCTGTTCTTGTTAGCTATTGTTTCCTCCAGAATTCAATAAAGTTCTATTAGAATCATTTATGAGAATCTTTCCTCAGTGTTTCATATTCAGGATTTTGCTCTTCTAGTTTCTTTATGATACCTACAAGAAAAAGGCAAGCTTCTTATATATCAGTTCTCTTGTTAAGAAATAGTGCTGATTATTGGTGATTCCTTTCTTTTTTTAACTGGCTTTTTTTTTTTTTAACTGTTGCCGTTGTTGTTGTTGTTGTTGCTGTTTGTAGTATCTCAATATGCTTTAACAGAAAAGGACTTTCCACATAAGGCAGATGGTGTGAAGAGGTCCAGAATGCAAGCTCAGGGTGACAGCCCAGCATTTCCATGCAGCAGAGAAAACCAAACATGCCAGTCATCTGTCTGCCCCCAACTCTCTTTGAACAGGCAGAAAAATCCAGATCTTTGTTTCAAGTGCAAAGCTCTGCTGCTGGGCCAACTTTGTCCAGTTCCCAAGCATATTATCTGTGCTCAGTGACCTGGAAAAAAAGAGGCCCATTATATCTGAAAAATGTTAATGTTTCAACACAGGAAAGACAGTGCGCTACAAACCACACAGCTCATCTTTCCTTTGTGTTGGATTTGGTTTCTGAATTCCTTCCTGGGAAAGAGTTCCACTGTCATTTTTCTCTTGCCAGCTAAGTAGATAACATCTTTACATCCCCTAGCCTCTTTGCCTTCCCTTCTACAGTTTCCAGCAAAACACCCAATGCCTTGTATTATGGTATCTTGTGTGCTAGACAGACTTGGGAACTCTGCCCTAGGTTGGAAGCTGGAAGCAAGACATGGGAAGGAGGCTGTGATTGATCTGCTGTAGGGCTTGGTGCCGGGAGCTCCTGAAAGCATCTGTGGTTTATGATGAGATATAAGCCAAAAATATTCTTTTATCCCCAAGACATTGCTGTGTTCCAGTCACAGGTCACTCATTCATTCACAAAGGGTGCATTAGCCCCCAGGAGCTGTGATGGCTCTATCAAGGATTCTAGGCACCTGTTGTTTTCCTTGGTACTAAATAGACCCTCAGGGATGTCAGTGAATGGATATCCTATGCTTTGCTCATCACAGTTTCTCAAGAAGAAAAAATAAAGTTGCTGACATGATTCCTATTCAAATTGTATGTGAAAGACTGGAAAGAAAATCAAGCGACTAACTTGACTCATACAAATGTGATGTTTGTCTCCTGGGCAAAATCCAAGACCCGTGTGCCCGCCCCCCCTCCTCTCCCCCCATCCTCTCCCAGATGAAAGCGCATTCCTTTCAGAATAACAAATCTTGAGGGATTCCTGTTGAGTGTCAGCATTTACTGAATATGTGGTGTCTGAAACAGGAACTACACCATCACACATTCCGAGTATGATAAGCTCAAGCATCACTATGTTTTGCTGAACGTGGACTATGGCTAGGTGAAGGATAGTGCCCAAGCTGGGCTGGACCCTCGATGGCACTTGCAAGATTCTCCTCATCTGTAGTTTAGATGTCTGGGATCTTGCTCTCTCTCTGTGTCATTTGTTTGCTGGTGTGGTGATTTCTGCTCTTTATCACCTAGATGTGTTGGAAAGAGCAGCCTTAGTAAAAAGAAAATTATGTGCATATTGCTGTGTGTTGCTGATTAGATAGTCCAGGCTGACCTTCACATTCTGTACAACTCCACCCCCAGCCACCGAAGAACAAGAACAGACATCAGTGCATAAAGCTTGCTTTGTGGTGACTCCAGGTGCTGCCTGCATCATCTTATCTTCAGGGCAGCAACAAGCCAGTGTGTGACATTCCATAGAAATGCTGCCGTGATGGGCACCAGCTGTTTCCACAGCACAAAGCCTCTGTGTACACATGCCCTTGGCATCCTCTCATTGAAAGTTATCCTCTGGGTCATTAATCCTACTAGTAACTTGGCAATTTCTAGCCCGGAAGCAAGCAAACATTTCTCTCTCTGTTTGTGCCATCAGGTGCCATCAATGCTTAATGTTTCCAACGTTTGAACTTTCAAACATGACTATCATTTACAGTCTCTCTATGCATTGCTTCTCTCCCTTTATAAACAACCAGATGTTTAAATTTTTCAAATGCATAGCTTGTATTGGATACTTATTTTCAAATGTACTCATTGAATTTATTTTCTGAGTGTACTGTAGTCACACTGTATTTCAAATTCTATTACATTTTTTGTTTTAAAACTTATTTTATTCTTGGATAATTTCACTCACACATACTATGTATTTTGATCATATTCACTCCCCAACCCTCCCCCAACTCCTCCAGATCCACCCCCAGCCCCTCCCACTGAGTCCATTTGTGCTGCCCATAAACTCTTGGGTTGACCTATGAAGGGATCTATACCCTTGGGGAGGACTGGAGAGAAAAGGTATCTTATGGACATTTGGAAAATTAACTGACTTCATCAATTATCAGTAGCTCATGGGCTATTCCTCCCTCCAAGCTGGAATGCAGGTTGGCTTCATCTTGTTTAGGTCTTGTATATGCAGTCATAGCCACTTTGAGTTTGTGAATGCCAGGTGACATTGTTTTACTCCAGTCCTCCCTGATCTCTAGCTCTTAGAAGCTTTCCACCTGCTTTTCTGATATGCTCTCTGAGCCTTAGTGGGGAAGCCATATAAGATGTCTCATTTGCGGGGGCTGGAGAGATGGCCTAGCGGTTAAGAGCGCCGACCGCTCTTACAGAGGACCCGGGTTCGATCCCCAGCACCCACAGGGCGGCCGAGAATCGCCTAAAACTCCAATTCCAGGAGAACTCCAGTTCCAGGGGAATCCGACACCCTCTTCTGACCTCCGCAGCATTGCACGACACGGATGCACAAACCTGCATACAGACAGTACATTCATACACATACAGAAATAAATAAAATAAAATTAAAAAAAAAAAGATGTCTCATTTGTGACTGAGTATTTCATAGAAACTTATTCCTTATACTTTAGCAGTATTAACTGCTGTCCACTGTACAATGAAACTCTTCTGATGAGGTCTGAGAACTTCCTTAATCTATGAGTACAGAGATTTAGAGGGCATTTTGACATTATGTTCCTTTAGCAAAATAATAGTGGTAGATTCTCCTTTGGAGCATATGAACTCCCCAACCATGGCTTCTTGGTCAGATTTATAGTATCAGGCATGTGTTTCCTCCTGGGGAGTGGGCATTAAATCCAAGTAGAAAGCTGCTGGTACCCCATATTTATGCCACTATCGTACCTATGTACATATATCACTGCTATGGTCATTATTGTAACTCGCAAAGTTCACAACTGGGTAGGACTGTTGCTGACCTTCCTTCTGGTGCTGTGAAAGCTGACCAGCAGGGAAGAAGCTTCAGAGGTACCAACTTAATTTCTCCATGTTCTCTGACCAGTGTGTATTGTATCTTCAGCAATCAAGTCTTTACTATCCAGTTCTGGTGACCAGCCAGCAGCAATGGCAATAGAATAGTCTGTATTGTTTTAGGGGTCTCTGGGATACTGTTGACCAAACAAGTGGAAGGGAGGTATCTCAACCCTAGCATAGGGCTTTTGTCTGGTAACCTACACTTTCTGGGATAAGCATCATTTTCTGTATAGGGTAACTCCAACTAAACTGTTTTCTTTCTTTTTTTTCTCTTGGGTTTTTGAAACAAAGTCTCCCTGTAGGCCCAGGTTGCCTACAACTTCCTATATAGATCAGGCTGGCCTCAATCTCACAGAGGCCTGCCTTCCTCTGCCTCCAGAGTGCTGGGACTAAAGGTATGCAATACCATACCTGGCAATCAGAGGTGTGGTGTGTGTATGTGTGTGTGTGTGTGTGTGTGTGTGTGTGTGTGTTTATGATGTTGCTAAAATAGTAAACTTCCATATAGATTTTTCAAACATCCTTAGTGTTAGTTATCCCTCCCACCTTCCCCTCCCATCTGTCTCCCTACTTACTGACAGAGAATTGCTTACCAAAGTTACATTTAATTACCCTACTGAAAATAAAGTTAGGGGCTGGAAGGATGGGTCAGCAGTTAAGAGCACTGGTTGCTCCTCCAGAGAATCTGGGCTCCATTCCCAGTGCTCACTGGTTCCAGGGGATCCAATGCCCTCTTCTGGCCTCTATGGGCATCAAACACTGTGGTATGTGGTATACTTACATACGTGCAGACAAAACACTCATATGCACAAAATAAACATAAATAGAAAAACAAAGCTGAACACTATATTTTAATAATTTTACTCAAAGTGAGCCATTGGATTAGAAATGAAAGTCCAGAATATACTCGTTCATATTAATCATTGTCTCTCCGTCTCCATGGGGATCCAGTCCAGGAAGTTCTGTGGAAAACAGGTCCCTTATATAAAATATATAATATATATAAAATATAAATATTTTATATTTTATAAATATAAAATAAAAATATTTTATATAAAATATAAAATTGTTTAGTAGTTGCCTGTAAACTGAGCACATCCTTCATAAACTCTAAATTGTCTCTGGATTCCATATAATATCTAATACATTGTAGAGTTCTGTTGTTTGAGGAAGAGTACCAAGGAAAGCTCTGTACATATTTACTATAGATGCTGAGCCCCCCCCCCCCAAGCACAGAGGGATTGCTAGATGTGGTAATTTTTGGAGCTGCCTCAAAGGAGATTTTGCTGTTAGGGCAGTGAAAATGCTTAAAGAACCATCATTATTCAGAGCCCTGGGAGTTCAATGATCAAGAACCTTGTTTGGCTCTGATTAGTGTTGTCATGGTCACTCCCAATAGGTCAGTCTTATGAGCTTCTTTACCTGGTTCCTGGCAACATATGAGACCGCTGCTCTGATTCTTCTTTCTTTCTCATGTTGCTTTCATCTTGGGCTATCTGGTTCCTCCTAATAAGGCAGTCTATAAATAGCACAGCAAGGTAGGAGAGTGTTCAGGCAAACCAGTCAGTGATTTCTGTTGAAAACAAATGGGGAGAAAGTCACCTTCTTCATCCTACTGGGCAAATGATAGAAAATAGTTTCAGAAGCTTTCTGAGAACCAGGAAGGCATCCATTTCACAGGGCCTCACCCAGTAGGAATATACTGCCCTTCTGAAAGTATTGGGTCTGCTGCCCAGGTGAGGCCACCCTCATCTTCCCGTGCACTGCTTTTTTTTTAATTAATTAATTAATTTTTAAAGAATTCACAATATAAGAGCACAGTTGTTTTCAGATCACATTAACATTGCTCTGTTTGCCCTACAACTAGGTAATTGGCACTAGCATCCACAGATGAGGGATACCATTCATCGTTTGCTTTTCTGGGACTGTGTTACTTCACTTAGCATGATATCTTCTAGTTCCATCCATTTACCTGCAAAGTTCATGATGTCATCTTTCTTTACTGCTGCATGGAATTCCATTGTGTAGATGTACCACATTTTCTCTATCCACTCTTCAGTTGAGGGGCACTTTGGGGTTGGTTCCAACTCCTTGCTATTGTGAACAGAGCTGCAATAAACATGGCTGTGCATGTATCTCTGCAGTAAGATGAGTCTTGTGGATATATACCCAGGATTTGTATGACTCAGTCAGGTGGAAAGCTCATGTGAGTCTTCCAAGGGTTCTCCACACTGCTTTCCATAGTGGCTGTATGAGTTTACATTCCCACCAGCAATGGATGAGTGTTCCCCTTTCCCCACAACCTCTCCAGCACTTGGTATCATTTGTTTTTTTGATCCTAGCCAGTCTTATCAGAGTGAAATATCTTAAAGTGGTTTTAATTTGTATTTCCTTAATTATTAGTGACATTGAACACTTTTTAAGATGTTTCTCAGCCATCTCTAACTCCTCACTTATGAAGTCTCTGTTCAGCTCTTTGCTCCATCTTTTGAGTGGATCATTTGTTTTCTTTCTTGTTTTTTGAGTAGTTTATATATTCTGGATATTAATGCTCTGTCAGATGTATCTATGGTGAAGGTTTCCTCCCACTCTGTGGGTTTTCTCTTCACTTCCTTGATTGTTTCTTTTGATATACAGAAGCTTTTCAGTTTAATGAGGTCCCATTTGTCAATTGTCAATCTTATTTCTTGTGCATCTGCTGTCTGATTTAGGAAGTCTTTTCCTACGCCTATGTCTTGAAGGTTGCTGCCAACTTTTTCTTCTATCACCTTCAGAGTTAGTTTGGGGTTTCACACTGAGGTCTTTGACCCATCTAGAGTTGACTTTTGTACAGGGAAAGAGGTAGGGGTTTCATTTTATTCTTCAACAAGTGGTAATCCAGTTTTGCCAACAACACTTGCTGAAGATGCTGTCTTTCTTCCATTGTGTCTTCTTGGTCCCCTTGTCAAATATGAGGTGGCTGAAATTGTATGTCCTCAAGTTTGGATCTTCAGTTTTGTTCCATTGGTCAACAGATCTGCTTTGTGCCAGTACAAAGCTGTTTTTGTGACTATAGCCCTATTTAGTTTGAAGTCTGGTATAGAGATACCCCCTGTATTGCTCTTTTCGCTCAGGGTTGCTTTGGCTATTTGGGGTCTTTTGTTTTTCCATATGAAATCAAGGACTTTTTTCCAAGCCTGTGAAGAAATTCTTGGGGATTTTAATTGGGATTGCACTGAATCTGTACAATAGTTTGGGTAGAATGGACATTTTTACTACATTAATTTTCCCAATCCATGAGCATGGGCGGTCTTTCCATCTTCTGATGTCTTCAATTTCCTTCTTCAGGGGTTTAAAATTTTTTGTAGAGATCTTTGGTGTCTCTGGTTAGGTTTGTTCCTAGGTATTTTATTGTTTTTGAGGCTATTGTGAGTGGGAAGGTCTCCTTGTATTCCTTCTTCAGTTGCTTGTTGTTGGTGTAAAGAAAGGCTACTGATTTAACTGTTAATTTTGTATCCTGCCACTTTACTGAAACTCTTAATCATTTTTCTGGTGGAGTTTTTAGCATCTGTTAGGTAAACAATTTTATCATCAGCAAAAAGGGATAGCTTGACTTCCTCTTTTCCAATTAGAACTCCTTTATTTTCCTTTTCTTGCCTTACTGCCCTAGCGAGTGTTTCAAGCACTGTATTGAAGAAGAGTGGTGACAGGGGGCAGCCTTGCCAAGTTCCTACCTTTAAGGGGACTGCTTCTGTCTTTTCTCCATTCAGGATGGTGTTGGCTGTGGGTTTCCTGTATATGGCTTTGATTACATTGAGGAATGATCCTTCCAATCCAATTCCCTCTAGGACTTTAAGCATGAAGGGATGCTGGATTTTGTCAAAGGCTACTTCTGTGTCAATTGAGATGGTTGTGTGGTTTTTGTCCTTCAGTCCATTTATGCATTTGATGATATTTATTGATTTTCATATGTTGAACCATCCCTCCATCTCTGGTATGAATCCAACTTGGTCATGATGGATGATCTTCTTGATCTGGGTCTGTATGCAGTTTGCAAGTATTTTGTTGAGAATTTTTGCATCTGTGTTCATTAGGGAGATGGGTCTATAGTTCTCCCTTTTGTTGTGTCTTTACCTGGTTTGGGCATTAGAGTGAAGCTGGCTTCATAGAAGGAATTTGGGAGAATTCCCTCTGTTTGTATCCTTCTGGACAATTTTAGTAATAATGGTTGTAAGTCTTTTTGAAATGTTTTATAGAATTCTGTCTTGAAACCATCTGGGCCTGGGCTTTTTTTAGTTGGGAGGTTTCTTATTACAGCATCAATTTCTTCATATATTATGGGTCTGTTTAAGCTGTCAATCTCTTCTTGGTTAAGCTTTGGTGACTCCCAGATTTCAGATATTCATCACTTTCTCCTAGGTTTTCAAACTTAGTAGAGTATAGGTTTTTGAAGTATTCCCGAATGATTGTCTGGATCTTTTCATTGTCTGTTGTGATATTTCCCCTTTCATCACAGATTCTATTAATTTGGAGTTTTTCTTTCTTTCTTTCTTTCTTTCTTTCTTTCTTTCTATCTTTCTTTTGGTTAACTGGGCTAGAGGTCTATCTATCTTGTTTATTCTCTCAAAGAACCAACTTTTGGATTCATTGATTTTTTTTTGTATTGTTTTCTTTGTTTCTATTTCATTGATTTCTACTCTGATTTTTGTTATTTCTTCCTGTCTGTTTATGGTTCATTTATTGTTGTCTCTCAACTGTTTTTAGCCACAGTGTTATATCATTCACTTGTTCTTTCTGTTTTTCTAATGTAGGCACCCAGGGCTATAAACTTACCTCTTAGGACTGCTTTTAAAGTATCCCATAGGTTTTGTTGTGTTGTATTATCATTGTCATTCAGTTCCAGGAATGCTTTTATTTCTTTCTTTATCTCTTCCTTGACCCATTCATTATTCAGGAGTGTGTTGTTCAGTCTCCATGTGTTCTTGTAGATAGTAGGGCTTATCCTGGTGTTGATGTTGAGCTTTATTGCACTGTGGTCTGATAGAATGCATGAAATTATTTCAATCTTTTTGTTTTTGTTGAGGTTTTTTTTCTGTGTCCCAGTATGTGGTCAGTTTTGTAGAATGTTCTGTGGGGTGCTGAGTAGAAAGTGTATTCTCTATTATTTGGGTGGAATATTCGGTAGATGTCTGTGAGGTCCATTTGGTGTATCGTATCATTCAGTTCAGATGGCCCTGCTTTCCTTGTTCCCATCCTCATCTTCTTGTGCACTGCCCGTCAGTCCCATGAACCAGAAATAAAAGATTGTATTGACAGCCGGGTGTGGTGGTGCACACCTTTAATCCTAGCACTTGGGAGGCAGAGGCAGGAGGATCTTTGTGAGTTCAAGGCCAGCCTGGTCTACAGAGTGAGTTCCAGGACAGCTGGGGCTACAGGGAGACCTTGTCTCAAAAAGACCAAAAAAAAAAAAAAAAAAAGATTGTATTGGACCATCACCATGATTTAAAGTGAAATCAGAAGTATTGCCCTCAAGGTATATGGAGTTCTGTTCTTATACTCCATGTAGATAATGTAAGCTATAATGCTGCAATAGTATCATTTGGTCCATTCTCATCAGATACTTTTATCTCACAACAGGCTGATGGATTCATTCATTTTTCAAACATGAGAATGTTTGAAACTTTTGCAAGCTTGTTCCTAATAAGTATATGTATATTGAAAAATCAAAGTGTTCCTAGTCTAGAGAAGACAGACATACAAATAAGCAAGTTACCCAAAGGTGGATTCATTCTTGTGCCTAAGCATCTGTGGGAACAAGAGAGTAAGTGCTCAGCCCCTCTGAGGAGCAAGGTAGGAAGAGCTTTGTAGATGACAAGATTTACTTGAGTCCTACATGACAATAGATTCATGAGAAGCTAGGGTAGGAGACCAGAAGGGCAGCCAAGGCTAAAGGAGGTTCACAGAAAAACCAGCGAATGAGGCCATGCAAGTAGCTCTGAGAGTGGCCAGTGGTTCTGGGCTCACATTAGGATGGAGAAGGAGGAAAGTAAGGACAGAATGGATAGGCACTCAGAGGACCACTGGACATTTAGACAGGTCCGTGGGCAGTGGAGGATAGCTGAAGGATATGATCAGATTGGCTCACCAAAAAACAAACCTCTCCTAATCCTGTTTTATGAAATGAACAGTAACTGTAACACTCCCTTCAGCAATAGCAAATCATCTTTAAGGTCACAGGGTAGTGATGGGTTCACTATCGGCAATGCTAATTTGTGTCCCTCTATAAAAAGTATTGTCTTCCTCTGTGAGTTTTGGTTTGTCCTGTTTCTTTCCTTTCTTCTTTCTCTATCCATAACATAATCTCAGTCTTCCAATCTTTTCACTGGGCCACATTATCCCTATTCCTGCAGTTCAAGTTTCATGTAGATCATATATTGCCGGTTATGCAAATATTTCCCTAAAAGGTTGTCATTTGAACCTTCTTCATTCCCAGCAATGGTTCAAAGTCAAGAGACTAGTTCAATCCAAAATTTATAAGCAGTTTTTCGTGTCTTCTGGTGCATTTCAAATCAGTAGAAATCGAGGAAATCCAGGACAGTTTTTTAAACACATGTGCTTCTAAGCTTCTAAGCTGCTTGGTGAGAAGTTAAGCACATAAATACCCAGACAAAGACTATTCTCATGACTCGCTTGGTATGCAGCACTTATCAGGGATGTTAGTCAAGCAAAGAGATCCCTAGAACTCAACAAGCTTCAGAAATGGAAGTAAATATGTTTTGCTTTGTCTTGAACTGTTGATTATCTGTAGCATAATGACAACTATAGAGACTGGGACCCTGTTGTAATTTGCCCATCTAGACTTCCTTGAACTTCAAATGCCCTGAGTGTCCAGTGAACTGGTAGAGGACAATAAAGAGAATTTTTCCTATGTTTCAGGATACTTTAGGAACCGTTATTTCTTTAATCTTTTGAGGCATTAGCATACTGCGTTTCTGCTTTCTACTAAATCAAATCACTTCCTTCTCCCAGTTGGGAACATCTAACTACAGATTTTACCGTTTATAAATATTGGCCTTTGGGAAAATAATTTTTTTCTCAAATCTGTACAATTTATAACCACTGTCCAGTTTAATCAAAGATCTCCAAGTAGAATTATTAAGAAATCAGGGTCTACCTCTAACTCCTATATACTTTTGTGATCTTCAGTTTTCTTACCTATCAAAAAGATTTCCCATCAACTATGCTCTGTATCCAGCTGTCCTATGATAGTGGGCATTTCTTTGCACCATAATGATGAATAGAAAACTGTTGTAAACTAGCATTTTTTTCCATAAGGGATAAACCTCCTGGTTTAAGCATTTCTTCCCACAAATCTCATCATTATTATTTTTATTATAATCTTACCCAACTTTGAATGCACAAAGCTAAAGTAATGACTGGGATGGTGAGATGGGCCCACGGGAACAATAATGGCATGAATGTTATGGGAGTAACTAATCACTTTATGGCTGGATTTAAAGCCAGCTCCACAAGACAGAACTCAGCCCTGGTACTACTTACTACCCAGAACCCTGTGACTTATTAGGTCACTGATGCACTAAATGGATTCAGTGGTTTTATTTTTTAAAGAGAGAGAGCACATAATGTTAGGAGGGAGTAGAGAGGGCAGAGGGAGCTGAAGGGGAGGGAATAGAGGTTGATTTGATCAAAACACATATGCATGTATGAGGTTCTCAATAAAAATAAATCTGTTGAATTCAGCTAAAGAGGGATATACGATGAATAGGCCAGATTTACTAATAAATGTTCAAACACCTTACTGCACAGTGAACATCTGTTGTCATAAATGTGCTGAGTTTTGTTTTTTCTTGTTGAGGGTGCTCATCTTTCTCTGTTCGAATGCTGGTTCATGCTCTTTGTGTAGTAATTCATGTACATTCACTTCTGGATTCTTCTGTCTCCCAACATCTGCTTCTTTGTTCCCTATGACTTCCTGTGTCTCATAAAAGAAATAGAAGACCTACTTAAGGCAATTACTGTGTATATCTAGGACCAGGACTTCATCTAGTCCTGATCTATGCTCAAGCTTTGATCATTGGTTTCAGTCCATTTGTAAGGGAATCTCCACTTCTCAGGAGGCTACAGAGCTGTGCTGTGTCACTGACTCTAGGAGTCCACCAGCGAATGGATGGAAACATCTTAGAAATCATTGACTGCAGTCCATAAATGGACTGTGTAGCAAAAACATTCAGAATGGCTTACACATTCATAATGGCTTACACAAAAACGTATTTTTTAAAATTTTACCATTTGGCCTCTGCCTGTTTTCTACAAAGTGGCTTTCATCCACGTTTCCATGTTTTCTTTTCTTCTTGAAACCAAGTTTAAGGAACTTTATTTTTTTTCTATTTCCTTAGGAGTTAATTGGATTTTTATTGGCTTATATTTGGATGTATTTGTAGGATATAGTATGGTAATTTGTAGCATCTAGATAATGTACAATACAATGATTAACTTAGGGTAATTAGCATTTCCTTGTTTTTAAATGTTTGTCATTTCTTTGTGTGGGAAACTTTGAACTCTCCTAGTTGGTTATAAACTATATAATAAATCACTGCACACTACAGTCACTTTCCTGCAGAACTATTTCTCCCATGTAACTATATCCCAGCTCCTATATTCTGAAACTCTAAGGATCCTATGACCTATCAAATATTCAGAATATTTATAGTCTTCTTCCAATTCCCCCATGTCCTTCCCCACCCCTTCACAGTTTCTTGTCCTTATCTCTGATTATTATTGTTACATATACATATATTTATAAACATATATATGTATATATGTATATATACTGCACTGAGTCCATTTAGCACTGCTGGTGTGTACCTGTGTTTAGGGCTGCCCACTTAGGATTAGACAACCACTCAGAGAGCTAGTCCCTGGAGAAAACTGATCCTCCCTCCCTCAGTATCTATTGAGTGCCTGTAACTCTTCTTCTTGAGGGGCAACCCTGTGAAATTTCCATTATCCACTTTGGCATATTAACTGGTTTTGTCATTATTCGAATCTCGTTAGACTACCATTCTGTGGCAGTGTCATTGGTGGAACTTCCCTACCATGTTTAGAATGTATTAACCACCAGCAGGTGTCTTGTCCCTCTGCCTCCTGCATTCTTTCTGCCTCCTCTTCCACCATTCTCCCTGAGCCTAGGTGTAGAGGTTGCATTGTAGATGTATCACTTAGGACTGAGAACCTCATAGTCACTTATTCTCCATGTTTTGACCACTTGTGGAACTTTGTGATAGTCTTCATCTGTTAAAAAAAGCTTCTTTGGTAAGTGACGAGAGGTAAACTTGTCTGTAAATGTGTATTTAGAGTATAGTAAGAAATTACATTAGTCTAGGGAAGTGAAAGAAGTAGGTCCTACTCTAGGGTGTATGACCTCTACAGACATGAATACTTTTCCATGTTTATAGCACCACACATAAGTTCCCTTCTATTGGGAATTTATGGGCTTTATATCTAATTAGACATCTGTTGATTACCCCCAAGATGAAAGTGCCACTATTACACCAATAGAGATCATTTGCTAGCTGATCAGTGATTCATAGGCTTTACAGCCAGGCAAAAATATTGATTGGCTTTCTTCTTGGCAGCCTACATAGTACTTTCTGATACTATGAGAGCTAGTCTTTGAAGAGACTTTCAGGTCAGTTCCACCTTAATTTCTCCAAGTCCTGTGTTTGTAGAATGTCATGCTTTCAGCAATAGGGTCTTACCTTCACATCTGGGAGGCAATCAAGAGTTGTGGGAATAGTCAAATTTATTCGGGAAGTCTCTTGGACAACCCTACCAACAACTCAAAGGAAGGTTTCCCTTACTTGGCGCTGTGATTTTGCTATATAGCCTCCAGCTAAATACATGCACTTACATATAAAGTATACATGTATTTTTCAGCAAGCTTATGATATAATACATCTCCCTTTGACTTTTCACACCATCTAAGCATTATGTATTCTCTCTCTCCCGTATATCTCTCCTTTGTCTCTCTCTGGTCAAAGTACCACTCATTTTCCCCATTTCTTTCTTGGTAACATCTGTGTCCTACTATCCCTTTCTCTTTCAAGCTCTTTCTTTCCCTCTCTCTGCATGGTTCCTTTCCATTTTCCTGGCTCCTGAACTTACTTCAGTCTATATACTGACATCTAAGGATCTTGAGCTGGGATCCACAAAGGAGCAAGAATATGAGTTGCTTATTTCCTGAGTCTGTGTTCCTTTACTTAGAATAGCCACTTCGAGATCCATACATTTACCTACAAATTTGGGTCTCATTTGCTTGCTTGGTTTTGTTTGGTGTTTTTTTGATGATGGTAAATTTTTTTAATTTTCATTTTTTATGATGCTTTGTGTATTTCAGACAATCATTTCCAATTCATTCAGGCATATTACCCTTTCCTTCCCCTTCCCCCACCCCACCCACCCCATCCCAGATCATGCATTCTGCCATAACTTTCCTGCATCTTTCTCGTTTTTTTTTTCATTTTTAACAATAAGTGATAATTTTGAGTACAAGATCCTTCACGTAAAACCATTTGAGCAGCAGTTGTGCCAATCCCACCCCACAGCTCATGGGTCCACCCTCCAGCAGGGGGGGTTGTATGTTCAATCAAGTTGATCAAGAGTGTCCAGACTATATTGTTGTGTTTCACCATTCACCCCATCACAGGCCTTACGTCTACCATGCCCCCTCTTCCACAGATTTTTTCCTAGGCTTAGAAAAAGGGCACAGGTGGATGAGAAGCAAAACAGTCTACTTTTTTTGGAGCTGTTGTTTTGGACTCTGGTCATTCTGGCTGTTTCCTTTCAGGGGCTGACAGTTTTTCCAGGAATAACTTTCATTTCTAATGAAGCACATGCAATAGATATATAGTATTTAAACAGTATAATTGTTATGGTAGGTTACTTTGGTCTAACACAGATATTTGGATGGTATTCTTAATCCCTGAATTACATTTTTTTCTTTTAAAATATGACAGGGTCTTACTGTGGCTTATAACAGCTCCTAACCATTAGAGATGTAAGCTTGTGGCAATCAGCTGTGGGTTATTTCCTCCAAGGAGAGACTATAGCCAATTAGATTTGGGATATACAGGCTATGGCTGCCATGCTTGCACACTATTTCCAGGCAGTGGAGGGTAGCTGGGCTGACAGAGGAGTCTTGCTTGATCTAAGGAGACTATATTTTGCTTTATTGGTTTAGTGGCCTTTGGTAACACTCTCTAAGTATTCCAGAGACCACTCGTACCCTTGTAAGTGTGGTTTCAATACATCTTTCCCATGTTACATCAGTCTTGAAGCAGGGCCTTATCGCCTCTCTTCTTGCAGGTATCCCAGTTTGGAGGGAAGGAGCCTTTACCTTTTGTAGGGGCTTGGATCCCTCTGCCAACATCTCCTGGAAATAACCATTGTTGATGTCAGAGCTTCCTGTATTAATATATTTTGCTTAAAGTGCATAGCTTAAAGAGCTTTAATTTATATTTGGTTATGAATAGAAATAATCCTTTTTCACAGTTCCTATGTCTATTAGTCAATTAAAGAAGGCAGTTTTTACCGGTTTTAAAGAGAATACACTATAATAGTTGTCTCAACTGTAAGTTGGAGAACGACTCTTATCATCTCATATTTCTCCTTTTCTATGGGGGGAGGAAGAAGTCTCTCTATTAAAATTTTGTGGCACCTAGAAGGTAAAGTATTAGGATCATTATAAATAGTTGTTTCAGTAGATCCACAGAGGGTTATGTTTGTAGCATCTGAGGCTTTTCTTCCTTTCAATATTTAGACGGGCCAACCTTTCTGCGGCACTTTCTGGTACATCCTACCAATGCAAAGCTGTATTCTTTCTTTCTCAGTCGTTAGTTTGGTGACATTTGACCTGTTGGAAACAGAACAATCTTTTCATAGTTGTTTTAAGATGTGAATTGCAAGGTTTTGACAAAAAGGTTTCATTATATTCTGTATCCCCCTTTTTATTTAGGTTTTTGTTTTTTTTTGCTCATGGAGTTCTTCAAAAAAGCAGTTGTATTATACATACCTATTGGGTGGAATCAGGCACAGATTTCATCAAATTCACCCATGCTGTTTTGGGTGATTGTACGTGATTAACTTGGGAAGCAAATTTAATTTTTAAGTTAAATCATCCTATAGGTGAAAGAGAATGCTGCAAGGTGATACTGTACAACAGAAAAATTATAGAGAACATTTGTATGTGCCAATCCCAAAGTTATTGTTATACAGATTTTAAGTAAAACAAATGTGGACAACAGCAATTTATATCTCCAATTAACTCAGATGCATTACTGTTTTTATCAGAGCCTTTAAACCAATGTTGTTTAATATACACATATTTACTTTTACTAAGTCCTAAAACACCATGTAACCTGTAGACAGAGTCTAGGCAAAACTGGATACTTGTTGAACTCACGTCGATTAAATATGCATTAATCGAATATACACCCGTGTCTCTCTCCCGCCCCTCCCACCCTTCCTGATTCACCTTTTCAGTCAGTTTTCTGATGCAGTCTTTCTGTTGTTGTTCTTTTAATATGCATCTGTCTCCACAAGAAATATTTATAACTGGGTTATTGGCACTAGCATCCACATAAGAGGGATACCATTTGTCGTTTGTTTTTCTGAGACTGTGTTACTTCACTTAACATAATGTCTTCTAGCTCCATCCATTTACCTGCAAAGTTCATGATGTTGTCTTTCTTTACCGCTGCATAAAATTTCATTGTGTACATGTACCACATTTTCTCTATCCACTCATCAGTTGAGGGGCATTTGGGTTGGTTCCAGCTTTTTGCTATTGTGAACAGAGCTGCAATAAATATAACTGTGCATGTATCTCTGCAGTAAGATGAGTCTTGTGGGTATATACCCAGGAGTGGAATGGAGGTCAGTTTTCTTTACCACTGACTAAAACTCCATTGTTTAAGTGTACTCAATTTGCATACCCACTCATCTGTTGAGGAACACTTAGGCTGTTTCCATTTCTTACCTATTATGTAAAAAGCAGCAATGAATGTGACTCTGTAGTAGAATATTGAGACCTTTGGGTGCATGCCGTGGAGTGGTATAAACAGATCATATAGTAGATCTATTTTTACTTATTTAAGAATTCTGCACACTGATTTCCATAATAAAGCCCGTGTGTCGAGGGTTGACTCAGGGACACTGGTCAAGAGTAATGGTTTATGACACATTTTCATTCTATCTATGCTCTATGCTCTCCTCCAACAATATCCCCAATAATATTCCCAAATCCAAACAGTATTCCCCAATTCCTGGATAGCCATAACCCAATTCCCCCTCTAATGCAGTATGATACCGTTTATGTGGCATAAAACCTTAATTATATTATAACCTCTGGAATTTTCCAGTAAAATAAATTTATGCTTACCTCTTCATAGTTTTCAGCTTCTTTTAAGGAAATTGAAAGACTTAAAATGTTTTGCTTAAGACTTCTTTCAGTGTCCCAGGCTCTCTATGTGAAAGAGAAAGAACCCTTTGATGTAAATCTTTTTTGATGTAATCCTTCTCTAATATTAATCTTATTCACTGTATGTCAATCTTTAATTACTATTAGGCCTTTAATCTGGCCACATGTGAGATTTGGGAGCAGGTACTTTGCTTCCCCAGAAATGTGACTTTGGTTCTATGATTTCAGTTTTTCTTTTCCAGTAACTTTTCCAGGCCTGTAAGGTATACTTTCAACCCCAAAGTCATCAAGATGTACTAAAAGCACATGTGACATGCCATACCCTGTGGAATCTTTATATTTGTATTATACTATCATTCATCTTAATAGTTCTATTATTATAATATATTTCTATAGTGTTTTTCATTCATAAAAGAGGTTTCTTCACCTTCGTTCATATTCTTTGTTTGCTTAAACCTAACAAAAAACCTGTGAAGAAGAGAGGACTTCATTTTTATGGATGAGAGGACTTGGGATAACAGTATTTAAATGGTTCTGTGTGACAAGGCCAGTTCTCTAAAGGCTCTGGTGTGCTCCACATGGTCTACCGAGCAAACCCCCAGCATGATATGCAGTCCTTCTCATTTGGGGAGCTTACGGTAATAACTTTATTAGCAAATGTATTATTATTGATTCAGGCATATTTATACCTAGCTATTGCAATAGTAATCCAGTTCAAGGTACTCTCCACTGAGAAAAATAGATCATCAGCTTTTTTTCAGAATATGTTCTAGACCAGTGGTGTTTTGTGCTTGTTTAAAATACCATCTTAAAAAAAAAATGCCAGGTGTGGTGGCACACGCCTTTAATCCCAGCACTTGGGAGGCAGAGGCAGGTGGATCTCTGTGAGTTCAAGGCCAGCCTGGTCTACAGAGGGAGCTCCAAGCCAGCTGGGACTAAAGGGAAACCCTGTCTCAAAAATACCAAAAAAAAAAAAAATAAATAAAATAAAATACTATCTTGCCAATGGGGAAGGGAGCATAAAGATGATTAAGATGTCGTCTATGAAATACACAAGTATTTTGCCCTGGGGGCTAATCTACAGTGCTATAGCATGTTGCTTGTGCATAACTGGGGCCACCTGCCCATCGAGGACAGCCCTTTTAACCACCAGCTACAGGAAAAAAAAAGAAATACACAAATATTCAATAAATACACACAAAAAATAAATTAAATAAGTAGCATATCATCTTAGGGGACTGGAGAGATGGCTCAGGGGTTAAGAGCATTGGCTGCTCTTTCGGAGGACCCAGGTTTGATTCCCAACACCCATGTGGCAGCCAATAACCATCTGTAACTTCAGAACCAAGGGTTCTGATGCCCTCTCTGACCTCTACAAGGATTGAACAACATGCGTTCAGGCAATACACTCATACACATAAAATAACAAATAAAATACCATGCTAGGTTGGGGATGAATAGCTTAGAAGTAAAGTACTTGCTTAGCATGTGAAAGTTCCTTGATTAATTCTTCAGCACTTCTAAAAGAGAAAATAAAAAGGGGCTGGAGAGATGGCCTAGCGGTTAAGAGTGCCGACCGCTCTTGCAGAGGACCCGGGTTCAATCCCCAGCACCCACATGGCGGCTGAGAACCGTCTGAAACTCCAATTCCAGGAGAACTCCAGTTCCAGGGGAATCTGAGACCCTCTTCTGACCTCCACGGCATTGCACGACACGGGTGCACAAACTTGCATGTAGACAGTACATTGATACACATACAGAAATGAATAAATGTCAGGTGTGGTGGCACACACCTTTAAAAAAAAAAAAAGAGAGAAAATAAAAAAATAAATCCTTAAAGTACTAGTTCTTGTAACTTATTGACAACCTTACAAAGAACTTAAGAGTTTTCTATGTTTCATTTCTATGCATGTTCAGTCATGCAAAAACTCAGTACCTGTCCTAGATGCATGTGAAGGTAAGTAGCCACTAGAACAGAAAGCCTATACTAATCATCTTTCTTCAAGTGATTTATATTCCACTATTCACAATGTTTAGAATAACAAATTTCAATTAACTTTCAGATCCCAGTGTTCACTGAGAATCAGAATAGTCAATTTAATTAAAATACTTGACCACGGGCAGAAATAAATTCTCTTAAAACTGGTATTAAGTATCCATAAATATGAGAAATTCACATAAAGACCTACAGGCTGACTTAATTAGTCAATGTATTTTTATTTTGTTTTATTTTATGGGTAGATGTCAACAGATAAATGCAAAGCTATGCATTTATCTGTTGACATCTACCCATAGGAAGACTAAAAAGAAATTCAGATGACAAAGGAAGTAGAAAATAAACAAGGCAAGAGTACAAAGAAAAGAATGAAAAGATTAAAGAATCCTCAGTGAGTTAATTGTATTAATTAAAGATTTTTTTCATCTCCAAAGCCCCAAAGATTGCAATAACCAAAACTGAAATAAGCTGAACAATGTCTTCACTGTAGTCAGCTAAAACTGTTTCCCAGAAAATACCCAAGTGCCAGATGTAAATTCACACATGACTTCAAAACTTAGGATTTGACTCCATTCAGGTAAAGGTCAAGAAGTGCTGATCTAGGAGAATTACTCCATTTCTGTGTTTTTTCACCCATTTATGAATGGCAAGTAACATGTTCTGACCATAATAGGGACTGCTGTCTGGAATGTGTTTAATACTACTAATTAATCCCACTTCTGATAGTATGCGTTGCCCTTGTACAAAAGTAAATTTTATAATCTTATGAATGATTATTTTCTTTTTTTCTTTTTTTTATTTTTTTAATTTTTTTTAAATATTTTTAAAATTTTATTTCCGTGTGTGTATGAATGTATTGTCTGCATGCAAGTCTGTGCACCCGTGACGTGCAACACCGCCGAGGTCAGAAGAGGGTGTCGGACTCCCCTGGAACTGGAGTTCTCCTGGAATTGGAGTTTCAGATGGCTCTCGGCTGCCATGTGGGTGCTGGGGATCGAACCTGGGTCCTCTGCAAGAGCGGTCGGCACTCTTAACCGCTAGGCCATCTCTCCAGCCCCATGAATGATTATTTTCTATAATCTTAAAATTTCTGGACAAAAGCTATAGAATCTTGGCAATTCGTGCTGAGCTAAAAATTCTCAAATCTTGCTTCTCATTTGTCCCTCTTTCTTTGTGATCTTGGGCAAACCACTAGAACTCTGAACCTGAATTCTCGTCTGGAACATGGAGACAAGTCTGCCTGTCTCCTAGGTTTTCATGAGGGTTAAATGAGATGACACCAAACCCAGTGTGTGGCTCATGGTAAACACCCCAGGAGGAGACAGGAAGATCAGCTAGTGGTGTACACTTATGCTTCATAGTATTTTACCTAATAGTGTAAGGGCGTGCTCCAGAGCTTTGAAAATCAAACAGTGCTTTAAGGCCTTTGACTCAAAAACAGCCTTCTCTTTTCCTCCTCCTGGTCCCATATTTCTGTTCGTCATCAACTTGCAACTCTTTTGCCTATTTTTTCCTGAGATGTAACCCTATGTGTCTAAATAGCATGGTAGAATATAAATTCCTACTTTTAAAGATTTTATGATCTATACCTTTAAATAAAAGATGGATTTTTATCTATTTTTCTCTCCAACAACCTACCTTTACCTCCTTACTCCCAATGTAGATTTAGAAAACAATTTTTAAACCACGCTTACCTTTTATAACTATAAAACGTTCCCTGCTGAGCCTAGCTGTAACACTGCTATTTTCCCGAAGAGTGTTTGGGGTTGTCCATGTAGTTTTCGCTGCTGTGTTCACCTGTTTTGCTTTTGTTTTACCACTAGCCGGGCTGCCCCATGGCCCCCAGGCCTCTCTGAGAAGTCCCTGGTTCCTGTTTCCCATTGGTCCTCTACTCCAGTCTGGAGCATCTGCTCCGGATCTGGTGCAGAGCTACCGCCACTGACGCTTCATTTGTCTGCGCTCCGGGACGTTCCCTATACTCTTTCCTGTGCCTGCTTTCCTGAGTCTCTTCACAATTTATGGAACATGTTTTCCAGTAGGTTCCCGAGAAAGGATACTTAGTTATACTTTGAGATATGTCCTGTTTTCATATTTGTTTGAAAATTACTCATCATCATAATGTCAATATACTCCCTTGATTTCTAGAGATCACTGACTTTTTAAAATAAAATAGTTTATTTATTATTATTTTATGTGGTGTGTATGAGTGTATTGCTTGCATGTATGTAAGTGCATCCATGAATGGCCACAGAGGTCAGAAGAGGGCCCCAGTAACTTCAGTTACAGATGGTTGGTAACCGCCATGTGGGTGTTGAGAATTGAACCCAAGTCCTCTGCAATAGCAGCCAGTGCTCTTAACCTCTGAGCCATCTCTCCATCCCCAAGATCACTGACCTTCTTTTTGAAACCATCTGCCCCTGCTTAGAGCCTATAAAACCTTCTATTTTGGTCTCTAGAAGTCTTCTATTCTGTCTGTTGTCATGAGTCCATTGCATCCATGGTGTTAACCCCTCAGTGGCCTCTCCAATTTGAATATTTACATTCTACAATTCTGGGATGTTTTTTCTTAAATAGTTCTTTGTTGAAATTTTTTTTCTTTGCTAAGGATAAATGTGGGACTTTGTGCATGCTAGGAAAGCACACTACTGCCAACCCTCATTCTGACTCATAATCTCTCTCTTTCTGAGTCGGGTATCTGATTCATAATCTCTCTCTCTCTCTCTCTCTCTCTCTCTCTCTCTCTCTCTCTCCTTCACACTATTTATTCTTTAATGTCTCCTCCTTGTTCTATTTACCTCTCAGATGCTGGTTATGTCATTGCCCTCCTCTATTTTGTTAATTTACTGCTGAGTTTTCCATTTCTCATGAAAGAAGCTGTCTTCATTCTGATGAGGCATTAAGATGCAAATCAGAAATTCTTTGTCCTCATGTTCTATTTATTGCCCGGTGGTCTTTTCCATGACATTTGTGAGGAGAGCCCCAAAAGCCAAGATTATCGGGTCGTTTTTTTGGTCCTCTTCAGTATTTCCAAAATAAACCTTCCAATGTCTCTCTGAAGGGGTGGTTAATGCAAATAGGCTAATGCCACCTATTTTTAGGGAAGATATTCAGCCAAACTAGCCATAATCTAGATAGTAGCTGAGAGAGCTAAAGATCCTGGGAGATTTTTCCAGTCAATGTAAGGAGCTTCACTATTTGTTCCCATTCTCATGCCCCATGTCTTTTTGAAACTGTACCTTGGAACCTGATCTAAGTGTCAATAGCTGAAAGGACTAAACTTCTGGTCTTCCCCAGGAGTGGGAGAAGGGCAGGTCCCCGGCTTTTGAAGTGGAGAAGCAAATTCGGTTGCTTCTTTGCTAGAGTATCCCACATGAGTCTAGCCCTACAACCTCATCAAGTCTCTGGCCTCCCAGATTTCCTGGGGCCGCTATTTCTAAGCCATGGAGCTCAGTGGAGGAGTTGGTTTATTTCTCAATGACTAGCACCTCCCCTTCTAGGCCATTAGCTTTGTACCTTCTCCATGGGATACGACACTTACTCCATCCATTAATTTTTCTTTTTGGAAAATACTTGCTGACTTCTTTCTGGACCTTTTCTTCTATGACCCTCTCTTTTGAGGATTATGCCTTTTTGTCGTCTTTGTTCTTTTATTATCACTTTAGGAAAATATTTGAGAAGAACCAGGAATATCATATATTTAATCCTTCATGTTTGATCAGAAGTGTTGCTAATCTCAGACACCTTCCCATTCTAGAATGGGCATAATCACAGCTTAAATAGGCAAACGGAGCACTGTGTTCCCTTTCATCTCTCATCACAAGCCCAGGAGTATATCAATGCTCTACTGAACTAAAGTATGCAGGTGACAACATTGCAATGGACCAAGAAGAGGATTTGATATAGACCTCTTTTATTACTACCACTAAAAAATATAAAATATAGTAATAATGGAAACAACACAGTTGAAAGCAAGACATGCACCCATCAATACCAATATAAACTCAAAAAGTAAAATTCCCCAATAAATAAAAGATCAGCTTTACTGGGAAAAGTCTTAGGAGACACATAATGCCTGATAATTTCCAATTTTACCTTACCTAAAAAAAAGTGTAAGTTTGAATGAAGCACATTCATCTAAAAATAAAACCAAAGGAAAAAAATTCTCATAATTCCCATTAGTCAAATTCACATTGCACCTGCTGTGTGTTAGTGGTTATGATGCTACACAGAAAATAGAAGGCAAACATCCACAGTCATTTGCAGCTGCAGCATTGCAATGATCAAGGGACAGCCCAATCCAGTTAACATGCCTTCTTAGTTCTATGGAGCATGGCACAATCTGTGCCAGATGCAATTAAAGAATGGTTCAAATGGCAGTCTGCATAGCTTTGAAGACATCCGTGGGAAATGGGCTGCTTGGTGTTCATTATGTTGCAATAGATTCGTAGTGACATTGGCTTGAAAAAAAAAAACCCACATCATCATTCTGGTCCACTTGACCAATTAAGGCATTTATACTTGTACTGCAGTCACAGGCGTATTGACAATCTTCTTCATAAAATGGCTGATGGGTACAGGAGGGAGATGCAGCTCTTTTATGGACTCTTACCATACCTCTGCTTATGCCCAAACTAAATTCTTAAGGAATGTGAGAGTATATGTTCACATAAATAATTGAAAAATAACAAACCATTCTCTTGAGCTAAGGAAGGTATTTGATCTTGATATTTGATGTTAGAAGAGCAAATGTTGAAACCCCCAAATGTCCAGATCCTTAGAAAACATATTTACCAGACACCCACATTCTCCCAACTAAATGCAGATGAGAAGAATCATAACTCCTTTAATAAAAATACATAGGTAACTGTCAGAAATCTGTTCTCTTTACAGATGTTCAGGAAACCTGCCTCGGTGGTGATTTACAAGAAGGTTTTACGTCACCAGCACCACAGCATAAATTTTACCTATTAGATTTTCATCACTCGTGCTCTTTTGAGAAACCTTCAGACTCATTTCCAGAGTGGCTGTACTGGTTTAGACCCTCACCAGCAGTGTCTAAGTGTTCCCTTTCTCCACATCCACTGCAGCATTTGTTTCATTTGTTTCCCTGATCAAGGCCATTCTGACTGGGGCAAGGTGAAATCCTTAAATAGTTTTAATTTGCATCTTCCTGGTGGCTAAGGATATTGACCATTTTATGTGTTCCCAGGCCATGTGTATTTCTTTTATGAAAACACTGTGTTTAATTTTGTAGGTTATTTTTGAATTGAGCCCTTGGTATTTCCTGTTTTCCGTTATTTGCACAATATAGGCACGACTCCTGTGCACAGCTCCCATTCCAGGGGCTGCCTCTTCTCTCATTTGATAGTGCCCTTTGCATAGTGCCTTTTAGTTTCATGAAATCCCATTTTGGGTATTTCCTATGCTACCAGAGTCTTATTCAGAGTCCCTAGCTGTGCTTATATGTTGAAGCATACATCAATTTTCCTCTGTAGTTTTAGAGTATCAGGTCTTAAGTTGAGATCCTGGATCCATGTGAAGGTGAGTTTTGCAGAAGGTGAGGGATAAGGATCTAGCTTTAGTCTTCTGCATCTTGATGTTGAAATTTCTCAGAATCATTGTGGAAGGTGCTGGTCAATATATTTTTTTTACATCTTTGTCAAAATTCAGGTAAATTTAACTGCATAGACTTATATCTGGGTCCTGTATTTTATTTCACTGATCAATGTATCTGCTTTTGTGCCAGTGCAATACTATTTTATTGCTATGGATCTGTAGTTTAACTTGAAGCCAGGTGTGGTGATGCCACCTGCCCTGTTCTTTCTATTCAGCATGTCTTCAGTACTCTTAGTCTTGGTCTTCGAGCCTCCATGTAAATTGTCTTGCTCCTGATCTTAGTGGGAATGCTTTGAGTTTCTGTCCATTTAGCATGATGTCAGCTTCACTATTGTCATGAATAGCCTTTATTATGTTGCAGTATGCTTCCTGTATCACTCGCCGCTCGGCTCCTTATACTGTAAAGCAATGTTGGATTTTTATCAAAGGCCTTTTCTACATCAATCAAATTAATTATCTGAGTTCTATCTTTGAATCCATTTTTATAACTTTTTACTTACATATTTGAACCATCTGTGCATCTTTGGCATAAAGCCAACTTGGTCATGATGAATGTTCTTTATGATATAATCTTGACTTTGGCTTGTTTGTATTGAAAATTTTTGCATTAATATGCGTTATGAACATTGGGCTACAATTTTCTTTTTTGTTGTATATTTATCTGGTTTCAGTATCAGGGTAACACTCCCTTCAGAAAGAGTTTAGAACTATTTCTTCCTTTTTTATTTTATGGAATAATTTGTATAGTTTGATGTTAATTCTGCTTTGACAGTCTAATAGAATTCTGCATTTAATCCACCCAGTCGTGCTTGGGCTTTGTTCTTAGTTGTGAGACTTTTTTTTTTTGAGACAGTGTCTCCCTGAAGCCTCAGCTGGCATGGAACTTACTATGTAGGCCAGACTGGTGTGGATCTCACAAAGATTTACCTACCTCTGCACCCTGAGTGGTGGGATTAAAGGCGTATCCCACCAAGCCTGAATAGTAAGGAGATATTTTATCATTGCTTCAATCTCATTGCTCATTATAGATCTGTTTAAATTATTTGTTTTAGCTGGGTTTAATTTTAGTAGGTTATATGTGTCCAGAAATTCATCCATGTCTTTGTAGATTTTCCAGTTTATGGAAGAGGAGTTTTAAAGTCTATCCTTATGATATTCTGGATTTTAATTGTTATCTGTTGTAATGCCTTCATTTTCATCCTGAATTTTAGAGCCTATCTCTAATCAGGGTCTTCTCGTTCTTTCTTTAGCTTAATTTGGCTGAAGCTTTGCCAATCTTGTTTATCTTTTCAAGTAACCAGGACTGGAGGGACATTGTGGATCAGCTGTGGTGCGCAGACCAGAGGTGGAGCAGGTGTCGGTGAGGTGGGGTCAGTTGCTCGGGTTATATACTTACAAGAGTTACACTGAGGAGTAGCTATGGGGTCAGTTGCTCGGGTTATATACTTACAAGAGTTACACTGAGGAGTAGCTATGGCAAGCAGTAGCTACACTGTGGGTATTGTGGACCAGGGGCAGAGACAGTTTCACTTACTGGGGCCAGGGCAGCAGAAACTGTACAGCAGTTGTGGTGCCAGACCCAGAGCTGTGGTAAGCTTGTCCAGGGGCAGTGTAGGCTCTGTGCTTATTTATATGCTATGTTATTCACCATTAGGTTCTACCTTAATGACAATATAATTAGGAATCACTTTTATCAGTAAATAATTAGCTTTTTGAAGTTATTCTCATGATTTAATTTCAATTAATGAACTTCAGTTTTTCTTTTATAACTTCGACAGCAAGGTTAAGGGAATTACTGCAGAGAGACGTGGCACAGTCAGTACTCAGTAAGTCCTGGAATAGCCTGAGCTCGAACCTTCTGCACTCTTCCTTTCTATGCAGAAACCAAACTGGCCAGGCCCAGAAGATAGTGTTGAAAAAGTCCAAATGACTTAGAGGTTAGGTAGTCCATAGTGATATACAGGAAGCAATTACACATTTTAATATAAAACAACCCTCCCTCCAACTCGGTTTCTGTCTTAGTTTAATTTCTTCCATGCCATCAATTATTAATATTGACACTTTACAACCATTCCCAAAGGTTCTCCATCAGCAAATTTCTCCCTCAGAAGTTCTTACTCTGCCCTCAGACCACAACATCTATCTCTTTTTTTCTCAGCTTAGCACCACTAAGGTGGTAGAAATAAGTGCTTTAGTCCTGGGGCTGAGATGGAAAGGTTACAATCACTAGATATATTTGTTTTATGCCATAAATGAAGGGTTTGGGGCAGAGAAGGGGAATGGGACAAGTTGGTACTTTAAGTTACTTCAGTTGTTAAGATAGAATTGAAGACCTACTTAAAGGCTAGAAGTCCTTGCAAGTTTCTTTGCTCTCAATTCACCAAGCATGCTAACATGGTATCTACTGAATCGGTGCCTTTCAAAGAGGACTTGAGGTATAATTTATACCTAGGGGCTGGAGAGATAGCCTAGTGGTTAAGAGCACCAACTGCTCTTGCAGAGGAACCGGGTTCGATCCCCAGCACCCACATGGTGGCTGAGAACCGTCTGTAACTCCAATTCCAGGAGAACTCCAGTTCCAGGGGAATCCGAGACCCTCTTCTGACCTCCGAGGCACTGCACAACACGGTTGCACAAACCTACATGCAGACAGTACATTCATACACATACAAAAAGAAATAAAATTAAAAAAAAATTATACCTGAAGGAAAAATGCTGAAGTTAGCATGACTCATGGGCTTGTTTAAGGTGTTTTCATTCAATGTGACCTGACTACAAGTACTTCAAACACTTACTGTTGCTAATTTTAATTTAACTCTATGTAACAGCTTAATACACCATGATGCCAAAGCAGTTTTCAGAATTGTGGATGACTTGTATTTTGACTGAAGTCTAATCTGTAAGTTGATAACAAACATATCCTTTGTATTGTTATCTTGGTGAATAAGTCACAAAATTTAAACTAAAAGTATTGCTTTGTATTGTCTTTTAAATGCCAAATTAAACTTACTTATACAGATACTACTATTAAGGGCAGTTAGTGTTGGCGGCTCTCTGTTAATTCCCAGAGACATCAGGAAAATAAGATCTAAATTTGGCTATCTAGAGAGAAGAAATGAAGGGAAAAACGGATATAAAACAAACTTGAATGAATAAACTCAAGATAGAGACAAAAGCTAACATGTCTCACAAAAGTTAAGAGTAAAGATAATTAGAAAAATCCAAACAAACTTTGGATGAAAAAGATTTTGAGGAGCTGGAAAAATGGCTCAGTAGTTAAGAGCACTAGTTCTTCTTATAGAAGACCCAAGTTTGAAACCCAGCACCCACATGGTGGTTAACAACCTTCCGTAACTCCATTTCCAGGGAATCAGTCTCCCTCTTCTGTCCTCCATGAACACCGTACAATACAGTTATACACATGCAGACATATCACTTACACACATAAAATAAAAATAAATAAAACTTAATTAAAAAATTAAAAGATTTTGAGCTAAGCTCTGCAGGAGTCAAATTTTCCTGGAAAAACAAGCAAGAGAGGATGGTTACTCAGGTCTGAGGACAAACAGAAGCAAGGGTACAGAAGTACCTGAACATGCGGGTCACTTGAGAATGCACTTGGTGAAAGGTGAGAATCAATGAAAGCCTTGTAGAAGAAAAACCTAGAAGCAGATGGCATAGGCCGTGGAATGCCTTGTGAGAAACATTCAGACAGTTGAAGAGATTAACCCATTCACCCTATTGTTTTTCACCCCAAGCAACAAACTGGCTGGCTGGAGACAGTTCAGTTGGTTGTCTTCACAGGGAACATAGATGCTCCTGGCATGGGGTGGGTCCAGGCCTGAGATGCTCCTAAACATACCACAGGCACAGGAGAGGGCCTCCTGTAGCAGCCATAATACCAAGTGTGAGCAACTGAAGAATGGTGGTTTAGGAGGTCGTCCTCATAGCACCATGGAGGATGTCATAAGGCTGTACACAGAACACAGAGGCATTTAGGGAAGGGTGTGGTGAGTGATGAGACACAAGCAGTGAGCCCATTTGGAGAACCCTGATGAATGAAGAATGTTATCAGTGCTGTTCAGGGAGTGGCTCTTCAGGTTATCTGCTATTCTTATTTAAAATTCAAAATTCTGGAGACTCTCTTATCTACAGATTCAGAATCTCCAAGCTGGGGACCATAATGTGAGCTCCTCACAAACCCTTGAGATGATTGTTGAATGGTTTTCTGCTTCAAGACATTGATTCCCACATCTGTTTTCTGATATACTAGTATATTAATAATTATCTCAAGGATGGTCATAATTTGGTTTTAATTACTTAACTTATAAAGATGCATGTGAGTGTGCATACCTCTCGCTCTGCGAAGCAGAAACATAAACCAAGCATGTGAAGGAAGCAAGGAGCTAGCTATTCCTTCTGATCTGGAAATGGACATTCACTTGGAATTCCATGTCCTCTATAGTAAGGAGCAACTTTACCACATGCTGCAGGCACACTTTACCCCGTGCTGGGACCATCCCCATTTAGCCGACACTTGCCTGGTCAGCACTTTCTCAAATGAATGGTTAATTCAGTTCTGCATGCTTTCACCAGGTCACTGCATCCTAGGGAGTAATCTAGCATTTATTTTGCAGGCTGGTGGAGTATTCTGCACTTTTCTACCAAAAACAAATGCCAGCATGCTACAGGGTTCCTTTTGAATGGGAATCAGGTTAAAGGGAATAATCATTTCCTTTTTGTTGTTTAACAGTTTATCTAAAGGCCCTCAAAGCATGAAAGAATATACAAAATGAATGGTAAAAAAAAAGCAAGGGAGGGGGCTGCCTTTGTACAGTGCCTATAAGGGGATATTATAAACCATGATCATAATGCAAACAGGCCAATAGGAAGTCCTTTGTATGGACCACAAAGGATAATGAAGATAGGAGATGAATCTCTCTGAAACCATATGTTCCTAAGACTTGAGCTCTCTAAGAAGTGTTCTTCAATTTGGCCTGCAAAACAACTACCCAGATGCTAAATGTCAAATTCCCATAGATGAATCACTTATTAGACTATCCAAGTCCCATGGTTGTCCACAGCTAAAACCGCCACCATTTTCAAAAGTAAAATACTGCCTAGGATCCTGCCCCTAGTGTACCTCAGGGCACACAGGATATTTTAGCCTCTCCATATGTTTCCCACACATTCAGTCTCTTTCCAGAGATGATAGTGCTGCATCTTAGAAGCCAGCTAGGTATGTCTTCCATACCAAGGAGTGTGATGTGTCTAGAGTACACAGCTTCTCTATTCAAAGAGCTGGCTTCCAGGACTGGCTGTGCTAGGTGCTAGTGGTATGACCTTGAATGAGTTACACCCCTTCTTGGATATTACTTTCTTCCAGTGTCAAGGTCAAGGGGATCAAAAGAGATGCTCACTGAGAGCTGCAACTATAGTCTCTGAATAAATATTTTGGGTATCTTTTGACTCACATAAGTTTACCATTACTTTTCTTAGGCAGACATATGAGAGCTACTCAGGTCACTACAAGGGACAAGATATCATTGTATACATAAAAACAGAATATAGAATAGAAATAGAATCCAGAAGCAAAATTCACTGTATCTCTGTTTCTCCAAGGCCACCTGATTTCTCTCTAGTATTTCCAACTGCACAGGTACTGGAAACACCTGTGATCCTCACTTCCTCTCTACTAATGCATAAGTATTATTTTCCATCAGAACTTTTTCTCCCTCTTGACTTCTCTGCCTCCAACTTCCTGGCTCATTTTCTCTGTTTTTAAGATTAAACTTTAACAACTTCCATATGATTGGTCAGTTTTCTGCTAAGAGTCATGCATAAGTCCAAAGTGGTGGCCAGGCTGGATTTTTAAATTATTTTTTATTTTCTGTGTATGAATGTGCCGCCTACATGTAGGTGGGTGCACCCATGTGATTCAATGCACCTAGAGGTTAGAAAGGGGTGTCAGATGCCCTGGAACTGGAGTTACAGTCGGTTGTTAGCAACCATGTGGATGCTGGGAATCCAACCCAGATGCTCTGCAAGAGCAGCCAGCTCTTATCTGCTGAGCTGGGTATCTCCAGCTCCTGGATTTTTTTTTTCACTATTGAACTTGTCTATTCTGTCATGACACTGTGATACATGTGAATGTGGTACCACACTAAAATGGTCACATGTGGACAGACAGATATGACTGTGATCTTCAGAAAGTAGTTGTTTTAATATTTGTCTATACCTCCTGACTTTAATCCTCTTACACATGCATCATTTTGAGGTCAATTCTTATGCCTCTGCTATTATGCTATACTGAACAAATGTATCCAAGATCCTTTCTTGTGAAATGGACCCATTATTGAAATAGCTCATAGTCAATAACAAAAATCGCCACTTTTGAAAATGAAGAAGCTAGCTTTCATGGACTTTTCTTCCTTATGGGAAGTCATGTGTAAGAGTCGCCATGACATGCAGCTGAGCATCCTTGCAAAGCCACTTGGTAGAACATTTCAGAGAAAACCCTTAGCAGTTGTTCAAGGTTGACCTTGTATTATCAACAATATGAAGTAGCAGACACAAAATTGGGATTAAATTCAAACCTCATTTTCAGGGATATATGTTCTAAGATACTCAAACCTTCTGAGTTTGAACTTTGGATATTCTGGGTTTGGTTTATTTTTTAATAATACTTTTATTGAGCCGGGCATGGTGGCACATGCCTTTAATCCTAGCACTTGGGAGCCAGAGGCAGGTGGATCTTTGTGAGTTCAAGGCCAGCCTGGTCTACAGAGCGAGTTCCAGGACAGCTGGGGCTACAGGGAAACCCTGTCTCGAAAAGACCCAAGAAAGAAAGAAAGAAAGAAAGAAAGAAAGAAAGAAAGAAAGAAAGAAAGAAAGAAAGAAAGAAAGAAAGAAAGAAAGAAAGAAAGAAAGAAAGAAAGAAAGAAAGAAAGAGGAGACGCCATAACGCGCCAGGCCGGGTAAACAGCTCCTCAGCTCTAGGCGGGGTCTGGCGGGGGGCAGCTGGGAGAGGGTCTCGCTGTGAACCCGTCTACCGGGTCCCCGGCCCAGAGGGACCGGGGCGCGGGCTAGATCAGGCACACAATTACCCCCCCCCCCCCCGCGCCTGCGCCAAGTGAATTGCTAAGAATCCAAGTGGTCTTCCTTTTGGAGAACCTTCAGAACAGAAAGAGAAGACTAACTTAGGCTTCCAACATCCAATATATACACAAAACTGAAAACCTGAAACCTAGCCACAGTCAATAACCATAAAACAAAGAAAAAAAAAAAAAAAAAAAAGCTCGGAAGAGGCAAGCAAAACCATCCATTAATATATGAAAAGTCGTTTGTGACTTTGAACCACAAAAGGGAAATCCATATGCCAAGACACGACGAAGGACAACATTGGAAAGGTCACAGGATAATCCCACACCAAGGCCTACCAAACCTGGAGGGGATAGCCACAATGGGATCCCCTTGGAGGAGGCCCAAGGAACAGATCTTGAGAAAGTAGACTGTGCAACATAGCAGAGAAATTTAAAAAAATAAAAGAAAAAAATGAAAAAAAAAAAAAAAAGAGATTGAGAATGGAAAAACTCAAAAAGGGACCCTAAGGGATAACAATGACAAAACTTCGGAAAGAACGTAAAAGGAACAGAAATGACCAAACTCCAGAAGAACTAGAGGGAGAAAAAACAAACTCGAATGAAGTAGGAAAACTCTGAAAAAAAGGAAGCCAACAAAGAAGTAAAGTGAGCACCAATGAGAGATGAGAAGCCACCAAAGAAATTGAGAAGCTAAAAAGGAAAGGAGGTTACTAAGAAAACACAGGAGGAAAACAAAAAAGGAATTAGAAACACTCAGTCATTCAAAGAAGAAAGAAAGGAAAAAGGCCTCAGAAGTAGAATGGAGGAAGCAGAACAACAATATCGTAACCTGGAAAGATATAACACAGAGCAATTAAAAAGCTCAAATAAAGATTATGAAAATTTAAAATAGCAACAAAAGATGGAACAACCAGGAAATATGGGGGACATACTTGAAAGACCAAACCTCCGCATCAATAGGAATAGAGGAAGGAGAAGAATCTCAAGAGATAGTATTGATCAGATCTTCAACAGAATAATAGATGAAAATTTCCCCACAACTAAAAATAGACAAGCCCATACAAATACAAGGAAGCCACATAGGACCCAAAATAGACAAGATCAGAAAGAAACAACCCCACTGCCATATCATAGTTAAATGCTAGATGCCCAAAACAAAGGAAAAATTCTGAGGGCCACAAAAGAACACAACAAGTCACATAGCAAAGGGAAACCCATCAGAATTAACAACTGGACTCTCGCCTCAAACCATGGAAAGCAAGAAGAACATGGAGCAAAGCATTCCCTGGCAGAAGGGACTATGGATGCCACCCAGAAACTTTACCCAGCAAAAATGTCGATATATTTGAAGGAGAGAGAAAACTTAAACTTCCATGACATAAACAAGATTGATGGAATACATGTCTGGAAAACCAACTCTTCATAATACTTGAAGCAATTCAAGGCGTAAGAGAATGAGCAACAATCCTCAAACACCTAGGAAAAGAACTAACAAAAACATAACCATAGGACAAAAATCAAAGGCTAGAAGTCCAAATGGATAATAAATTGAAAGGAAGCAAACATCCATCTTTCAATTAAACCTTAAATATTAATGGGTAAACTCCCCAATCAAAAGGCATAGACATGGGAGAAATGGATTAGGAAACAAAAACCCATCTTATATGCGTTGTCAATAAGAAACCATCTCATTTCAAGGATAGGCACCAACTTAAGGTGAAGGGTTGGAAGAAAGTATTCCAAGCAAATGTACCAAAAAGAAAGCGTGGTGTTATTTTAATTTCAGACAAAATAGACTTCAAAGCAAAAGAAATCAAAAAGAAGACAAAGAGGGCCATTAACATCCTTGTCAAAGGGAAAAATTAGCTAGGAAGATTTCACAATCATAAATATATATTGCACCAAACATCAGTGCACCAAACTTTTTATAAAGACAATTCTTCAGGATCTCAAGGCACAGATTTAACCCCAGCACACTAATACTAGGGGGATTCAATACCCCATTAAGTCCTCTTGAACAGACAACAGGACCAAAGGATAAACAGAGAGACATCTGAACTAAATGACACAATACACCAAATGGACCTCACAGACATCTACCGAAATATTTTCACCCAAACACCAGAGAATACACTGTTTACTCAGCACCCCATGGAAAACATTCTCCAAAATATACTGAGGACCATATACTGGGACACAGGGAAAAACTCAACAAATATTAAAAAAGGTTGAAATTAATCTCATGCATTCTATCAGACCACAGTGCCAAAAAACTCGATTATCAACACCCGAATAAACCCTACAACCTACAGAAAAACATGGAGACTAAACAAACCTCTCTCTGGATAATGAGTGGGTCAAGGAAGAAATAAAAAAAAGAAATAAAAACATCCTGGAACTGAATGACAATGATAGCTAAACAACACAGCAAAACCTAATGGACACTTTCTTAAAGCATCCTAGAAGGGAAGTTTATAGCTCTAAGGCCCACATTTAAAAAAAACAGAAAGAGCACAAGGTGAACGATCTAACACTGCAGCTAAAATAACTTGAGAGGACAAACAACAAATGAACCCTAAACGGAGCAGACAAGAGAAATAACAAAAATCAGAGCAAGATCAATGAAATAGAAACAAAGAAAACCATTACAAAAAATCAATGAATCCAAAAGTTGTGTTTCTTGAGAGATAAACAGATAGACAGACCTCTAGCCCAAGTTAACCAAAAGAAAGAGGGAACAACTCCAAATCAATAGAATCTGTGTGAATGGGGAAAATATCACAACAGAACAATGAAAAGATCCAGACATCATACAGGGACTTACTTCAAAAACATATACTATACTAAGTTTTGAAAACCTAGAAAGAAATGAATGAATATACTGAAATCCTGGGAATCACCAAAGCTCAACAAGAAGAAGAGACAGCCTAAACAGCCCAATAGTACAGGAAGAAATCGAAGATTAATAAGTAGCCTCCCAACCAAAAAATGCCAGGCCCGGATGGATTCATGGCCAGAATTCTATAAAAATATTTCTAAAGGACTACAACCATTACTACTTAAATTGTTTAGAAGGATACAAAATGGAGGGACTTTCTCCCAAATTCCTTCTATGAAGCCAGATTACGCTACTACCAAAACCAGGGAAAGATACAACAAAAAGAAGAAACTATAGACCCATCTCCCTAATAGAAACACAGATGCCAAAATTCTAAACAGGATTCTGGCAAAATGCATACAGACTTCACAATCAAAAAAATCATCCACAATGACCAACTTGGATTCATACCAAAGACATAGGGATGATTCAAAATACGAAACATTCAATAAACATCATTTCAAACATATTCAATGGATGGAAGACAAAAACCACACCCATCATCTCCAATAGATGTGGAGAAAGCCTTTGACCAAAATCCAGCACCTTTTCATGTTTAAAGTCCTAGGGAATTGGTCTGGAGGGATCATTTCCTCAATGTAATCAAAGCCAGTATAAGAAAACCCACAGCCAATTATCATCCTAAATTTGGGAATATGACAGAGGCATTCCCCTTAAAGTAGGAACTCGCAAGAGCTTCCCCCTGTCACCACTCTCTTCAATATAGTGCTAGAAAACCTAGCTAGGGCAATTAAGACAAGAAAAGGAAATTAAAGGAGTTCTTAATAGGAAAAGAGGAAGTCAAGCCTATCCCTTTTTGCTTGATGATTATGATTGTCTACCTAAGGTTATGCTAAGAACTCCACCAGACAGAAAACCCTAGAAACGATTAAGAGCTTTTGGTGAAAGTTGCAGGATACAAAATAAAAACCTAGAAAAAATCAGTAGCCTTTCGTACACCAAACAACAAGCAACTGAAGAAAGGACTACAAGGAGACCTTCCAACTCACCAATAGCCTCAAAAAACATTAAAATACTGGAACAAACCTAACCCAAAGACACCAAGATCTCTACAACAAAAAATTTTAAACCCCTGAAAAAGGAAAATTGAGGAAGGACATCAGAAGATGGCAAACCTCCCATGCTCATGGATTGGGAAAATAAATATAGGTAAAAATGTCATCCTACCCAAACTAGTGTACAGATTTAATGCGATCCCAATCAGAATCCCCAAGAGTTTTCTTCAACAGGCCTGGAAAAAAAAAATCCTCAATTTCATTGGAAAAACAAAAGACCCCGAAATAGCCAAAGCAACCCTGAGTGAAAAGAGCAATACAGGGGGGATCGCTCTATTACCAGACATCAAAACTATACTATAGGGCTATAGAAAAAAAAACATAAAGACAGCCTGTACTGGCAACAAAACAAGCGCAGTTGACCAATGGAATAAAAACTGAAGATCCAAACCTTGCAGCTCATACATTTCAGCCACCTCATATTTGGACAAGGGGGCCAAGAAGACACAATCGAAGAAAGACAGCATCTTCAGCAAAGTTGTGCTGGGCAAAACTGGATCACCACTTGTAGAAGATGAAATTTAAACCCCTACCTCTCACCTTGTACAAAGGTTAACTCCAGATGACCAACCTCAACGTTGAAACCCCAAACTCTGGAGGTGATATAAGAGAAGCTTGGCAGCAGACTACAAGACAAAGGTGTAGGAAAAAGACTTCCTAAATCAGACAGCAGCTTGCACAAGAAATAAGATCGACAATTAAAAAATGGGACCTCATTAAAACTCAAAAAGCTTTCTGTACATCAAAGGAAGCAATAAAGAAGTGAGGAGAAAGACCACAAGTGGGAGGAAACCTTCACAGCAGATAATCTGACAAAAGCATTAATTTCCAGTAGTATACAAGCTACTCAAAAACAAGAAGAAGAAAAAAACAAATTGAATCATTCAAAAAGATGAGCAAAGATCTGAATAGAGACTTCACAGAGGAGGAGTTTAGAGATGGCCGAGAAACATTCTTTAAGAAGTGTTCAACATCTCTGATAATTAAGGAAATGCAATTTAAAAACCACTCTGAGATACCACCTTACTCAATAAGACTGGCTAGGATCAGGAACATGAATGACACCAAGTGCTTGAGAGAGGTGTGGGAAAGGGGAACACTCATCCATTGCTGGTGGGATGCAAACTTGTACCGCCCACTATTGTGGAAAGCGTGTGGAGAACCTTAGGAAGACTCAAAATGAGCCTATCCATTTGACCCAGTTCATACCCACTCACTGGGGTATATACCCACAAGACACAACTTACTGCAAAGATACATGCACAGCTATGTTTATTTGCAGCTCGTTCACCAAAGCAAAAAGCTGAACCAGCCAGGGCCCTTTCAACTGACGAGTGGATAGAGAAAATGTGGGTACATCTATACAATGAATACTTATGCAGCAGTAAAGAGGGACAACATCATGAAATTTGCAGGTAATGGATGGAGCTGGAAAGACTATGTTAAGTGAATAACACAGTCCCAGAAAAACAAACGACAAATGGTGTCCCTGCATATGTGGATGCTAGTACCAACAACCCAGATATAAAATATTTCTCATGGAGAAGGAGGCATAGTAAAAGAACAACAGAAAGGACTGCATTCAGAAAAATGGGACTGAAATGGTGAATTGAAAGGGCGGGAATGTGGGGAGAGGGAAGGGGTGTATTATTCGATTTAATGCATATTTTAATTGACGTGAGCTCAGCAAGTACCAGTTTCACCTAGACACTGCCTACAGGACACATCGGTGTTTTAGGATTTAGTAAAGTAAACATGTGTATAATTAAACAAAACATGGTTTACAGAATCTGATTAAAATGGTAATGCATTTGAATTAAATGGAGATATAATTCGCTGTTGCCCACATTGGCTTTTACTTAAAATCTGTAGAGCAAGAACTTTGGGATTGACACATACCAAATGTTCTCTATAATTTCTCTGTTGTACAGTATCACCTTGTTAGCCATTCTCTTTAAGATGATTTTAACGTAAAAAATTAAGTTTTTGCTTCCCAAGTAATCATATATAGTCACCCAAAACAACAATGGTGAATTTGATGAAAATTTATGCCTTGACTTCCACCTATAAGTCATGTATTAATACAACTATTCTTCTGGAGACTCATGCCTAAAAAAAAAGGGGGGGGATTTACAGAAAGACATGAAACGTTTTCATCAAACCCCTGCAATTCAAATTTCGTTAAAAATAAACTATGGAAAAAGATTTGTTTGTTTCCAAACAGGACAAAACGTCACCAAACTTAATGGCTGAGAAGAAAAGATAAAGCTTTGCATGAGTAGGATCTACCAAAAAGTGGCAACGGAAAGGCTGACCCGTCTTAACATTCAAAGGAAGAAAAGCCTTAGATTACCATAAACATCGAACCCTTCTTTGGATCCTACATGTAACAACTTAGTTATAATGAGTTCCTAATGAAACTTACCTCTATGGTGCCACAAAGGTTCTGATATGAGAGGCTTCCTTGCCTTCCCACCCATAGACAAGAGAAAATGACAATGATGAGGTCGCTCACCCAACTGTTAAATTGGAGACAACTATTAATAGAGGTAATCTCTTATAAAACCGGTTAAAAACTGCTTTTCTTTTAATTGACTACTAGACATGGAACTGTGGAAGGGATAACTCTCTGTTCAGAACCAAATATAATACTTAAAGTTTCCTAGGGCTTATGCCTCAGGCAAAATTATAATTAATACAGGAGCTCTGACCTCAACAATGGATTATTCTACACAGGTGATGTTGCCAGTGGCGATCCAAGGCCCCACAAAAGGTAAGGGCTCACTTGCTCTAAGTTGGGATACCTACAGGAGAGACAATAAGACCCTACTGCCAAAGACCTGACGTTAACATGGGGGGATGTATTGAGACCACACATTGCAAGTGTACAGATGGCCTCTGGAATGCCAGAGAGTGTTACCAAAGGCCACTAAACCAATAAAGCAAATATGGGTCCCCCTGAGTCAAGCAAGACTCCACCGTCAGCACCAGATACACCTCACCTGCCTGGAAAATTACTGTGCAGCAGAGGCAAAGCCATGTTGGCCTGTATTAATCCAAATTTCTTTAATTGGGCTATTGGCTCTCCCCTTGAGAAAATAAACCCATGGCTGATGCCACAAGCTTAAATCCCTTCTACAGGTTAGATGTTATTTAAGCCACAGTAAGACCCTGTTCATATTACAGGGGGGAAATTGTAATTCATGGTCCGATTAACAATCCAAACAGTGTCTATGCTAAATTAACCTACCATAACTATTAGTGCGCTTAAATACCTATGTATATTCTTGCTTGTGCTTCATTATAGGATCGAAAGGTTATTCCTGGACAAAACTGTCAGCCATGAAAGGAAACAGCCAGAAGTTGACAAGAGTCCAAGTCAACAGCTCCAGAGGAAGTGGACTGGTTTTACCTCTCATCCACCTGTGCCCCTTTTTCTAAGCCTAGGAAACAACCTGCGGGAAGAGGGGCGTGGTAGAATGTAAGGGCTGCGATTGGAGTAAATGGTGAAAACATACAGCAATGAGTCTGACAACTTCATTTGATCAACTTGAATTGAACAAACAACCTGTCATCCCCCACTGGATTGTGGGGCTGCAGGTGTTTGGGCACAACAGCCTGCAGATAGGTTTTGCACATGAAGGATGCTTGTACTCATGGGATTATCACTTATAGCTAAAAATGAAAAAAAAAAAAAAACTGAGAGAAAATCAGGACAGTTATGGCAGGAATGCATGATCATGGGATGGGGTGGGGGTGGGGGGGGAGGAAAGGGAATAAGCCTGAACTGGAATGGAAAAAAATGTCATGAAATGACCAAAGCATCAATAAAAATTAATTAAAAAAAAAAAAAAAAAACAGAACTTAGAAAACTTAAAAATAAAAATCTCATTATTGTGGGAAAAAAAAAAAAAGAAAGAAAGATCGAATTAAGAAAGAAGAAAGAAAGAAATACTTTTATTGATGTTGTGTATTTCAGACATCAATTTTTTCAGTTCATTTAGGCACATTCCCCCTTTCCCTTTTCCCCACCCCACATCAGATTATGCATTCTGCCATACATGTCCTTCATCTTATATTCTGAAAAAACTCAAGTACAGAGCACAAACTACTTCCCATATCTAGAACTGAAGCCTCTATTCCTATACTTTTTAACTGAATGTTGCAATTTTCATACAATATAATTCGATGACATTTAGGCTCCCTTCCCCATCCATACCCCCCCTTACAGCTCCCTGCCCAACTTAATGTACTCTATTATCTGTGTATCATATATGTAGATATATAGAAAAATATATCCATGTGGATATGCAGATATAACAATATATCTACATATAGCCATATAGAGAGAAATATATATATATAGTCTACAGATTCTAATTTCTGTCCCCAAACGTCCTTCATCCACTGGAGCATAGTTAACCTACCAGGAGTCACACCCTTAAAAGAGACTCCTTCCTAGCAGCCATCATTTCCAAACGTTCTTAGGTTGGTTTAGGACATTTTTTTTTTTTTGATCTTTTTTCAAGACAGGGTCTCCCTGTAGCTCCAAGTGTTCTGGAAAACTCACTCTGTAGGACCAGGCTTGGCCTTGAACTCACAAAGATCGCCTGCCTCTGCCTCCCCAAGTGCTAGGATTTAAAGACGTGCGCCACCACGCCTGGCCAGTTAGGCGGACCATTTTTTAACCACTCCCAGAAACTATGCTGGGGGTTTTGTCTGGTTTTGAGCTTGCATGCATAACACTTGAACATGCTGTCACAAACATGACATGGTGTGTTCACATGAGAAGTGAGCAGCTGTCTGGAAACTCCATTTTTTTTTTAATACAAATTCTTTTTTTTTTTAATTTTATTTTATTTTATTTCTGATATGTGTATCAAATGTACTGTCAGCATGCAGGTCTTTGCACCGGTGCGTGCAATGCCTGCGGAGGTCAGAAGGGTCTCGGATTCCCTTGGAGCTGGAGTTCTCCTTGGAATTGGAGTTTCAAGACAGCTCTCGGCTGCCATGTGGGTGCTGGGGATCAAAACCTGGGTCCTCTGTAAAGCGGTCGGCGCTCTTAACCGCTAGGCCATCTCTCCAGCCCTGGAAAACTCCATTTTTATAGGGGTCATTCACTACCTCTGGCTCTTACAATCGTTTCACCACCTCTTCCTCAATAATCCCTGAGCCTTGACAAGAGGCAGAAATTTGATAGGTCTTCTATTCAGGCATAAGTACTCTGAAACTTCTTGTTTTCTGTACAATGGCTAGTTGTGGGTTTCTGTGTTAATCAGTATCTGCTGAATAAGGAAGCTTCTTTTGTGAGAGTTGAGAGCTGCATTAACACATGGGTATAACAAAAGTTATAACTTTATACTGTAACTGTTTATTAGAAAACTGGAATTGGGCTCTCCCCTATGCCCTGTGACCTGTCCAGCCTCATATCCCTAAGCCTGATATCAATGCCAGGTATGGTCTCCATCCTATGAAGTGAGCCTTAAAGCCAATTAGAGAGTGGTTGATTGATACTCCCATACTATTTGTGCTCCTGTCGCTCCAGCAGGCTTAGGCTGCTACGCCAGGTATCATCATTGTAGTTCACAGGATTCGCAGCTGGAGCTGGGTAAAGTTGATGATTCTTTCCCTTTTGGTACTGTGCATAGCACCTTCCAGCACTATGAAAGCGAGCCAGTGGAGATGAGGCTCTGAAGTCAGCACCAGCTTCATTTCTCCTTGTTGTACTAAAGCTCATGTAGGTGTGCTTTCAGCACTGGTCTTGCCATCGTGTTCTGATGTGTAATCAAGATCAGGGGCAGTGTCCAGTATTGTTGAAGGGTCTGTGGGACCCTGGTTAATAGCTTCCAGAGAGGGAGTCCATTCCTGGCATTGAGGTTCCATTTTGTTAGCCTATAGCGTGTATGTATAAATTCTAAGTAGCTTCTATGATGGTAGGACTCCGTGTGGCTTTTTCTTTTTTTTTTTTTTTTATTTTATTTATTTATTTATTTATTTTTATGTGTGTGAATGTACTGTCTGCATGTAGGTCTGTGCACCCGTGTCATGCAATGCCGCGGAGGTCAGAAGAGGGTGTCGGATTCCCCTGGAACTGGAGTTCTCCTGGAATTGGAGTTACAGACGGTTCTCAGCCACCATGTGGGTGCTGGGCATAGAACCCGGGTCCTCTGCAAGAGCGGTCAGCGCTCTTAACCGCTAGGCCATCCCTCCAGCCTCCGTGTTGCTTTTTCTAGAGGCCTATAGTGTTACTTATCTCTCCCCATACTTCCTTCTCTGATCTGCCCACCTATTCCCCGCTCCACTCATCACTTCCTACTCTGATGTTCCCCTTTCCCCCCTCATACCACTGTATTCTACCACCCTGCCCAGGAAGCCTCCCCTGCCTTCTTTTTATTATTATTAGTTTTCCGACTTGTCCTGATTTTTCTCATTGAAACACCCGTATCTAAGATTTCAAAGCTAGCATCCAGCTGAGAGAGAACGTTCAATGTTTGTCTTTCTGGATCTGTGTTATCTCACTCTGAATAATTGTTTCCAGTTCCATCCATTTACCTGCAAATTTAATAATTTTGTTTCTAAGAGTTTAATAATATTCCATTGTATATTTGTACCACATCTTCATTATCCATTCCTCACTTGATAGACATTGAGATCGTTTCCAGTTTCTGGCTGTTTTGAGAAGGGCAGCAATGGATGAACAGGTATTTCTGGAGTAGTATATAGAGTCTTTGAGGTATATGCCTAAGCATCAGACCTACACTTGTGAGGGTACTCTGATGTCTCAACCTGGAACTAAGATTAACTTTAGAAGCTCAGGTCTAGCCTTCCCAAACAGCAGATATGTAAGAATATTTATATCAGTTCTGTAGCACTTTCAGTCTGATTTGTGATTGCTTGAGGAGGACTTCTTACACTTAGATGACTCTTCTAGGATGAGCACTCTGTGTGACCAAGTCCATGAGTCATCACTTTATTCTTGATTCAAGCTCTTAATATGTTAACTATGGACCTTTGGGTTAACACAGTTACTTTATCCTTTGCTAGGTACCTGACAACTTAGTGGTACTGTTATTTTCAGAGCTTACTTTATAATTATCTGAGATTTGTTCATCTGCTGTGCAAATATTGAGAGACTCTGAAAACTAGATTCTGTACTTATTATTGAGGAACCAGATGAGAGACATGATTGCCACCAGAGTCATTGTAATCTAGAAAAGGAAATGGAATTTTTCAGAAATCGGTAAAAAGTTGTGATCACACTAAGCTCAGCATGACCTGAAATGAGTACTTCCATTCCTAGCTCACATCTTACATGACTACATTTTCAGTGTCTATCTAAATCATATCACTTACAGGTGATGGGAGCTGGCATCACCTGAGGGAGAAAGAGACTCCCCCCAAACAGGAGTCTCAAGTAAACCACACAAATGTAAAAGAGGCCAGAAGTACCACTGTAATCTTGTCACAGAGGGGTTGTAATTATTCTGCTAAGTCTGTGTTTACTATTTAAGAGCAACAAATAAAACCCCACTAATCTACCTTGCTGGATGGTACTTACCAAACCTAAGAGGCTTCAATTACCAAGAGCTTAATAAATGTGCTAATCTGCAGTAAATGAAATCCTTTGCAAAATCACATTGAAACAATGCTTAAGTCATAATCAGCCAGCTTCGTACCTCCAGCCTGGTGTGGCTGAACCCCGGAATGAACTGCGTAATCAAATTCCATGGTATTTAAATCTTGGAAAATTCCTAGTAGGGATTTTAAGGAGGAGGAGGGTCATATTAATTCATAGAGTGCTTATTTAATCCAAAAGAAATTGACATTTAGGTATGTTAAGCAAGAATGTAATTTAAAACTGCTTAAATTCAGTCATCTATTATTATGAAAGCAAACCTTAAAAGAATGTGTTAGTCTGTCAGAAAGCCAACAGGCCTGTGCTAACAAGTCCTCATATAATACGCAATGAGTTCAGGTTGTTATAGTGTTTTTCATTACTATTTACAGTCCCTTGTGAAATTACAAAATGGAGACTATATTTGCCAAAGAGAACCTGGGAGCAATGGAAAAAACTGTCCCCAGTTATAGTGGGGAACATAAGCAGGCTCCCACTTCATCTCCATGTCCTATTCCAAATAATTCTGAAAAGAGGGGCAAAGTCATTAATTGAGCATCAGGGATTCACATACACATTCTAGAGGTTATTTGTATTGACACCTGCTCACCAACAATTTCATGAAAACTTCATCAGTTAGATTTTATACGGTAAGTTAGAAACAGCTGTACACGCCGGGCGTGGTGGCGCACGCCTTTAATCCTAGCACTTGGGAGGCAGAGGCAGGCAGATCTTTGTGAGTTCAAGGCCAGCCTGGTCTACAGAGTGAGTTCCAGGACAGCTGGGACTACAGGGAGACCTTGTCTCAAAAAAACCAAAAAAAAAAAAAAAAAAAAAAAGAAACAGCTGTACACACAAGGTACAATACACACATAGAGTGCTGCCATTCAGCCGAACAAAGCATTTCAGAATTTTGTCCTCAAACTTTTAGCATAAATTAATCATGTAGACCTATCTAGGTCATATACTGCTACCCATATACATGCAAATAGCAACTAAACCCCACTTGGTTTGGATTCTGTTGGCATAATCTTTTTAATAAAGTACACAGTTGTTTATTTGGGTAAGGCAGAAGCTAGCAAAAAAAAAACATCATTTCAAAACCTTCTAAAAATAAAAATGGGGTTTTTTTCACCACTGTTTTCAGTTTCAAACTATCAAATTTTATTTTAAATTCATTTGCTTCAGGCTGTATTATCTAAAGCTTGAAAATTTGGGAATAGGATGCTAAGTAGACAGCTCAGTCAGTAAAGTGGTTGTCACACAGGCATGAGAACCTTGGTTCTATCCCCAGCAACCCATTTAAAAATGCCAGGCAGGCGTGGCCTGCACATGTCTGTAATCCCAGTGCTGGGGAAGTAAAGACAGGAGGATCCCTGGGCTCACTGCCAACCCAGTCTAGTCCAGTCCATATTCAGGAGAAACTTTCTGAAAACAAAAGGTAGGAAGTAAGACATCCCACATCAACCTCTGTCTACACACACACACACACACACACACACACACACACACCCGACATCCACACACATGCACAAATTTAGAACAAGTGAAAAATATAATATCATCAAAACTGTAGGAAAGTAAAACTGGTAGGTGTTTATATTGCTTACCAAATTTTGGTTGAAATGAAAATGTTGATGGACATCAAGAAAATAATTTCTGGGACTGAAGAGATGGCTCAGAGGTTAAGAGGATTGACTACTCTTACACAGGTCCCAGGTTAGATTCTCAGCACCCACATGGTAGCTAAAAACCATCCATAACTCCAGTTCCAGGGGAATCTAACACATTTTTCTGATGTTCACAGGCATTGCATGACATAGATGTGCTTACACATATTCAGGCAATACACTCAGTGTAAATGAAAATAAATAAATAAGTGAAAAATGAAACTAAGTAAATTTTTTTAAGAAAGAAAGCAATTTCTTCTACCCCCAAATAGCATTTGCTAATTGAGAGATTTCCCAAGATCATTTTCTCCTTAGGCTGTGAAATATTAATTTGAAGACATTCAAGAATGAATTAACTATGAGGCCAGCCAAAGGAGCAGTGAGGACTTCATATACTTATGTGTATGTTATTGTATTGTAAAATTGGAAAGCACATAACTTGTCATACATCCGACAAATATCAACAGAAAAAAACATGAATGTGTGCATATAGCATGCATGCACATGTGATTCAGTGTATCTACATTTCAGTGCAGCGACATTATTTTCAGACTGACAGTTACATTTTGCCTGGTATGTTGAGCCTTGACAGGTCTATTTGTACAGAATATGCTTGGAAAATAGAGAAATAAATTGGTCCATTAATAAACATCTTAAAGGATATTCCATCTACAGCTGAATGATTTATTTTCTAGATAACTATAATGTCACTAAGTGTTTTTAAAAAATGGTTATTGAGTTTCTACCAAGTGCCAGGCACTTAAAATTGGGAAAGAAGGCAAAAAGACAGACATCTGGCCATAGTAGCTAAAGCAGAAGAATTATCAGAGGCTAGAGGCCAGCTTTGTGAGTTCCAGAACAGCCTGGCCTACAGAGTGAGACCTTGCATCAAAACATATATAAACACACAAAAAGTAAAAAGGTAGAGGGATATTCAATCACAGTAGCCCCTTTTCTAAGCCTAGGGAACAATCTGTGGAAGAGGGGGCGTGGTAGAATGTAAAGGCTGTGATTGGGGTGAACAGTGAAACTACAACAATATAGACTGGACACTCATTTGATCAACTTGATTGAACATACAAGCCCCCCCCCCTGCTGGATGGTGGGACCCATGAACTGTGTGGGTTTGGGCACAACTGCTTGCAAATTGGTTTTACATGAAGGATGCTTGTACTCACAAATTATCACTTATTGTTAAAAAAAATGAAAACAAAACAAAACAAAAAAGCAGAGAAAGATGCAGAAAACTTATGGCAGAATGCATGATCTGGGATGGGTAGGGGTGGGGTGGGGGGAAGGGAAGGGGATATTCGCCTGAACTGAATTTGAAAATGATGTATGCAATTCACAAAACAATCAATAAAAAAAAAAAGAAATCAAAAAGAAAAATAAAAAAAAAAAGATAAAACACAAAAGGGACGAAGGTAGCCCTTCATCTGTGGATGCCAGCACACAAGTACCTAATTGTTGGCAAACTGAGCAACATCAATGTGATCTGAAACAACTGGTGCTCTATATTGTGAATTCTTAAAATAAAAAATATAAATAAATAATAAATAAACAATAAAATACCTAGGAGCAAACAAATCAAAAGACACCAAAGCTACTTCTAACAAAAAAATTAATAACCCCTGAAGAAGGAGATGAAAATTACATCAAAGATGGAAAAAACTCCACTAATGCCATTGATTAGAAAAGTTAATAAGATAAAAATGTACCATTTACACCCAAATTATATACACGATTTAATACACCCAATTAAAATCCCCACAGTTCTTCGCATGCTGTAGAAAAAAAAAAATAAATTAACATATGACAAACCAAAGACCCCGAAATAGCCAAAAACAACCCCGAGTGAAAAGAGCATACATGGGGGATCTCTAATACCAGACTTTAAACGATACTACATACGGCATAGTCATAAAACACACACCTGGTACTGGCAACAACAAGCAGACCCACTGACCCAATGGAAAAAAACTGAATCCAAACTTAGCACATAAATTTTTTCAGCACATCTCTATTTGGACAAGTGGGCCAAACAGACTCAGGAGGAAAGACAGCATCTTCCAGCAAAGGTGTTGGCAAAACTGGAATCAACACTTGCAGAAAAGTAAGAATAAACCCCTACCCTCTCACCGTACAAAAATCAACTCCAAAATGGATCAAAATACCTCAACATGGAAACCCAAAACTCTGAAGGTGATAGAAAAAAAAGAATTGGCAGCAACCTAAAGACATAGGCATAGAAAAACTTTCTAAATCAGACAGCATGCTGCATCAGGAAATACAAGTCGACAATTGAAATGGGACTTCATTATAAACTCACAAGCTTCTGTACACAAAACAAGAGAATTCAGGGAAGGGAAGAGAAAACCACAGAGGTGGGAGGAAACTTCACTGCTGATTAACATCTGACAGAGCACTAACTTCTCAAAATATAAACTATCAAAAAAAAAAAAAAAAAAAAAACAAGTAAGAAAACAAATGACTCACTCAAAAGATGGAGTAAAGAGCTGAACAGAGACTTCACAAGTGAGGAAATAGAGATGGCAGAGAAACATCTTAAAAAGTGTTCAACATCACTAATAATCAAGGAAATGTAAATCAAAACCACTTTAAGATATCATCTCACTCTGATAAGACTGGTTAGGATCAGAAAAACAAATGACACCAAATGCTGGAGAGGTTGTGGGGAAAGGGGAACACTCATCCACTGCTGGTGGGAATGCAAACTCATACAACCATTATGGAAGGCAGTGTGGAGAACCCTTAAAAGACTCAGAACGAGCCTACCACCTGACCCAGCCATACCTCTTCTAGGTATATACCCACAAGATTCAACCTGTCCCAGAGAAACATGCAAAACGATATTTATTGTGGGTCTCTTCACAATATGGAAGAGGTGGAAACAATCCAAGTGCCCCTCAACTGATGAGTGAATAAAAAAAATGTGATACATCTACACAATGGAGTTCTATGCAGAGGTAAAGAAAGATGACATCATGAGCTTTGCAGTTAAGTGGATGGAACTAGAAACTGAGTGAAGTAGCACAGTCCCAGATGACAAATGGAATCTCTCATTCTTGGATGCTAGCACCAAATCCCTAGCTGAAAGGCAAGCTGAGCAATGTTAATGTTATTTTCTTTTTATCTAAAATCAATTGTGCTGTTATAATGTTAATCTCTTAGTGGGCTCTAGAATTAACCTACCACTTATTTTCAGAATTTGTAATTGTGGTATATGAGTGGAGGGTATGTATTCATATTTTAGCATAATATAAAATTAAATGGAAAAAAATGTGAACTCCTAAACATATTTTGGAATTAACATACAGTTCACTTTCAGAGGTCATAATTTTGGTATATATGTAACATATATATAGGCATATTTTGTAGCAATACAAATGGGAGGGAACAACAATTATAAAAGGACTGGGTCAAAGAACTGACTGAAACAGTTAAATTCTGCCCCAAACAATAAACCTCTGCAGAGAAAAACATTAAAAAGACTGAGAAAAAGATGCAAGACATGTATGGCAGAATGCATGAACTAGGGTGGGAGGGGGCATGGAAAGGGGAATGTGTCTAAACTGGACTGAGAAATGATGTATGAAATGCACAAAACATCAATAAAAATATTTTATAAAAACTATTGACTTATAATGTGTTGAAAACTTTGTATATGTTTTATTGTATCTTTGTACATTTTGTACAATACATCCTAAGCAGATTTAGACCCCTTCTGCCCTATCTACTTCCCCATAGCCTGCCTACAAGATTTCATGCATTCTATTATATATGTTAAGGCCTATGGAGTCAAGTTTGTATACCCAGAAACTAAAAAGAAAAAAAAATAGCTTTGATGTTCAATGGATATTTTAAATTTATTTTTATTATATATATACATATATTTATGTGTGTGTATGTATGTGTGTGTGAGAGAGTACTGCCTGAATGTATATATGAGCAACAAATACATACAATACCCCACAGAGGCCAGAAAAATGTGTCAGATGCCCATGGAAATGGAGGAACAGATTGTTGTTAGCTAAGAGGTGGGTGGCAAAAATTGAACTTTCATCCTCTGGAAGAACAAGTGTTCTTAGCCACTGAACCATCTATCCAGCCCCACGAAACAACATTTTAAAGGGGATAAAATAATGTTTATATTTGAAAGATTTTGGGGGATAGCAAACAAATTCAAATACTAAAATAATTGCAATTAACGTTTTAAAATATTTTACTTTTATTGTTTTTATATTATGTACCTGAATATATTGCCTGCATATATTTAAGTGTACCCATGTCTTCCAGAGCTGGCAGAAGTCAGAAGAGGGTGTTGGATTCCCCTGGAACAGGAGTTATGGACAGGGTAATTGTTAGCTGCCTTGGGTGTTAGGTATCAAACCCTGGTCCTCTATAAATGTAATCAGTGCACTTATCCACTGAGCCATCTCTGCAGGCCCTCAATTAATGTTTTTAAGAATAGTAGAA